>CM018043.1:9350232-9841939 GCA_008638375.1 Nyssa sinensis | reverse complement strand
AATTAGGTTGAGCTTATCTATACATTGGCCCATATTAAAGTGGTCTCTATTAATGGTAGTTTAAAATATACATCTTTGATATGTGATATGTGAGTTCTTGATATTTTTGTATATATTGGAGAGGTCAGGAAATTTGTAGTGCATGTAATATAATACTATCACTATATATAACAAAAAAATTCCACAGACTTCATAGAAGATGTGAAAGGAGAAATTCTTCTTCAATTATAGAAATTCAACGATTATTATCATGTTATAGACGAGTTCAAAGTCGAGTACATTTACTTAATTCGAATGTTATCTTATGTGTCCAAACCCAACCTGCCCAACAAAAAGGGTGATATACAACTTTGAGCACTAAATACTGAACTGCCACATGTTTATGCAGGTTTGAAGACTACATTTCAAATTGCTCTGAGTCAAACGCCTACCGACCAAAGATATTGATCTAATCAAAATAATATTGAGCTCAACGGATAGAATCACATACAAACCACTCTAGGAGTAGAGTTTAACTAAGAAACTTCCATCTTTGGATACATCTCATAACCGATCTTTTTATTCCTAATCCTAATCAGGATGGGAAAACACTCAACCTATAAATAAAGGCCCAAAGTATGTCCTAAAACTCGTGGTGAATCACAATTATTAAATTACATATTCTTTTAAACATTATCTAACTTAATTATCGAGCGGCCACCACTGAGACTCTTTCGGTAACCTTATAATCATTGCCTTGCAGGGACGCTCTTAAAGAATCCAAGCATAATCAAAACTAGTACGTAACAAGAGAGGGCAAGAAGTGTCAAGGCCCAATCAAGTAGGTCGTAAAATTCTAGGATTGGTTGTTAAGTAAAATGCTATACTCCCCAAATCTTGTATCCCAAATAATATGGCACATAATATTAGTCGTACATCAAGTAATGTAATTAATGTACCATAATAAAATTCTACCATGTCATTGTTGCCTCATTTATGACAGAAATTTGGGATAGGATTTTAGAAAGTGTAGCATTACTCATTTGGAGAACCTAACTGGGTCAGCATAAATAAGGTGAGACAACAGTATATTAGGCTTTAAATTCTTTTCTACTTAATGAAAACGATGGAAAATATTATAAATCAACGACGCGAAAAAGGAAATAATACAAGAACACCCTCGAGACAGCAAGCCATCTCACAACATAAACAAGAGAACACAAATACACATATGGGTTTCCTCCCTAACAAATAAGGAGGGTAATGAGATTCCAACGAAGCCACAAAACACGGGAATCCCCCACTGATGACCCATATGTTGACAGTCCCAACAAAACCAAAGCAATAGCCACGGCCAAATACATTCCCCTGGGTCCTTCAATCAAGAACTTAGAAAAATGGAGAGAAAAGCACAGAAAGCAACAACCATAGAATATAACCAAGAAACATGCCATCTGATGCTAAAAGCTAAACCCAAACAAAACCCAAAATTAAAGCAACGACTATACCAGACTGCTCTAAGAGAAAAAAGATTAAAAATAGAGTTAATTCATCATAAGTCTTTCCAACAGATACTTATTTATTATAGAATTCAAGCACTTTTCATTTTGAAGTGATGAAAATTGAATTTTATTTTTAAGTTCGAGATCCATTTTTAATGAGTTGGAACTAAATAATTTTTATATATAACACTAATAACCTTAATATAATTTAATCACACGCACAACCTTCTTCCTCAACTTTTTCTAACAAATTTTTTTCCCGATATCTAATCTCCCTCATCCCCCTACACCTCTCCATTGTCTCAACTCCCTCTGGAGCATCACCACCGTCCCATCAGGCTACGCGCCCTCACTGTGTGCCACCAATCCCGCCGCCGGCCACAAGAGTAACACCATCTCCACCGTACACTAGTACTGCTGTTGATCAGCCTAAACGCCAAATCGCAAATTGGGGAAATTTCGCAGTGGCTTTTGATCGGTGCGCCGTCATCTACTATCCGACAGCCACCAAGTTCTCTACTCTTATAACATTCCAGTTGCCAAATTCGTTCCAGATTCGTCCCGATCAATATAAAATCTTCCGAATGCAATCCCATGTTTGATTCAAAGCATCATATTGTGATGTACGTCTCTCTTTTGCTTTTATGTGGTTCAAAGGGCAATATGCAAAGGTCTGAAATATGTTCAGGTGAAAACTGACGGCTCCAATCTAGTCTCCACGTTCAAGTTGGAACAGTTAGGGTACAAAGATCTTATTAATATTTTTACGGATATTGTGATGTGTGTGTCTCTTTTGCACTATTTTAATATTATTAAAGTGGATAGAAGTGCTATGAAGACGTTCTCAATAAAAGCTTTATCATGCCATCAAGCAAAAGTTCATGCTTGCTTTTACCAAATTCAATGGACAGTGTGCACAAGTCTAAAAAATATGATCTTTTGGTACAAAGGACATCTCTTTTTAGGAATATTAGCTTCTTAGAATTTCGGATATGGAATTAGATGTTACTATACTGTTTGACATCATAATGGTCTTGGTCATGATAGAAATCCCATCATGTCAAGCTCATGCTCTTTGCTGATGACTTGGTTTCACATCCAAAGGTGGGAGCATACATTGATTCTTTTTTATCAAATATTGTGAGGGTTGACAACCTATAAAATTTTATACTTTTATAATTGTGTAAGTTTTACATTTTTTACTACTAGTGTATTTAATTACTCATATTTTAAATACTTTTTTTTTTTTGGCAAATTTCCACTCTTGAAAGTTAATTTTTAGCATCAAATATGGCCAAAAGTTCAATAAAACTAAATATAATTGAGAATCGTCTCGTTTTTTATGAATCTATAGAATTTTACACTTTAAAAAAAGTGTAAAATTTGACACTCTTCTGAGACGAAACTATCTATGGGATAAGTGTAAAATTTTACTCTTTTGCTAAGACAAAATTTTATAGTTTTGAATCGATTTTTTTTTTCAAAATTTCATATTTAATATAGATCTTGTTTGATAGATCTCAATTTTTAGAGTCTAAATATATAAATTTTATTAAAAATTAGTTTTTAATTTGTAAGTTATTGAATTTTGAAATCTTGAAAGACTTTTGGAAAATCTACGCATGAATGGCCCCTATTCTTTTGAAATGATGAATTGATTAGGAATTAAAGGATATTTTAGTCATTAAGCGTTTGAGAAACTTGACGGATTATAAAAATTAAGCTCGGAGTTGTTGATAATTTTTAAAACTTCATGGACTTTTAACTTAATGACCCTTAAAAATAAGCGATCGATGTGATCAAACCGAAGAATATGGAAAAGAAATGATGAGTGCTTCTCCAACCATACTAACGATGAACAAATCGAGCATTAATATTCTAAAGCCTAAAGTCATTTATTTCTTAGTATGCCTACCATCATACCAAATTAGTATTAATTTTTCATTGAATGTAATTAAAAAATGAGTTAGGGTTTAATTTCTCAAGATCAGCTCGAATGAGAAGATTTCAAGTTACTATAGTTTACTAGTTTAAGTCTAGACTCGATCAATTTGTAATTCTTGAGACTAAGGTCAAACAAAAAGTTTGTGGTTTGAAGAATTTCTCATCAATAACTAATCACAAACACCAATTTTTGAAATACACGAGATAAATTGAGATCAATTTGTACAATGAAAAAGTCAACCATATACCAAAATGATTTTATTTAAGTATTTGTTTATTTTATTAGAATTATGTTGTTGTTATCATTAATATTAGGGTCCATGAAAATTTGTCAATAATGAAGTTGTTAGTATATATTACACATTAAAAGTTGTTGTATTTGTTTTTAAGTTTTCTTTTCTATTATTGTTACATAAGAAAAACCTCTAACATTAGGAGTTATGCTAATTTGCATCTTCTTATCTCTTCTCAATTAAATATAGGAATTGTCAACTGAATACAAGAAAGAAGCCAATACAAGGCTCTATATATCCATCACCTTCAAAATAATAATTGTTAAATTATGTTAAAAGATTTCGTTGTTTGGACTAATGTTAAAGTCTCATCTGCACAGCAAAGTAAGAGGGTATTTGGCATATTGACATGTGATTTTGGCAATGTTGTTGCTGTGCCAAATGGCCCCTGTGAAACAATTGAAGTGATAGAAGTAAAGGAGATTAAAAAAACAGAGGATCGTTGAATTGATATTTTTCAATATCTGAAACATGATACACGGATAACTCTTTATAGAGTTTTAGTACAACAGAGTAGCTATCTTCTAGATATTTCAAAATTTAAATAACAACAGAATATCTTTTCAAAATTTAAATAATAGCAGAAGATCAGATCAATTGTCCTCCTAATTCTCCTCCTGATTTTCCTCCAGTTGACAGCTACGACTTTGCTTGCTTGGTTTGTTATTCAGCTCCACATTTTCCTCTACACACCCCCTTAATCTGAAGGGCAGTGTTCGAACATTCAGATTGGCCAAAATGGTTTGAAATTTGCGAGGGGACACCAGCTTAGTTAATGAATCAGCAAGTTGATCTCTACTAGATATAAACTGAACATTAAGCTATTTTCTTCGAACTTGGTCATGCACATAATGGAAATCAATCTCGATGTGCTTTGTACGAGCATAAAACATAGGATTAGCAGCCAAATATGTGGCACCAATATTTGTCACACCATAACACAGGTCGTTTGGGAATCTTAAGGCCAATTTCACAAAAAAATGATTGCAACCATTGTAGTTCTGAAGCTGTATTTGCAAGTGACTTATATTTAGCTTCGGTACTACTACAAGAAACTGTTAATTGTTGCTTACACCGCTAGGAAATAAGATTGTTGCCCATAAAAATGCAATATGCACCTACTGATCGACGATCATCTCGATCAGCTGCCCAATCGGAATCTGAAAAAGCTTGAATTGCAAAATTAGATGACCTGCTGAGGAACAAACCGATTGATATGGTATGTTTAAGATAACGTAGAATCCTTTTTACAGCCTGCCAATGTGGTTCCAACCGGTTATGCATGAATTTACTTACTTTGTGTACTGAAAAAGCAAGATCAGGTCTGGTGAAAGCTAAATACTGTAAGCTTCCAACAACCTGTCTATAGAGATGAGGATCTGAACATTTAGCACCCTCAGTTGCAAATAGTTGATAGGTAGTTGACATAGGACTTGTGCACGACTTGGCTTCTACCATGTGAGTGTGTTTTAGAAGATCAGCCACATACTTACGTTGATTTAAATACATACCTTCTCTTGAGCGCAAGACTTCTACCCCCAAAAAATAACTAAGGTCACCGAGCTCTTTAATTGTAAAATCAGAATGCAAGGCCCGAATTACATGGTGTATGGCAAGACTGGAATTACTCGTGATGATAATATCATCAACGTAACTAAGAATCACGACCAAAACACCATTCTTGCGCCAAATAAAAAGAGAAGTGTTGGCCTTGCTATCATGAAAGCCAACCTCTCGTAACTTATCAATTAGACGAGAGAACTAAGCTCTCGAAGCTTGTTTTAGGCTATATAATAACTTATGTAACCTGCAAAGATGATAAGGATATTGCGGATGAACGTAGCCCTAAGGTAGTGCCATATATACCTCTTCCTCCAATTTTCCATGCAGAAAAGCATTGTGTACATCAATTTGCTTAATCTGCCAGTTAAAAGAGACAGCTAGGGACAAGACAATTCGAATTGTAGCATGCTTGACAACAGGGCTAAAGGTTTCATTAAAATCGACACCTTCTTGCTGATGAAATCTTTTGGCAACTAATCTTGCTTTATACCGCTCTATGGAACCATCAGCATGTCTTTTAATTTTTTATATCCATCGGCAGCCAACTATGTTGGCCTTTGGAGGTGGTGCGACTAATGACCATGTCCCATTGTGTAAAAGGGCATCGAACTCAGTATTCATCGCTACAGTCAGTATGGTGATTTGACTGCATCACTATAACACGATGGTTCTATATCAGCAGAATCAAGATAACTAAGTAAGGCTTTTAGTAGGCGATACCTCACAAAATCATTAGAGGTGGCTTTTGGTTTAAAAATATTGCTCCTTGATCTGGTAACCATATCATGTGTTTTGGTGCTTCTTTGTGTAGTAGTAGGATCCAAGGCTTGCTGAGTTGTATCCTCTGGTATGCTTAAGGGTAGAGAGGTATCAACAGCTATTATAACAGACTCGGAGGCAGAATTAACAGGCCTGATAGGTGCTTCTTCATCTATTCCTACAAAGTGAGACACTAAAGGCACTTAAATTATTTTCAAGTTGTAAGATCCTGGATTGCATATCAGAAATTCTGGCAAGAAGGGTTAATTTGAGATGTAAAGGCAAAGAGACATGTGCGAACGAGTTGGACATTGAAGATGGTGGTGCGGGTGAGGTATTTTTCTGATAAGGAAACAAATTTTAGCAATGATTACATGATGAGACACATAAACTCGACCAGTTGATAAGTTAAGACACTTGTACCCATGGTGATTAACACTATAGCCAATGAAAACACATGATTTGCTTCGAAAATTCAATTTATGTTTGTTATATGGTCTAAGATTAGGCCAACATGCACATCCGAAGACCCATAAGAAAGAAAAATCAGGGACTCGGTGATAAATCATTTCATAAAGTGACAAATTGTTAAAAATGGGTGTAGGAAGACGATTAATTAAAAAAGTTGCAGTGTAAAAGGCGTCTTCCCAGTAAATTAGAGGTAAATTCAAATGTGATAACATACTAAGTCCAATTTCAACAATTTGTCTATGCCTTCGCTTAATTGAGCCCATTTGTTGGTGAGTATGAGAATAGGCTAGACGATGTGCAATGCCATTTTCTTGAAAATAATTATGGAGCCTACGATACTCACCACCCCAATCAGATTGTGTGGCCTTTATTTTACGTTCAAAATATTTTTCCACGTAACATTGAAATTGAAGAAAAACACACTCAACATCAGACTTAAATTTAATTGGAAATAACCATAAAGAGTTTGAATAATTATTGTAATACCCCGACCCAAAAATATCGGGTCATAGGGCACATATTACGAGGCAATGAAAAATTAGTGTAAAGGTATTTACATTTAAGAGGAGAATTATTAATTAATTAATTAATCCAAGAAAATAAACTATTATAAAAACACACACATGAAAGTGTATTGTGTATGGATAAGTATATATATAATGTATTTACGTATATATGTATACATATATATATATATGAACATGTGCCTAGATCAGTCTCGTGTGTGTGGTGTGTAATGTGTATAAAATATTATATATATATATATAAGAGGGAAGAAACATGAAATTAAGAGGGGTAAGGTAGCTATGTACTATATATGTATATTATATGTCATTAGGTGAAGAGGAATAGGAGAAAGTATGGCTACTGATCTGATGGAGTAAGGGGGTGAAGTGAAGGGCAATTAAGTGAGAAGAGATGGTCATTAATTGTTGGTGTGTACATATATGATATACGCACCCCATTTCATACACACGACACACAAGATTCAGTCTCACACCAAAATCTCCACCCAATCGATCATAGAGAAAGGAAGAGAGAGTTCTAAGAAGAGGAAGAAAGGCAATTCAGAAGGAGAAGGAGAGGGAAGGATACTGTTGAGGTGAAATCACAAAACACCTCAATTTCTCTCTCTAGAATTTCTCTACGTATGAACTGTTTTAAGCTTTGATTTTGAGTATGTGATGGTTAGAATATGTTTAGACATGATTAAGCATGAAATCAGGCTATGAAAACGCTTAAAAAGATGAGACCCAGAAGCTACAGCCATGGAAAACCTTGCTCGAAGCAAGTCTGGTTCCATCATAACCAAACCCTGTTTGGTTCATTGAGATAAAAACTAGACCCTACGAACACTTTAAAAACCCATAACCGCGATCAAAAAGCTCAAAAACTGACCTCCAAATATCGAGTTATAGGGTACGGGTTGACAAACTCAATCCTTAAACTCGTAGAATGAAAACTGAATCCCCATGAAGAGGGGATCAAAACAAGCTAAACCCCATGAAAAATAATCAAGAAATTAGCATGAACCGTGGGTTTACAGTTCGGATTATCATAGCTTAAACCGAGCCTCTGAGCTAAATTCGAAGCTTAAAATCAATGTAAAAATATGCCATAGGGTTTTAAGAAATGATTAGAGAAGAAAGCAGAGAAAATGGGTGCTCAAAATGTCACGAAACTCAACTGTAAAAAATTAGGGTTCGGTGTGAACAGTGTTGACTTCGTGGGGAAGATGACACTGTTCGGGTCGGTTCGGATCAAATCGGGTTCGGGCCGGAACCCGACCCATCGAATAGAATGGGTTTAGTTAAACGATGACGTTTGAAGGTTTAAAAATTTTAAATTTTAAAACATTAGGGCTGACGTCATCATGACGTCAACATTACGTGTTAAACCGGGGTTGGTTTACACACGGACCGGACCGGTTCACTTATGTGTGACCTAAACCCACTGGTTTTCTAATTTATTTAAAATTAAATAAACCAAACCTTTTGTTATTTACGGTTTGACCCCAGAATTTCTAAGAAATTCTACTGTGGCCCCACTGAGGAAAATTTTATGCAATTAGACCCTTGAAAAAATAATTATTAATTTAATTATTTAATAAATAAAGTTAAATTATTATTTTACCCTTGGGTCATAAATAGAGCAAATGAAGTCCAAATTAAACATATGAATAGTGTATCCTTACTATTTTGGATATTCTGAGACTAATGGTAGGGTCTGTTTTGCGAGACGGGGCCCCAAAAAATAAGAACACGTAAATGGGTAAATGACCAAAATACCCTTTGTCCAAAATTTACAAGTTATTAGTGTATTCTTACTATCTCGGACCTTCTGAGTCTAATGGTGAGGTCCACGACACGAGATGAGGCCCCAAAAATTTAAAACACGTAAAGGGATAAAATGACCAAAATACTCCTAGTACCCTAAAAGCCAAACTTAAACTAGAAAAGGTCTAAACTGACTTTCTTCGACACTCCGGACTCAATGGTAGAGTCTATTCGACCAAAAAGAAATGTCTAAAATAAAAGAACATAAAATTTGTTGAATAGCATCTGTCAGATGACTAAAGACTAGAGTATTGCCGAAATATTAAACTAAGATAAGTATGGGGAAATACGATACTATAAGATACGACACGTAAACATGTGAAGTAAATAAATTAAATTAAAGTTAATGGAGCTACCAGAAGAGTATAGTTTAGAACGAAATAAGTTCCTAATACATTAAATTGTGTAGGTCAGGTTCAGCTAATTCAGAATGATTAAGCCGCAGACCATAATTAAATGTCAGAAACAGCAAGATTTTCTAGATGAATTAGATCGACAACACCGAGTAATCCACAAGAAATTGAGGATTTCCAAATACTGTGAGATTAAGTCCCTCACACCCTTCATCTATTGGGAACCAATTGTTCCAATTGGTCGACACGCCCAGGAAGCAGCAGCAAGGAGACTTGCTGAAGCGCAGCTTAAAGAAGAAGAGGAAAGAGAGAACACTGAGACCTTAGCTGAAATGCATCACAGGTAATATTATTATCATTAAGTACATAAGTTGCTAGATTATAATACAGTTATAAGTCGGACCAGTATAAGAATTTAGGCTTTTCACAGTCTACAATTAATGAGTCATGAAGTTGAATAAATGCATATGGAATTTATGGAATCTTCATAAATCTTGATAGGCTAAGAAAGGAAAAGGGTAAAGGGAAGGCGCCTCTATAGAGCCGGCCCAGACACGTAAGGTGAGTAATCTTGCATTTGAAGTGGAGGCTTTAACTCCACGGATTTCAACGGATGTTTTTAAGTTCAAGATATTTACAGCATTGATATATCAAATTCAGTATTCATGATTTCTGCTTTCATAAATATTCTGCTATGACATGCTCCACGATTATTTACATATTTATATCCGTAAATGTTTCCTTTTCAAAATAGTTAACATGTCTGATTTCCTCAAATATTCTGAATTTGATTATTACAACTATTGAAGCATCACTGCAAAAGTTATACGTCACATGTTTTAAATACTCATAAAAGGCTTTTATATAAAAGTCATATGACAAATGTTTTGCAAGATAAATAATAAGCACATAGGTAGTGTTGTGGGTTGTACGGAACTCAACGGACCTATCATGTGCATTATCACATAAGTAGTAAGGAGGGTTGTACAGAACCCAACGGATCTATCATGTGAAATGCCCGGTAGCAGGATCTAATCCCCTAGGCAAATGAGATATCTCCACGTATACGTAAAACGGGAGTCTGGTTTGAAACAGATTCCACCTAATTAGAGAGAAAATATGACAAACGATTTTAGAAATGGAAGCAGGTTTTACCCCCATTTTCACTATGCATGTTTACATGATTTTAAGTTACATGTTCTGAAATACATATGCTCTTTTACGAAAATATATGTTTTAGCTTGAATACCTTGAATGTTTCAAAGCTACATATTTTAAGAATGCATGTCCTCTATGTTCAAATATACGACCAATTGGTAGTTGAGTATTTTATAAACTCTCATGTACGAAACCTCTACCAATTGAAAACCCATGACAGATGTAGGAATTACTCATTGGACTTCTCGAAGCTCACCCCATTCCCTAACATTTTTCAGGTGATGATGATGGATAGACCCTTGCCCAATTTGGGGAGCAATGATTGGCAGCTCCAGTAGGATCTGGAGATATTTTGGAAGTATTAGGACCCATCGTTGGTCAAACTTTTGTAGTTGTAATTTTGGGACAATTATGTACTTAAGCCCGAGGGGCACATGGATATGTATTATATAAAATCTTTAGTTATTATTATTATGCTCTGATTATTATATTTATGTGTACCGCTATGAAGAGTGGCAGTATCAGGCGGATATGCGACAGATGTTTTTTTTAAAAGAAAAGAAAAAGTTTTTCACACTTCCGCAACCACAGGTCGCATCACTGTCCGATACTGTTGCTTATGTACGAGCCTTGCCCCAAGGCCTCCGGGCCGAAGGGTAGCTGTCCCGACTCGAGATCCACACAAGGTGGGTTTCGGGTCGTGACAATTATCCAGAATGCTAACATAGTACCGAGCACCTGTAGTAGAAGCTACAGTTGCCGGACCCTATACATTTATGAAAATTAAGTCGAATAGAGCATGAGAAACATAATTAGAAGTGCTAAAAGGCAAAGCATGGCTCTTGGCTAATTAGCAATCGGGGCACACAATGTGCCTCTTTATTTCATCAACTAGAAGCTTATTGAAGGACAAAACACGTTGAACAATTTGAGGAGCAGCATGGCCAAGTCGACAATGCCACTGATCAAAAGAAACACAAATACTTGAAAGGGCTTGAGGATGAACGTTGGTGTTGGAAAAATGGTATAAGCCATTACTAACTTGGCCTCGATGAAGGATGTTTGCCAAGTAATCCTTCACAAGAAAATAGTTGTCATGAAACTCAAAATAAACATTATTATCAATATAGAATTTTTGAACAGAAAGTAAATTTTTTTGAATTTGAGGGACCAAGAGGACTTGATTTAACACCAAAAAAATGAGATGATGTATTAAGAGTAAAATTGTCAGTTTTAGAGATACGCAAACCTTGACCATTGCCAATCTGAAGTTGGTCTGTACCATCATAGTCATCACTCCTTAGGTTCAGATTGGCCATTTCATGTGTGATATGGTAAGTGGTACCTGTGTCAGCATGCCAGTCATTCTCCCAACCGCCATTATTAGTTGCAACCAAGGCTTGTTTACTCTAAGAACGAGGAGAATCCTGATAGGTGATATCGAAGCGATGGTAGCACTTGCAAGCGAAGTGGCCAGGTTTCCCACAAACTTGACAAACAACTATAGAAGAATTATATATGTCACTACGATTATAGGAGGAAGCACCCCCTCCCCGAGAATTGTTATGGCGGCCTCGACCACGAGAGCCATATCGCCCCTTAGTGTTGGATTGTTGCGACTGTCTTTGGACGGCATTCGCCTCAGCAACTGGTGCAGGAACAGAAAGATGATGGCGGTTTAAACAAGATTCAGTAACAATTAGCAGAGAGTAGACCTCCTCAAGTGTGACATGGTCGGTGCGAGCATAGATGGAGGACACGAGCTGTCATATTCATGCCCTAATCTAGCAAGAACATAAGAAATGACGTTGTCACACTTGAGAGGTTGACGGGCCATAGCAAGTTCATCAGCTAATTTTTTGATCGACAGAAAATAATCATGGGCAAATTGACTGCCTTTCTTTGCATTGTCAAGTTAAGTTCGAACCTGGATGGTACGAGCTCTAGACTGCGAAGAGAAATTCGTTTCAAGTGCTCACCAAACCTCATGAGAGGTTGCATGAGAGATAACTTGGGCTAAGACACCCTCAATCATAGAAGACATGAGAATGCTCAAGATGAGATTGTCCTGTCACACCCACTGAGTATGCGCAAGATTTGGAATTTGAGTGTTGCACCCGTATCAAGATGCGGAGTAGCAATAGTTTGGGTAGGGGTTTTGGACGTACCATCAAGGTATCCATACAGTTCCTAGCCACGGAAATAAGACACTAATTGTGCCTTCCAGATGGAATAATTATCGCCAGTCAATTTAATTGAAACAATATTGGAAAGTGGAGTGATTGTAGTGGTAGAAGATGAGGGATTAACAGTGCTAGTGAACGAGGAAGGAGAGCAAGACATGATGAGACGCTAGTCTTGTTGTGGCTTTGATACCATGTGAAACAATTGAAGTGATAGAAGTAAAAGAGATTAAGAAAACAGAGGACAGTTGAATTGATATTTTTCAATGTCTGAAACATGATACACGGATAAGTCTTCATAAAGTTTCAGTACAGCAGAGTAGCTATCTTTTAAATATTTCAAAATTTAAATAAAAACAGAATATCTTTTCAAAATTTAAATAATAGCAGAAGATTGGATCGGTTGTCCTCCTAATTCTCCTCCTGATTTTCCTCTAGTTGACAGCTACGACTTTACTTGCTTGGTTTGTTATTCAGCTCCACATTTTCCTCTACAGCCCCAACTCAAATTCAAGTTCTAAGAATGAACTTTATAAAATGTGGATAATGGTCTTTTAAATATGTTTAATCAAACACAAGTATAATAACTAAATAGATAAATAAAAACTTAAAATTCATCTATCTTGTTTTTTTTTTCTTTTCAAACTCTCTAAATTAAAAGAATTCCCTCACTATATATACCAATGGCTAAACAATATAAAATGGAAGAGTGGTCCAATTAATTTCGTTAGTACTTAGGAAATTAAAGAAAATGGCCATATCACATTAGCTGTTGGCATCGCTTTCTTCCAAAATGGAGCCTTGTGACACCTTTGATTAATTAGAAGCATGCGCATGGCTGTTTGTCAACTCCATATATACCTCATACCTCGTGCAGGCAGCAGGCTCTTTGTCAACTCATTCTAATTATATTAAACTTATTGTAATAGAAATAAGATACAAATAAATGATGCCTTATATATTCAAGATTACAAATAAATGTATGTAACTTGACAAAAGATATGCGAATCTGAGCTTTCTGATTCGAATAGGTAGATTTTCCTGGTCCACAAGTTACTTTTCTCATGACTTTGAGGGAAAATATTTAAGTTTAAAGGCTATTGAGATATGAAGAGGGATAAAATGTAACATACAATGTTAGATTGTCTCACATCGTCTGTCTTTAGCTCCTCTGATCTATCTATATGGCTATCTGCCTCTCTCCTTAACACTTGGGTTTTAAGAAGCTAAATGAGCTGAGTCTCCAATTTCAACATGATATCAAAGTCAGGACAGATATCCAACTTTGAACTAGATTCACGGGGCCGCTCACCTGGCTTCGGCTTCGGCTTCCAACTGGGCTTCTAATTTTCAACATACAGAATTAACTTACTTAGTAATATCTCGAGGATAAAAGATTATATTAATTTGTTATTCAATATGAAATTTTTAAGAATAAAAATGCATATTTGAAATTTCTCTGACAATCATATAATCAAAAGATTTGTGATTGATTAAAAAAATTAAAGATAAATTAAATATTTGACATTAATTTTACACAAATAATTACTTAATTGACTACGACGTGTTCATGGCAAATAAGACGAGACTAAGCTCGTTATAGTACCTTCCTTTTGTAACTATATATCCTGTAAAAAAAAAATGTCACATGAATCGTTATACAACAAAGCTCTAAAATTGTGGAATTGATAATCTAAGTTTGAATTGGCCACATTGACAATAAACTAGTGATTAGTGAAGGAACTATTAATTGCATGAAAAGATCGATGAACTAAATGATCAACTATTTGATTGGAGGTCCAGCCCCACCATGCTTAGTGGACACCACTTTATGTGTACCTTATAATTAATATTTAATAATATCTATTAATTAATTAAAAAATATTAAGAGTCAATTTGATTATATGTTTGATAATTAATAATTTTATTACTTAATAATTAATATTTTTTAAAATTATAATATTAATTATTAAATATATAAAATAGTTATATATGTATTTATATATATATATATATGGATTTATGACATATTTTGGTAACTATATTTATTAAGAAGGTTAAGGTACTATAATAGAAAAAAAATTATGACATCAGAAAATACACTTTTTTACTTGTAAAAACTATTATGAGATTTTTTTTTACCTTAAGTTGAGTATTATATGTGTTTTTTTTTATAAAAATTTTAAATTTTATTGAAAAATTGTATATAAGGCCTTATTTTTGCATCAAGAATTATTTATAATAAAAAATAGTTATTAATTAATAAAGAGTAAATTACATTAATCTCCCTTGAGTTTTCTGACAATTACATTGATATCTCCTGAAATTTCTAAAAATTACATTAACATTCCCTTCTTTACCTGACAATATACAGATATCCCCTTAAGTGATTTTTGATTCAAAATGACAAAACTACCCATTTCATATAGGGGTGTCAATTCGTATTATCGTGTCGCGTTCGGGTCGTGTCAAGGCATATATATTCGAAAATATGTGTGAACCCTAACCCGACACTATTAACTAATCGTGTCAAGTTTCAAAACCCAAACCAACCCATTTATTAAACAGGTTACACGTGTCGACCCATTTAACCCATTTATTTTAATTTTTTTATTTTTTAAATAAAAAAATTTACCTATCTTTTAATATGTATAGATAATTTTCAAGTTTAGTAACTTTAGATATGGGTCAAACCAAAATAGAAACCTCTTTTATAAATAAAAAATCTCAAAACCTTAATAAATATTTGATGTGAGATGAATTACCTTAACTCATAATATATTTTATAATTAAACGTGTTAAGTCGTGTTAAACGGGTTGACACTAGTAAAACCCAAACCCGACCTATTTATTAATCGTGTTATACGTGTCAACCCGTTTATGACCCAAACTCATTTATGCTAAACCCAAACCCGTTAATTTTGTGTTGTGTTCGAGTCGTGTTGTCGTGTCGTGTTAAAAATTGACACCCTTAATTTCATGTTTTTTTAAAAATAAAATTGATAATTTTTTTATTTTCTAAATAAATAATGACAAAAATCTTAAATTTATTTTTAGGATAACTACACTGACTTCCCTTATAGTTTTTTACAATTACACTAACCTCTCATACTTTACCTGACAATATATAGATATCTCCCTCTAGTCAAGATTTTCAATCAAAATGGCAAAACTGTCTTTTTATTTTTATTTTTGCATTTTTTCAATTTGACCAATTTTTCTAACTTTTTAAAATGATTTTTTTTATTTTATGTAAAATAACTTATTTTTATATAAAATAAAAATAAATTTAAAATTTTAATGAATATTTATTTGGAAAATGAAAAAAATAATAAAATGGTCAAAATTTAAAAATTGAAAAAAAAAAACATAAAAGGCTAGTTTGTCATTTTGAAAAAAAAAAAAAAAAATTGATTAGAGAAAGTATTTGTATATTGTCAGGCACAATATGGGAGATCAATATAATTTCAGAAATCTCAAGAGAGGTCAGTGTAATTTACTTTTATTTTTATATAAAATAAAAATAATTATTTCCCTTAAATTTGTTTTTAAATAAAAAATTGAAAAATTGAAAAAACATGATCAAAATTGAAAAAATGAAAAATTAAATAAATAAAATGAAATTTTTGTCATTTTGAAGAAAAAATTTGATTGGAGGAATGTGTCTATATATTGTCAAGTAAAATAAGAGATATAATGTAATTTTAAAAATCTTAAAAAAAATTAATATAATTATCAAAAATTTAAAAAAAAAATCAGTATAATTTATTTATTAATAAAAGTACGAATAAACTTAATAATTTATAACTTTTTAATCTTTGATCTCTATTAATTATAAGATTACTGTATTACACTTCGGATTCCAAGAAGGATTTGAAAGAAAAGGACACAAAAGAATTTGGACTATCTTCTTAAATTTCGCCATCAAGTAGAGAACTCATTGTTGAAAGTCTCTTGTTGGTAGGATCTTCTTTTATACCCTCCGAGGGTGACTGATCGATCAATATGTTTGCGAATTGACCGAAGAGATGCGAATCTTAGCTTTATGATTCCGGTGGGTGGAGTTTCCCAATAACTAAAGTTAACGATTCTCGTGGCCTTAGAGTGAAAATGTGTAAGGTTAAAATTCATTATTCTGTGTTACTCTCATTCACGGTGTTAAGAAAATAAATTAGTGATAGATTTAATATTTTATATTATTTTTGTATGAAATAATTATTCTCAAACTCTAACACATATTCTCTCCCTTGATAATTTAACAGTGTGTCCAGGCCTTATAAACAAAATACATTTCAGTCAACCGAATCTTAAAGAAACAAAATAAGCATGTTTTATGAATATGATTCAGGAGACTGAATTGAAAATTTACTTAACTGAATCTAACAGTTTAACTTTAAAGCATATTTTATTCAATGTTCTCTTTTTCAAATGTCTTGATTTTTTCAAATTTAGTTTCTAACATTGTTATACTTCTGAAAATCATTTTATTGATTGATTTTAATTAATCACTTAAATATTTTAAGCATTATGTTTTAATCAATCAATCCTAGATTACTCAGACACCTAACATAAAAAGAAAATAAATGTCTTCACTTGATTTCTTGGGTATAAGTGTTTTCTTGAGTTTAACTTAATGTTTGATCTTGTGAGCATATTTCTATGGTGTTAATAATTTTCATATTTAGTCAAGTTTTAATCAATCATTTCTTGAGTTTATTGTCTTGTTATGATTAAAATTATAAGAATGCTCTTAGTTGAAATCCTTTAGAGCCAACATTATTATTTCACTTGGATGACTTTAAATAGGGAGATTATGGTTGTTAATTAATAATATTCAAAGGGTAACGGGCTTAGGGTAGAATAGTGTAAAAATCTGTTAAGAGTCTTATAATTATTGTTGATGTTGTTGTTGTTATTTTTACTTGAATGACTTTAAAAAGGAAGATAGTGTTAAATATTTTTAAAAATTTTTTCAATTATTATGTGGGATAGAGAAGTTTTTTTTGGGTAAATAAAATTTTATATAAAAGTAAAAAAATATACAATAACAAGGGGCATAACCCCAAAGCAAAATAACAAAAGAAAATAGACTTGAGGATGGATAGCCTTCTAACTGATTGTCATTCATCTGTGCCAGAAAGAACTACACACTTGACATATATTTTTCCTATACACCCACAAAAAAATTAAACATATCCACCAGAATACCAAATGGTTCAGTCCTCAAAAAGAGACTCAAGTATTCCCACTGTTGTTAAATCCCGCAATTGTCTAGTGAACTAGGAATACTATTAAGCTTTATAAGTCTACCTCTTATAAGGTTTTGTGTCTCATTCATGGTTGATTCCAATTGTCTTTGTTCCTGGGTGAACATTGAAAGAGAAAAGAATATTTTTGTTTATATTTTATTTTTCAAATTTATAAATTGAATTATTTTAAAATTGAATTTACATAAAAATTCTCAAATCTATAAGTTACAAAATTGAATTGATTTGTGATTTTTTAAAAAATATAACATTCTTTTTAATTAAAAAGGAATGATGGGAAAAAAGAAAAAGGAAAAACATGAAAGTGCAAGTGCCACAAGAGGTAGGGTGGGAAAACATGAAAGATAAGAGTGACACGTAAGAACTAAATTACTATAGGAATATAGTTAATGTATTTATAAGTGTGTGAGAGACGATTTAGGAGTATAATTAATTAATTAACTAATTACTACAAAAAGTTATGCAGATAATTTTAAATAAATTCTCTAATTAATTAACCTAAATTAATTATACAAGAATTGTGAACTTAAATGGTAAACCAAGTGTTCAAATATAATTTAAATTAGACTCTCATCAATTATAATAACAAGTATTTAAAATAAAACAAAACATAAAGTACAACAAATAAGAGCATAACTCAAGCAAGAGAGACACAAGGTTTTACATGAGAAACCTTCGTAGGAAAGAAGACCCACCACTGTTAGAGAATGTATCCGCTAGTCAAACCAATCCGTATAAGATACAAAAATTGACTACAAATCACTAACCTGTTATACTATTTGGTAAACTTTCCTTGTTAGTAAATCCTTCATGTTTTGCCTTTATTAGCCGATTGCACTTGTTCATTGTTCCTCTATACAGCAACACTTCTTTCCAATCATAATCTAACTATTTGCATATCCACACTATCTGGTGTGCAATTCTCTGTGTAACGATCTATAAGTATGTCCTATGATCTCTCTTAGCAAAATCTTACAATTATCTTACCTTTATGATAAGGAACTATAATGAATCCAAACTATATAATTGATATTCAACTCTCAAGGATTCAAATATTACCATAAGTACTTTATATGAATGCAAAATATGTTCTCTAGAATGCACAATTTGCAACTCTACATATAGGATTTCGTCTCTCACACCACACACACACACACACACACACACACACACACACACACACATATATATATATATATATATATATATATATATATATATTAGTCTGACCCTAATTGAACTCGGAATAGGCTAATTAATAAGATTCTCACAAAAAGCACGTGTTTGAATGGTACTCATTCACACATTTGGACAGTGTGATCGTTTGGACGGTCCAGGGACAAAGTACTAGGTTTCAAATTTGATTCAATTTTGAATTAAATTCATAACAAGTAATTAAGGGACATAAATAAATATATTTTAAGCATTTTTTTAAGTCTATAGTAAAAACTAAAAAGTACCAAATTTATGTATCATTAAATTATAAGTCCCATGAAAAATTGTATAGTAAAAAACTAAACGCACACATATTTTACAAATGTACCTAACATAAATACATGATGTGCTTACATGTTTATACATTTCATGCAGTAATTCTGAAGCAATAAGATGTTGTCCAACTCCTCATTTTAAGAAGTATGCAGCTATAATTGAGTCTAGTTTGATCAAGTCTTCACGGAATGGGTTGACTAATAGTTTATCAGCAATGAGACTCAACTTAACCTAACAATTAGAGACTTAATGAAAAAACTTTTGAAATGAATTGACAATACATAAACTTGGAGAAATTTTTTTTATAACTAATCCAATACAAATTTTTCTCACAGTGTGTGTGTATATATATGTGTGTGTGTGTTTGTATCTCTATATGTACATGTATAACATATATTATGCATGTATATATCTATATGTAATGATACAGAACGAAAACATGGAAGAAGAATCGAATACATTGAAATCCTTAGTAACAAAGTAACACGGGGACTCCTCACCTAACAAGAGAAAATAATTCTCCAAAATTCATAATTGAATTAATATTAATAAAAAACTTCATCATAAAGACCTATGACATCATATTTATAGTGCTAAAATACTCCTATTTTGACTAGAAAATAAAAGCTCTTATTTTTATACTAATCCTACTATAATAAAGACTAATAATTCGAATAAGAAACTACTAATTCCTATATTTTCTATACAAATCTTAGTAAAATAAGGAACCTAAACAAATTAGAAATAAATCAAAATTGGAAACTCGTCCTCGGATGTATACGACCTCGAACTCGTCCATAACCTAATAATAATGGTTGAATCTCTTGAAAAATAATCAAATATTCAAGGAGTTCTTCTACCACATCTTCTATGAAGTCGGTAATTTTAGACCATTTTTTTTTATGATAATAATGCTCTAGTAATGAAACAAAAATTATCTTCTTGATCCATCACAATTTCAATTTTACTATAAGCATTAGAATCGTTTTTGACGAATTCAGGTTCAACTTCATCATCTTTAGTGTTAACAACTTCAATGTGATTTTCTTGAACAACTTCTTCTTTATCATCTGCACCAACTATTTTAACAACATCAATAGAAATAAATTCAACTTTATTTTTTATCAACTCTTTGTGATATTCTTCAAGGTATAGAAGACTTTGATCTTCGCTTTCTATGACAAGAGAGTCTTTTATAAGGATGTGGACTTTTTTTAGCGGTTTAGTATTTACAACCTTATTAGTTGAAGTTGTCTTTACAATTTCAGATTTTGCTTATGTTTCTTTCTTGGTGTTTTCTTATGTTGGTCTGTATTTATCTTCTAAAATTTGTAAATAATTTATTAGCAAAAATCTATTCATAAACAGTTTCATCATTCGCGGCTATGAACAAATGCATCTTTTTCTTTTCAATTGTCTATGACTTTGTAAATAAAGTCACCATTTTTTCCCGAATCCAATGAGTTTATTTTCTATCCAAAAATATTTATTTTCTTATGAAAATCTCAAATCATTAAGACAATTATCCAAATCATAAACCCAATCATGAAAGTCTTCAAGATAAAAATTATCATCAAAATATAGAAGTCTTTTGTAATTACAAATAGCTCTGTCTTTAGGCTGACCTTAGGCAAATCCTCCGACGTAATTCTTGTCGATTGGAGGGTCTATAGAGGCATTAAAATTGAGCCGTGTGAGCATTTGTTGAATAGCACCGAACTAATCGTTGATCTGTGCTAACTGTTTCCCATGGTCACCAATTGTCGCTCATAAATCCTCCATCCCATGATGAACATCAATGAGATTTGGGTTCTTGACTTTGTCGTTTGCCATTGAGCCAGGCAAATAGTCACTCTGATACCAAATGATGTAGAACGGGAACGTGGAAGGAAAATCGAACACGTCAAATTCCTTAGTAACAAAGTAACATAGGGACTCCTCACCCAACAAAAAAGAATAATTCTCTAAAATTCATAATTGAATTAATATTAATAAAAAACTTCATCATAAAGACCTATGACATCATATTTATAATGTTAAAATACTCTTATTTTGACTAAAAAATAAAAACTCTTATTTTTATATTAATCATACTATAATAAAGATTAACAATCCGAATAGGAAATTACTAATTCTTATATTTTTTATACAAATCCTAGTAAAATAAGAAAACTAAACAGATTAAGAATAAATCAAAATTGGAAACTAAATAATCCTAATACAATTCTAAAATAACTTTTCATATTTTTAAGATATCATATCTGTCTTACATCAATATGTGTGTATTTTTTCTCCGTTAATTTTATTTCTTTGGAATAAAACTTATTTCTTAAGTTACGAGAAAGAATGATTATTTGCACATATTACGAGAATAGTAATTCTTTGAAATGATTATTTTGATTGAGTTTTTTATACTTGAACGCGATAATGAAATAAGTTTGAGATGACCATTTCATTTTCAAGATGTCTATATATATATATATATATATATATATATATATATATATATATATACTCTTCTTATTTCATTTCTTTAGAATAAAACTTATTTCTTGAGTTGTGAAAATGAATGATTATTCATACAAATTGTGGGAATAGTAATTTTTTTCAAAATGACCATTTTAATTAAATTCATTATACTAATCACAATAATAAAATAAGTTTGAGAATGACCATTACATTTTTTTATTATATTCTTACATACTAAACATAATATTTGCTATGTATGGTAAGATACTTTGGTGTATTAGTATATGACAAGACTCTTAGAGCTCTTCAACGATTGAGTTATTGAAATTGTTAGAATTATATTTTAGTTTTAGAATTAATAATTTGACTTTTATCATTAAAGTTGCTCTTACTTTTACAACATCATGTTATTTGAGTAGTTGAATTGTTTATGATAAAAATAGTTTTATAAGATTATACTTTTTAAATTTTTTTCTCAAATTTACATTTCAAATAATCAAGGGCGAAACCAGGAAAAAAAATAGAGGGGGGGCTAAAAAATTTAAAAAAAAAAAATTAGTCAAAATTTTGGGTTGGATCAAAATTTTAACGTGAAAGTCAAAATAGGTAATAATTGGGTTGGCTAAATTTTTTGGGTGTGGGCTAAAATTTTGGATAAAAAATGAAAGAAATAATATATAAAAATTAGGTTGGACAAAATTTTAGAATTAGTTAATTTGAAAAATATCAAAATTTTATATGTATAAATATTTGAACTAGATTAGAGTCCGACTTAGCCAACCCGTTCTCCTACCTTTGCAAATAATGTAACAATATATTATTAACAAAATCAATATAAACAATAATGTAATGTGATATTATTTGATCTGTAACATTTAAAATAAAATTGTAAGGTGTGTAACATTACACAAATCCATTTTCAATTTTTTGTGATTTAATAATGTAGTAACTTGGACAACTTGGTATTAATTAATGCTAAAAAACTTTTCTCATGGTGAGGGTATTGTGGTCCTGAAAAAGCCGCTTTAGGAGCTCGTTGAAATTGAGAAGAGCTTCCGTTGGCCGTACCAAAAAAGCTCCCTCTGCTGTGCTTATATGTCTCCCCCTCTGGCCTCTGTCCGTTGCCCTTCCTATTCGATCACGTCAACTCTCTCTACCTAGTCTCTCTCTCGCTTCCTTAGCGTTCACACTGTTCAACGAAGAACCTTTGACCTTTGTTTTGTTTGATGGACTCACTCTCGCCGGCGATCACCCCAAAACTCGTTCTTCCGGCGAAGGGCGCTCACAGCTCGCATGGACTTTCCGGCTTGGTTCTTCCGATTTCGAGACCTCGCTTGAACCGTTTCAAGAAAATTGGTGTGCATGCTATCAATAAGGCTCCCGCGGCCGCGGCCGCGATCGACTACAGCGATCCGGATTGGAAATCGAAGTTCCAAAAAGAGTTCGAGAGTCGATTCAATATTCCTCACATAACCGATGTATTCGAGGACGCCGTTCCAATGCCGTCTACTTTTTGTCTCAGAATGAGGTATCTAAATCGCATTTTGACTTTCCTTTGATTGTGATCTTCTGTGATTCAGCTGTTTTTGACTTTTGAAGTCTTTAGTTTTCTTTTAATTTACCTTGTTCTATTAGTTGTTGAAGCAAGATTGATACTTGTCTTCATTATGTGATTGACATGTTTTAATTTTGAAGTTCCTCACTTGATCTCTGCGAGTCTTGTATCAGTTTGTAGTTCAAATCTCACTGATTTTTAGTTGCATTGTGATTCATCAGTTGTCATCTCTGTCAATATATATGAATTTGTGATTTTGAAGTTTTACCTTGTCATTGATTACTATTGTAACTCAAGTTGGCACAACGTAGCCTGTGGTTACACATGCTCTTAGAGATACAATTTTGGCATTAATTAAGGGTAATTATGAATTGTGTTTGTACTTGGAACTAAAGTTTCCGTGCTTCTTTCGTTATCAACTACACATGCAGTGCATGAGTACATTAGAGTGAGTCAAGTAGAGTTTGAATGTTTTATTGATTTTGATGAAATTTTCTATGCTCTGTGTTAATGAAAATTTTCTGTTGCAGGTCTCCAACTGAAGAATTCGCTGATGGTTATCCATCTGATGAGAAGTGGCATGGATACATTAATAATAATGACAGAGTGCTTCTTAAGGTATCCGGCCTTGCAACTTTAATTTCCCCTACATCATTGTTAAGATTTTGTGGCTGAATTTAATTAGCCATCTTTCAAAACATGCATGGACATAACATTGTCATTAGCTTGCAATCCCATCTAACTGTGGTCACTGTGTTTTGTTTCAATGTTATACACACACACACAAACATATATGGCTGATCGAGAGATTTCACTTAGAGGGGGCGAAAGTATAGGTATGGGATTTGTATGGGAATTTGAAGTATTTTTTAATGAAAATTCTAGGTAAAAACTTAGTTTTCCAAGACTTTGATCAATAAAATGAGAACAAAAATAAAAACAAACAGCCCCATCACATATTGCTTATTTTAGGCTGATTTTTTAGTTGATAAAATCATGCCAAAGTCCTTCAATCTTTTATCACACACGCTTTAATGAAAGATGACAGAAGTAGATTGGTTAAGCTTAACCAAAGGTCAGAGAAGATGGTTGTTTTTTTTTTATCTGAATTTTACTATGGAAGTCTGAGTATGAGATTTTCGTAGTGTCCTATTAGGAGCACTTATTTATTAAAATATAAGATTATACTCAAATTAAGAAAGACTCATTGAGCACATAGGACACCCTCAAGATAGCATTTTTCTTTAGCCTTTTGAGTCAAAATTTATTCACTGTATTATTATCACAGAATTATGAATCTGCAACTCAAAGATGCTAGGACGTAAAACATATTTTCATTTGCATTTCTTCATTATTTTACATAAGAAACATCAAGGGAAGCCGAGTGTTATTTATCTAATAATAAATAATATGAACTGATCTAATTATCCAAAAATATGGACTGATCTACCTATGAAAAAAAAAAAAAAAAAAAAAAAAAAGATAGGCTGATTTTCTTCCTTTTACATTGAAAATTTAATGTGCTTATAGATATATTTAAATTTTTTTTTTTAGTATAGAAGTACGTTTAGATAAGATAAATAAGTGAAGTTTTCTTTTCTTTTCTTTTTTTTTTTTCAATTTTTGAAATACTTTTACAAGTGCTTTGCTTGTAAAACATGGTTAGTATGACTTTTTTTCCTCTACATTTCTTGTATTCATGTTTTTAAAAGGGTCAAAATAGTTGAAGAAGTTTACATTCAGTGTGCAGTCAACTTATGTGAGACATCCAGGACTCAATTTAAGTAGTATTAGTGCCTGTTTGGGATTGCCATAGCTTATGGAACAATAATTGCTGATAATTGAATATGGAGAAAAGTGATTCAACTAATAATCAATTGTGTGTTAAATGTGTTTCACTAGTGATTATATGTTTGTTTGGCAGGATGATTGTAAAAGTGATTATTGAGATGGAAATGTCATTTTCACCCTTGTGATTATCTATCTATTTATTTGGTAACAATTATTGCACAACTAATTCTACACTTTAAAAGGGGTGGGTTTAAAATTGCAATATTGCAAGCAAGAATTTGTGTAAAAGTTTTTATAAAAAATTATTCAAACAAGAAAACTCTAGGCCACCCAAAACCAAGTCCTTGCCCATGTGGCCACGAGAGTGTTGGATGGCATTTGGATGGTGGGCAATGGCCAGAGCAGAGGTGGAGGGTGGATGAAAGAGAGAAAGAGTGCTTCGGTGGATGGGAGTTTGGGGTGGGTTTACATGTTGGATATGATTGCATTAATTGTGAAAGAGCAAGGGCAAACACAGGAAATATTTTCTACTGATTACTAAAAACGGGGGAATTTTTTTTTTTTGAAATTGTGATTTGGAAACTACATTTGGGCCAAAGCTGGTCCAAGCTAGTTTTTGACCAAACGCAAATGCATTTTGTGTCTCTAGACGGCGCCTAGGCTGTGTTTGGGGCCTGAATGTGTGTTTGGGCAACCCAAGCACACCCCCAATGACCGTAATTGGCACTTACTATATTATTATATATATGTTCTTGCATTACTTCCTAGTCTAATAACTCATGTCTATCATAATAGTAAATTTGTATGAGTAAATATGTCGATTCAATATTTCAGGTCATATAATTTTGATTTGATTAAATCTTCTTGCATTATGCAAAGGATTGATTTCTTCTCTGTTAATTGATTCAATTCTAGTCATAATATTAATTTTTTTTTAATAAATATTCTATTTATTTATCAGGTTATACACTATTCCTCTCCTACATCTGCTGGGGCTGAGTGCATTGATCCTGATTGTACTTGGGTGGAACAATGGTAAATATCTCTTCTTTGTTTTAAGGTATCTGTAAACTTGTTTGTTTATTTATTTTTTCTGTTCCACCCACTACCTTAAAATTCTCCACTTTTGATGGAAGTTAACAATAACTGCATGAAATAGGGAGAAAAAATAAGGTGAGGAGTACACACATGGCGCGTGCCACGCCTCTAGTGCTCATAAGATAGAGAACTGTTGAAACCTAAATGTTGTGGTATGCTTTCAAATAAATTACAGAGACTGTCAATGCTTCCCAGAATCTAA
Source organism: Nyssa sinensis (assembly GCA_008638375.1). Classification (NCBI taxonomy): domain Eukaryota; kingdom Viridiplantae; phylum Streptophyta; class Magnoliopsida; order Cornales; family Nyssaceae; genus Nyssa; species Nyssa sinensis. Next base: position 9,815,525 of record CM018043.1, on the reverse strand, counting down.
GCATCAATGATGGGGAGCTCCAGAGATTGTGAGATACCTAGAATTATATGTTGCGAAATATGTCTGAGCAAAAGGTGAATGTGGCTGGGTTCCGAAATTGTGATATAGTGGTTCAGTAGGGAACTTACGTTTTGTCATACTACAATAGATTGCAGTTTCTCATACTACTAGGGCTATCCTCAAGGATTCATATCTTTGGGTCCACTGAGCGGGTCAACAACAGAATCAAATTTTCAGACTTCTAAATTCTAACTCTTATAGGCTTAATGTTAGGGATCAGTTTCTTGAGTTCTTTGAGTAATATAACCTCCTTTGCCTCCACCACCAATAAACTTCCTTACAGATTTTGATATCTCCAACTAATTGGCATCATTCAACGTAATGGTAGACCTCTCCTAAAGTAATATGACCGCTCAATGACATAAATTTGGTATTATTAGTGGTTGGCATTACCATGAGATAATATAATCGCTCAATTTAGTGAACACCGTATGTTCTGATAGTGCTATGAGATAACTGCTTTCAAAAAGCAGCACAAGTCACCCACTAGTAACGTTTTAAAGAAAAAACTGATGTAGATTGGCATTAAGCATTTAACAAGTCATTATCAAATGGTTGTCACAAACCACTGAAAAGATCAGACCAAGCAATATTTTTTCACCAGAGGTAATTGATTGAGGTGTTGAAGTGAAAATTTATGATAGGACAAATGATCTGGCCTTAGACAGAGGGGGGTTACAAACCTGATTTGTTGAGGGTGAATTTCTTTTTTACAGTAGATAAATGCTTAAAAGAAAGGAACATTGGTGTAGTTTGTGCATTTTGTACAAAGTGCATGAAGAAACCTCAGTTTCTTCGTCCTTCACTGCAAGTTATCATTTTAATCTGGTCAGGTATCATATGGATTTTAGTTTGAATTCTTGGTTAAATGACTCTTTGGGGGTTTATTATGGGATGGCAACAACACTTGTGAATCCTAATTAAAGTTCTGATGTTTGTTTGTTCCTCCATATCTTAGATGTTGGGGGAGGGAAAGCAATCATTGGATCTCTGGTGGCATGTACACTCCCAAGGAGTATGTCCTGGAATCTACCATTCATACTGTTTCTTCCTCTACTTGGCTGACATTGTTTCTTCTGCTTTAATATTCATTTTCTTTCCCTCCCCAACCCCCCCCCCCCTCCTAATTTTTTGTTTGCCCAATCATTTCTACCTCTTTTTCAACCAAAAAAAGAGTAAACTTATATGAAAAGGAGACAAAATCTAGTAAACAACATTAGTTAAGAAACATATTGCAACATTATATTTAGTCTCAATTTTATGTTATAGTTCTCTGGTTGTTTCCATTATATACTGACATCCTATTGATGTATTATTAGAATTTATATGATAACTACAACATTATCTAATGGATGTGCCACCAAACTCTTTCCTAGGGTTCACCGTGCTGGTCCTCGAGAGAAAATATACTTCAAACCAGAAGAAGTAAAAGCAGCAATTGTGACTTGTGGGGGACTTTGCCCTGGTCTTAATGATGTCATCAGACAGGTAGTTATCATGCACAAAAGTCATTGGTTATCGACATCAAACCTGAGTCATCTTTCAATGAAGTCAGCATATTCAATTTCTTTTGACACTGCAGAATTAAGGAAGCATTACAATTAACCCCGATAAATTACAAGTTTTAGCTTTCACATATCTAATACTTCATAACAGCACAGACTTCCTTTTGGGGTTCACATTCTCATGATTGCTTTGTTAATTATGTGCATATTTTGGTGCTTAAAAGAAGAACACTATGGCTGGCATGGTGGGGATAAAAAAGCTTCATTATCTAGCAGCCAAAATATAATAGATAATTGCACAAGATCTAAATGAATCCCGACCATACTATGTTACAGTTAGAGAACTTGCATCTTGCAGTCTCAACTCTTCTGAATTTTTGGATCTGTCCCCCCCCCCCCTTTTTTTTTCCTGTGGCTGCAGATCGTCATCACACTTGAAATATATGGCGTGAAAAAGATTGTGGGGATTCCTTTTGGTTATCGTGGATTCTCTGACAAAGAATTAAATGAAATGCTGGTGAGATTCTCTTATGTTCTTGAAAATGTTTGTCTAAATTGCAATTGAGTCATAAAAATTGTTGTTAAATACTCAATTGATACTTTTTTGACATCTTTCAATGAGAACTTAGACTGCCATGGTTTGTTTCAGTTAAAATGTATTCACATGTGATTTAGGGTTCAGAATAGGGTTAGAAAAGAAGAGGAGGAGGAGCTGTTCAAGAAAGGGAGGAGAAACATCGAGAAAAAATTAATTGTCCCATCTCTCATCCATGTATTTATACTATTAAACCAATAAAAGTACAAGATTGCCCTTCTTGGATTATTTAAATACATTCTAAAATAATTTAAGACCCCCCAACCAAAAAATAAATAAAAAGTTGGTGCATAATCTCTTATGCCCAACTTGCAAATAATGGAATAAAAAACCTACTATTAAGCCCCTTTATAAACACATCAACTAGTTGTTCCAATAACTTTGCAAATGGCATACAAATAAGACCACTATGCAGCTTCTTCTTGATGAAGTTTTTGTCAATCTCAATATGCTTCGTTTGATTGTGTTGGATTGTTTTATGAGCAATAGTAATTGCTGCCTTATTATCGCGATACAACCTTATAAGCTTGTCATTGGCAATTCCTAGCTCATCTAACATCATCAGAAGTCACATTAGCTCATAAACTCCATGTGCCATAGCTCAATACTCTGCCTCTACACTAGATCCGACAACTACTCGATGCTTCTTACTCTTCTAAGTGACAAGATTACCTCCAACAAAGGTACAATAACCTAAAGTAAACCGTCGATCATCAATTTAGATGTCCATGGTTAGAGAATAAAATACCTTTACCACAAGTAGACTTGAGGTACCTCAAGATGTGATAAACAACTTCCAAATGAGAATGGTGAGGATCATGCATGAATTGGCTAACAACTCGTACAACATAGGCGATGTCTGGGCGTGGGTGTAAAAGATAGATCAATTTTCCCATAAGCCTATGATATTTCCCCTAATCTACCTGATCACCGTCATCTCGTATGACTAGTCTCTATAGGAGAATCTATTGCTTTATAACCCAACATACATGTTTCTTCAAGCAAATCAAGAATGTATTTTCTTTAGGAAACGAAGATACCCTTATCTGATCTGTTTACTTCAATCCCAAGAAAATAACATAAATTTTCCAAATCCTTAATCTCAAACTTGGCTAAATGAGTTTTCAACTTCAATATCTCCTCATCATCATTCTTTATCACAATTATGTCATCTTCATACACAATGAGAATAGTGATTTTATCATCTGCTCATTTGATGAACATAGTATAATCAACATGACTTTGTATGTACTAAAACGTCATCATGGCCTTATAAAATTGATCAAACCAAGCCCTTGAAGATTGCTTAAGCCCACACAGTGCCTTCTTTAACTTGCACACCTTTTCTTCAGTAGTTTGAGAAGAAAAACCTAGAGGTATCTCTATATATACCTCTTTCTCAAGATCCCCATGAAGAAAAGCATTCTTCATTTCTAATTGTTGTAAAGTCCATCCCAAGTTAGTTGTACAATACATCCCAAGCCAGCAGTACAGTAAAGCAAAACTTGAATGAAATTTATCTTGGCAATAGGCACAAATGTTTCATAATAATCTATGTTATATATTTGAGTAATCCCTTAGCAACTAGTCTAGCTTTATGCCTGTCAATTGTTCCATCAACTTTTTGCTTAGCGGTGAAAATCCATTTACAAACCAACAATCTTCTACCCTTCTAGAAGTGATACCAACTCCTATGTTCCATTTTTTGGTTGGGCTTTCATCTCTTCTATCAAGCCTCCTTCCACTTTGCATCCGCAAGAACTTTTTTCCACCCTTGAGGGAGAGACACAGAAGACAAATATGAAACAAAAGTATGATGGGAAGAAGATAAAGCATTATAGGAAACAAATTTAGAAATAAGATGTTAAGTACAAGATTTAACACCGTTATGAATAGCAATAGGAATATCAGTATCATCAATAGAAGGATTACCAATTCTAGAGGGCTCACGAATAGATGAGATTGGAATAGGAGATGGAGTTGGAGATGACAACGGGTTTCGGGGCACATAGGTGGCAATTTGCTCTTGTATGCACCTATGATGAATCTGCCTAGTCCTAGCATATCTCCCTAAGTGTTTCCTATCCAACCGACCACAAGGAGTCTAAGTCCGCTCCCCTCAATAAAATCTTGAGGCTAAAGAGACTCAACTTGAGGCTTCAAAGAGTGATCTTCAATTTGAGAGGAAGGGGGAACTTGAGAAGAAGAAAAAGTGCTGAAAAATAAAGGTGGCTAAGCAAACATCATCTCTTTCTCTAAAGTACCACTAAACTTCTTCCTTGTAGAGATGATGTGGAAGAATCATAATACACCTCAGACTCATGAAAGGCAACATTCATACTACTAACACCTTTTTGGACAGGGGATGACAACATTTATATCTCTCTTGAATAGTAGATTATCCAATGAAAACACAATGTAGGCAACATCTATACTAATGAACACCTTTTTGGACGGGGGATGATAACATTTATATCTCTCTTGAATAGCAGAGTATCCAATGAAAACACAATGTAGTGCTTTGGGATCAAACTTACTTCTACATGACTGATGGTCAAAAACATAACATACACATTCAAAGATATGTGAAGGAACAAGACAATGAGAAGTGGTTCTATGACATAGTTTGATGGGTGGTTTGAACTCAAGCATCTGTAAAGGCATATGATTGATGAGATAGGTCGTGGTCAACATTGTGTCACCCAAACACTTAAAAATAGTAGTGAACACTAATGCCCCGAGCAACCTTGAGAAGATGGCAATTCTTTCTTTCTGGGACACCATTCTACGCTAGTGTATTCACACAACTAGCTGATGAATAATTTCATTCTTAGCAAGATAAGTAAGGAATTCAACATCTCCATATTCTATTCCATTATCACTACGAAGAATGTAGATTGTAACATCAAATTGAGTGCGAATCATCTTATGGAAGCTATGAAAACAAGAGAAAACTTCACTCTTGTGTCATAAGAGATACACCTATGTAACACGAGTGTAGCAACCAATAAAAGTAATAAACCATCTATAGTCAGAAAGAGAAGAAAATTGAGAAAGCCCCCATACATTAGAATGAATAACCAAAATGGAGTATTGCTCTTATTATTATTATTTAAATAAGAACTTCGTTTGTATTTAACAAGTTCACATGCATCACAAACAAAAGAGGTTCTAGTACACTGCTTAGCTTAAAAAGGAAAAAGTTTCTCTAGAACACTAAAGGAGGGATGACCCAAACATCAATGCCACTGGTGTAATTGCTGAGACATGTCTTGTACTAATGAAGAAGGTGTAGCCTCTAGCAGATACAAAACACCATGTGCCCTACCATTGCCCATTGTTCTCCCCATCTCTAGATCCTAAAATACACAATGCGAGAGAAAAACCGTAACAGAGTAATTCAAGGATTTGGTGATACAACCAACAAAGAGTAGGTTAGTAGAAAAATTGGGAACATGAAGGACAGAAGAAAGAGACAGTGAGAGAATAAATAACTGATCCTTTACAAGAAATAGATGATAAGGAGCCATATGCTCTCCTAACCTTATCCCTACAAGAACATGTAGAGTAGGTAAAAAAAAAAATGAGAACATGTCATATGATCAGTTGTGCCATAATCGATAATCCAAGGATTGGATAAGGCAATGACACTAAGAGCCCTCGTAGAAATACTTGAATGAGAAAATTTGGAGGTGGCGGGGGTGGCAGATGATGTAGTAGTAGAAGTTTCAAGACGGGATATCAAACGTTGAAAAGTCTGCTTCTCTTCCATGGAGAGATTCGAATAATCACAACCACTAGAGTGTGTGAGTCTCAAAAACCTCATACATATGCGCATGGGATCAAATAGTCGAAGACCGACTATGGCCATAACCACGAGTAGGGTGGCCATGGAGCTTCGATAGTCATCTTTGGTATGCCGTGTCTTCCCACAATAGTCACACTTGAGCAAGTCTTTCTGTAAATTGTCAACTTTATTATCAACACGTGTGGATGATAAACAAATATCATTTTGAGGTGTAGCAACCAAGGTAGAGTGATCTTGACTCAAGTTAAGAAGAATAGCGTCAGGCCTACTCTCCTTTTGCTACACATAAGGATATGCTTGTTTCAAGGAAGGCAAATAATCCTTACCAAGAATGAAGAAATTGAACGCGAATTTGATCGTACTCCATGTTAAGGCCCGCAAGGAAATCATAGAGCTGCTGCTCAATCCTGTAGTCTTGGAATGTGGTTTGGTAAGACCATTAATGTGGCCTTGATACATAGCCTCTCTATTATATTGTCTTCTTGGTAATAACATGCATTACAATGTTGCGTCAAATGATAGTCACCTCAATTTGTGTTCTGGTTGAGCCTTATATTATGACTTTGCTTTATTAAAGGATTAATGATTGTATAGATGTAGGATCTATGGGGTTCTTTGAATTGTATAGTCCATAGGGTACGCTTCACTAAACGCAAGTTGCCAACTGCTCTTGGTAAATATTCGTGGCAAGACCTTATCTTCTCCCACCACACAAACAGATCCAGTGGATTTTGATATCATTTCCTGAATAGTTGATGAGAGCTGACCATGAGATAATCTCAAACTACGATGGATCCACAAAGCCTTGGTAGAGATTCATGGCAAGACCTTCTCTGCTCCCACCCCTCAAACAGATCCACTAGACTTTGATATCATTTCCTGGATGGTTGATGAGAGCTGACCATGAGATAATCTCAAACTGTGATGGATCCACAAAGCCCAAAGCCAACCGAAAATAGCCGGGATAAAACTTGCTGGTTCTGATTTTGATTTATGTTTTAAGATATGAATATTTCTGACTTCTGGAAAATTTGTGTTGAAAGCTTTATTTATTTGTTTGGACATGTTTTTTATTATCAGTTATCCAGGAAAGTGGTTCAAAATATTCATCTTTCTGGTGGAAGCTTGTTAGGAGTTTCACGTGGAGGACCCACTATTAGCGAACTTGTGGACAGTATGGAGGTGCTCACTTGATTTTTTTTCCATAAAGAATGGGTGTTTGGAATTATGTGTTCTAATATTATGTATTTGTGCACTGATGTCAGGAAAGAGGAATCAACATGCTTTTTGTGTTGGGTGGAAATGGTACGCATGCTGGTGCCAATGCAATACACCAAGAGGTGTCAAGCCTGTGGCCTTATCCTTAGTGCACTATATATATATATATATATATATATATAAGTAGTCTACTATAATCTCCCCCCCCCTCTTCCAAAAAAAACAGATTGATCCTTTTTTTTTTTTGTGGAATAGGAATCTGTCAAAGTAACTTTTTCGAATTTAATTCATTATTCTAATTCTGAAGTTTTGTGCATGCAATTCACACTTCTATGAAATTTATTGGGATGACCAAGCATTTGATAAACTATAAATTGGTGTTTTTTTTCTACAAAATATATGTATTGACCTTATTTAAATGTATTCTCTGTTTAATCTAAAATGAATGAATTAATGTTCTGCTATATACTGTACATATATTGGTAGGAATCCTTCAAGGTCTCACCTTTTCTAGCACTGTTTTTTAAGTTCTCATTACTTGATCTACTACTAGTGGTTTATTTTTCATTTACAAACTCTACTCTCTTTTTTTGTTTTTGACGTTTAGTGCCGTAAAAGACGGTTGAAGGTAGCTGTAGTTGGTGTGCCAAAAACTATAGACAATGATATTCTGTTGATGGATAAAACTTTTGGTTTTGATACTGCTGTTGAAGAAGCACAAAGAGCAATTAATTCTGCATATATTGAGGTACAAATTAGTTCTAACTTTTAATGCTCTCCCTTTCTTGTTCAGCATGCATTTTAAGTTCATTTATTTATTTACTTTCCCATTTCTGAGAGTCACGTGCTAGAACTTCTCCTAGTATTGTTTGCTTAATTTATTTATTTTTTTCTTTCCCAATCTTGTGGCAGGCACACAGCGCTTATCATGGTATTGGGGTTGTGAAATTGATGGGTAGAAGTAGTGGATATATAGCTATGCATGCATCCCTTGCTAGTGGACAGATTGATATATGTTTGATACCAGAGGTATTTAAACTGGATATTATTTGGGTAGATATTTGTATGAGCCTAGTTATTGAGTTTATATCTGTACTTCAAAGGTACCTTTTCATTTACATGGACCTCATGGTGTCCTGAGGCATCTGAAGTACCTACTCGAGACGAAGGGATCGGCTGTAGTCTGCGTGGCAGAGGGAGCTGGACAGGTGAGTTAGCCTGTGTTCTCATTTCAGGCTTGTAGGTTAAACCATATTGAACTTTGAAACATTTGCATCTGTTCATTGTCTATTGTACGTTTAAATGCCTTATGGCTTCACCCTAATATAATTTCCTGTTCATTCTCTATGTTCCTTTTTTTTTCTCGGTCACTATCTGTTAAAGTCAATCAAGTTTTTAAAGGGAAAATATAAGAGAAGCCTCCACATATGTTTTATAATTCAAGAGGAAGCCTCAAACTTTGTTAAGGCTCCAGTTGATGAACATATTTGGTTTTTATGATTGTGTGTAACTTAATTTTAGCTTTAATAGCTGAAAGTTAGATATCAATAAAATGCATTAACAGATTTGAGAGCTTATATGTGTGGATTTGAAATAACAAGGTGAAAGTAGTTATCTGAAATCCTTGCCTAGAAGGATTCTTATCTTGAATGGATCATAATAAAATGTCTCTCTCATAGTCCTCTAATCTATTTTTTCTCCGTGGGGTATCTCAATCCCACTCCAATAGCCATACACCTCCATATGGAACTTCAGTTATATCTAAATGTTATACAACTTTCTACTTTTGATTTGAATATATATTTGTTTCGGACACAAAGAAGGTGGTAACTAGGGATGTGAAGGTCTATTGTCTAAAAAAATAGAATAAAAAACAATTAGTAATAAAAAAAAAAATAAGAAGAGTGCTGACTATTGCTATTTTTCTCAATTTGCATTTTTTTGGACTGGTGAATTTGGATACAAAATTAAAGTTACATATTTCCTGTGTTTATATTTTGTTGTTTAGGGTTCGGCGGTTTAATCATATATGTTTTCCCCCCTTTAAAGAGTGAATATCTTGGATTTTCAAATGTTGTTCTGAGTTTTTTTTTTTTTGATTAGTAAATGTAGTACTGAGTTTTAATCAGCATGTCATGTTATTCTGAGATAATTAACCAAAAGTTTGGTGCTTTCTTATTGCCTTTTACACAGAATTTCCTTCAGAGAACTAATGCTACTGATGCATCTGGAAACATTGTACTTGGAGATATTGGTGTACATATACAACAAGAGGTAAGTGATTGCATTTTCATGCACTTCTAAATATCCATGAATAGCTCTTGCAACAACATAATAAACTGTCAATTTGATCTCTGATGGGCAGTGGAGAGATTTGATCAAATTATGAGTGAAAGTTGAACTGAGGTTTCTTTTTCTATTCTTTTTATTTTTTGTATTTGTATTTGTTTTTTTAGTGTTTAGGTGTGATTAACGTGGCTTCTACTTGCCAGAATTTTGAATCTTATTACTATGCTGCGTTCTTATTTTTCTGTACTATCTCATGTTAATGATGTGGCATTGATATTATTCAAAAATATAATAAATTCAGAAAGAGTGGATTTGCATTTGAATTGTACAGTATCAATTATCTTTTAATGTACTACAGTACTATGTCCATAAGCTGGAGACAACTGTGGTAATTATCTCACTGAACAATCTTCAAACCTGCCCTGATCTGCATGTTATTTTCCTTTTTATCAAGAGAAAGTTATGATACTTTTTTTTTTCTTTCTTTTAGGGTCTTAGAGAATGTTGATGCTAAGTTTATGTGACATGCTTGATTTAAGAACAAGAATCACTATGGGAATTATATGTCCATCATTCTATAGATTATTTTTTTCAACAATTTCAAATCTGTGTTGATTTAAATGGTGCTAATTGACATCTCGATATCAATGATAAACTTGCAGTGCAATTATTGATCAAGAGATTCTTAACACGTCTAAATGTGCAACAGATTACGGCATTATACAAAATATTTTTGCAACTAACCATGGGAGGTTGGCTGCACTACTCTGATATTTGTTCATAATGCATAAAACTTTTCATGATAGAACTCGATGGAAGATTCTTTTCCAAAATTTACCTAAGGCAGACCCTGAGGTGGAGATGATTCCCTTTTTAAGATATCTGAAATGGCTAGATATAGTAAAATGTTATATATTCAAGCTGTTTGGTAATAGGTGCGCAAATTCGTTTGTCATTCCACTCTATCTGAAGTTTGTTGAATTATGAATATCTATTGCAATCATCCTTGGTTTCTTCTGGAACAATCAAACTGTATTAGCCCTCCACATAGGATTTTCATGAGGTTGGCCAAGAAAAAAAGAAGTATCAGAGCTTTCTTCTTAAATCTGTATTGATTTTAGAAAGCAAGCCATACCAGAGTTACCACAATTCGCCTCCCATCGGCGATCTAGAATGCAAGAATTGGCGTTACGATCTAAAATATTAAAATTCCTAGAACAAATTATGCTACAACATGTATACACACATGTACATACCATTACTACAATCAACCATACTGAATAATTTTCTTTATTTTCTAGTGAAAATTCTATCAACGATAAACCATCCCGATGAAGATCGTCTTGGGGAATCATCGTTTGAGAGAGACACTAGGGGAGGAAAAGAATTGGGGAGTTATATTTGAGAGAAATTAGGGGAACAATGATATTTGATAATAATATAGTTGAAAAAATATGAGATAATATTTCTATATTATTATGAGTTAGAATTTTGTTGTACATTTATATATGTTATTACAAATACAATCTAAGAAGTGTTTCACGTTCCGAACAAACGTATTTCGTTCTGATAAAGTGGTCCGAAGAAGTCTACTATCGATGTATCATGTTTTATAACAATTGACAATCTATGTTCCCATAATCGTTCCACATACTATAACGATTCATGTTCCTAGTAACATTCAGCCATACCCTCCAGCTCTGTGTAATGAAATGCAAAAGGATCTTTTGAGGTTCATGGACAAACAAGGCATCTCACAAGCAGGTTTTGGCACATATTTCTCTCTCCTTTCTATATTTGTCCTCTCACAGAATTAATGAGTTTTTTCTTGTATATCTTATTGTTCTGCAGCTTGAATTCTTTGGTTGTTCCCAGTTATTTATACTTATAACATGTATACTTTAAGGAAGTTCTAATTGCTGGTGGTGAAAAGTACAATGATTGGTTAACATGAGTTTGGAATTCCTTCTTAATTGTACAATCTATCACAGATTCTTATGCAGATTTGATGTTGAGCTCAATGTATTGCTATCCTGTTCTTAGTCTAATCAAATAATTTTTTTGTAAATTTGGTTTTTTTTTTGGTCAAGTCCTTTGTAGTGTTAATTGAAAACAATCATACAAGTTCATTTGGTCATTGTGAACGTTGTTTTCTCTCCCAAAAGTTATATCTGATATTCTGGTTAAAGCACCTCAAACAATTTATGGATGGCATTTTTTACTTTATATGTTTTATTGGTTTCATTTGTTTTGGTCCACCTAATATGATGCTGACATTCATTTGCCTATTTTCTGTCAGACAAAGAAATATTTTAAGGAGATTGGTATTCCAGCTGATGTGAAATACATTGATCCAACATACATGATCCGTGCATGTCGTGCAAATGCGTCAGATGGAATTCTATGCACTGTACTGGGTCAAAATGCTGTGAGTCTTTCGTGCTCAATTTTTTATGTTATTTCCAGTCATAAAATAAAGTGTATCTCATTCTGTGCTCAATTATGTTGCCTTGATCTGGCAGAGACTTCCAAGAGTCATAGCCCACATCTCATGTGGGAGGTGACCTGATCCAAAATTTAACCTGAGTTTTCATCCCCCTCCACACCACCCCCCCCCCCAAAAGAGAGACAATGAGAGTATAAATACATTTTATCAGCCTCCTAGCTTTATTGCAAAGCATTAGCCAAAACGTGGGAAAGTGGGATGCACAACTTGCCTCCTTAGATCAAACTTGGTTTTCTAATTAGCCTCATAGTTGAGACGTGAACCTGTTGCAGGGAATAGCATGCAGTAGAGATAGCCAATTAATAAGCCAAGGAGCTAATTCATTAACTACTCATGAGTTTGTTCACTGAGTGGATAAGTCGTGCTAGGGCCTGAATCTCCAGTACTGTTGCTAATTGAGCTCAGGCGAAGCAAAACGAAATCATCTACTGACCAGGTTGAAATCTTATCCTAGGTCAATTTAATAACTTATGGATCCACCCAACCCAATTCTTCTAACCCCATTAACCTTTTCCTTGAAAAAATATGATGATTGTTTTAAATGTTCATAATTCATAATACTAAATGAAGACACTTGCATTTTAAATGTTCATAATACTAAATGAAAACACTTGAAGTGCAAGTAAGAATATTACCTTTCTTTTACCTAGTCTTTGTTTGATTCAATACATATTGGCTTACCACATCAATTTTCTATCACGAAAAGGAATCGTAATATGTATTGTGTAATATAATATGCTTGTTAAATTATATCGCAAACTACAAATCAATTTCATTAAAAATTACCCCAAAAAAATATCATTAAAAGTTCCCATACAAAACTATTGAGATTTTCATTTTCTCACTCACCAGAATGAGAAAACCCCATTTAATTATGTTTATCCCTTGATGATTTCTCATTTTCTTTCTCCCCCAACTTGGCCTTGATGATATCTCTAGATATCAAATAGTGAATTTGTGCTTGGCTCTCCCATTCTAATATAATTTATATAAGCAAGGAGTATTATATTTTATTACATGGACACAAATACGATACAGATACATGAACACAACATTTCTCAAAAAAGTAGGACACGTTGAATATTATTTCGATCAAAATTGACATAAAACACACAAATCATGGAAATATTATTAATAAATCAAAATAACAATGCCATTGAATAAGAATTCAAGATTTTTTTATTTAATCATCAACATCCATGATTCAAGTTCCAAAACAAATTTGTTTATTATTACATAGAATATATATATATATAATCAAAAAAAAAAAGTAGAGAAGAATATGAGAGAAAAAGGGGGGGGAAATACAAAAAATGTGTCCCTAACGTGTCCAAAATTTAAAAAAAAAAAAGTACACTTTTTTCGCATGTCCGAAACATAGCTGACTGACACGTGAGGCAAAATAGAATATCCCTACTTCATAGTTATCGAATAGGTATAATCAATGGCAAACAACCACGGGGGGGAGGGATATGGAAATTTACTTTTTACTACTATTTGAGTAGAATATTTTAAAAATTACAAGTTGCCCCTTCCCGCCTCCAAAATTTTAGTAGCCCCTAAGGCATAATCAAGCTTTGTTTGGCCCATAATTCTCCCCACCCCCAAAAAAAAAATTTACTTTAACCTATGGAATGCCTTGAGCAGACCTCATTTCTGCCAGCAAGTCTAGTAGAGCACGAATTCAGCCAAATTTGTAAGTAGTTAGTCATGCTTAATTTTGGGGTTGGCCAAAATTTAACTGAGCCGGGCTCAAGTCCTAAGACCAGGCTCAGTTCAGTTTAGGGCAGCTTAAACAAGTCCCTAGCACTGATTGCAGTTCTCCGAGTGCCCCCTTCCTGAAGGCGTTCTTCGACTTACTTAATTATGCTCTTGTTTCTGCTTTAGTACATTTGTGATTAGAATCAGTTAGATATCCCTGATAATTCATTCGAGTGCTTGTCTTGGCAGGTTCATGGTGCATTTGCTGGATACAGTGGCATCACAGTTGGCATATGCAACACACACTATGTATACCTTCCAATTCCTGAAGTCATTTCTTATCCCCGAGTGGTTGACCCTAACAGCCGCATGTGGCATCGTTGCTTGACATCAACAGGCCAGCCAGACTTTGTCTGATTGAGGTGTTGTAATTTATAGCAGATTTGAGGAACCTGCGCATTATATAAGAGTAGATTAAAGAACAGAAAGCCAGCTTCAGAAGGTTTCTGGTTTCTGTTGGCTGCATGTTGAAGAAATAATACGAAGGATAGCAATCCCTCTGAATATAAAAAATTTTTCTGGTGTATAGCATTACAACACCGGCTCTCACATGGTACCTTTATAATAAAAAATCCCAAGGAACCACCCAAAAGCATTTTGTAATTGGTTCCTTTATCTTTTTAAAACATGTTTGTATCTGGGAAATGTATTTGCAAGTACAGACAGTATGAACCAGACCAACCACAACAGGTTCATGTTTAGTTTCAGCTATAATTTATGAGATATATGGTCATTCTTATCGGTGTTAGAATAAATTTCTAGTTGTTATATTGTGCAGGGTTTTATAAAACTGCTTCCAGATTATAACTCTTTCAGGTAGGTGTCAAAACGTGGAACACCTGCAAAGGCAATGGCACACCATGCACCATTAAAGAAGTCCAGTGGACATCGCCTTGATATTGATTCAAAATTCAATTTCAGTGGATGATCACACCCATCAAGGTATATTTTAGTCTTATATTACATTCTTAAATGAGAACTATCACGCGAGGTTGATTAGCTCCACATGCTCTGGTAAATATGTTCATTCAATGCATTTATTGTCACATTAGCTATTAAAGAGTTAAAATTTGGCACAACTTTATTTCATTTGATAAAACATTTGAAAAACATAGCATTGGTGATGCACATGACAGTATAAAAAGCTTGTTAGAGACTGGGCTTGAGGAATAGTTTATAAGTTAGTTCCTTGAGTCTGACATTGGTCAAAGCTATGCATCAACTCCTCTGTAAGTGAATGTTTTCACAAACTTTTTACATGTATAATGTTTTAACCCTATATGTATTTGAGCCCCCATGTAGATCTGAATTTTTTTTCTCTCGAAATGTGAAATTAGCCCCACATGCTTACAGCAATACTCTCTCTTTCTCTCTCTCTCTCTCTCTCTCTCTCTCTCTCTCTCACTCACACACACACACACACACACACACAGAAGAGCAGTGATTGACATACCATGGGGAGCTGTGGTATATGACTGGTCAACACTTGTATATGTCACCTGACAACTTATTGATTTGGTGCATTCTTTTATAAGGAGTGCAACCACAGTCGCAACCTACTCTTCTTTTGTACTCTCCATTAACTTCCTTTTTCTTTTGTGTTTTTTGAGAAGAAGAGGTAGAAAGGGTTTTGGAGTAAGAATGCTATTATTATTACAACCATACCGTCAAACTTGTTGTTTCCAGTCTCTACATTTCATTGAATCCAAAAGGAGTAACAAATGTGTGATAAATCATCAATCTCACCAATTGAAGGTAGTCTTTCCAAGTACTGGAACCCAATATTTAAAAGTAATTTGTTTTTATTAGTATTTAGAGAAATTTTATTAACAAGAGGAGGTTTAACGTGTTGCATGGTTTGCCATTGCTTTTTGAAAAATAAAATAAAATAATCACCCATTCAATGCACAATGCCTGTCATCATTCGATTTCCATTTCCTTAAAATTGACGAGTAATGTGACATTACATTATTCTTTCACATCAAATATATTATTATTATGATTTTACACTACTCGGTGTTAACCCTTTACTCGTTACGGCATCTCCAACCGACGTCGTACCTTATTTTGTGAAGTTAAGGATTTTGTTTTTTTTTGGTTCTTTCTGTTTATTAGAGTGAAAGTCACTTGACAATGAATACTTTAAGTAAATGACACTGCCAATCTTTCACAGAAAAAACTTGAACAATTCAACGGTAAAAATCAAAACCGTTTCAAACAGTAAAAAGAAACACACTATAACTTCTTTCTTCTTCTTCTTCTTCTTTTGTTTATAAATGGAATGTTTTATTTTTGACAATCTCAACACTCATCAAGTTCGTCACTTTCATAATTTTTGACAAGCATTTAAATTTTGTAAATCAATTGCATTTCTCAAAATAAAAGTTTTAATTCTGGTAAATAAAAACAAAATAAATGCGGTGAGAATAAAAATATTAAAATTTGAAAATATTCTAATCTTTTAGACACAAAAAATAAAAATAAAAAAACAATTCTTTAAAGCATCGAATAAATCAGTTTAATACAATTTTAAAATTAAAATTTGAAGAAGAGAGTGCAAGGCTCCAAATAATGAGATAATAGGTCACATATGAATCTATAAAAGTATAATTCTACATATGAAGACCACGAAACTACAGGAGTAGCAAAAAATTACTCATTTTAACACTACCCCTTCAATTCCCAAAGGTTTCTTTTGGAAAATTTTTTATTAAGTCTGAAATAGTATTTTTGGGAGAGTATACCGTTTGCTCAGACTTACTAAAGACTTTTTCTCTCTCAGTACCTTTCTCTCGAGCTATTTTTTTTTATAGTTCCAAGAATAAAATGAAGTGTTACATATACAAAAATGCAATGACACATGACACTTCTCAGGACCGTGAAATATTTTTCCCTCCCCCGCTCAATAACACATGACACTTCTCAGGGCCGTGAAATATTTTTCCCTCCCCCTCTCAATGACACATGACACTTCCCAGGACCGTGAAATATTTCTCCCTCACCCCCCCCCCCCCCTCTCTCTCTCTCTCTCTCTCTCTCTCCCCACTGAAGGTGCAGAACAAAGCCCAGATATTGACCAGTCATTTGAACTATCAAAACAAAGGATGGTGGCCCTAGCCGATAGGGCCTAGTGTCCGTGTGTGATCTCAAACGGCGTCATCTAGTGCCAATACGAAAAGCACCATTATTTACGTATGGTAACCTTTATCAAATAAAACAAAAAATTCTGGAGAGTTATCAAAACTTTTATCTATAGGTAATTCGAGCACTTCATCGAATTAAGTACATTGAATAATGAATAATCACTCTTTGGTGATTAACAGTTTTCCCATATATATATAAAGAGAAGAAAAGTTCGCCAAATTTTGACTGAGAAAGAGAACTCTGCTCGAGTATTGACTACACTTTCTTGTTTATAATTATTTCCCAAAAAGGGGTTCATTGATGCTTTTCTGGATTCCATAAAAGAAAGGGGAAAAAAAAACAAATGTATCCCCTCTACTTTAATCTCCACTTCCTCTTGCTTTTCTATTTTTTCTTTTTTAATTTGTTTTTTTTATCAATTGAAACTGAACTACAACAAAATCTGTATTTTCCCTAAACACCACTTCTGGACCCCTCCCAAATTTCTGTCCTCCCCCACCTTCTATTACTGTGGCTGTTGTGAACTCTGATTATTAACAGCTGGTGACTTTCTTTTCATGCTAAAAGCATGACACCTCTCTCTCTCTCTCTCTCTCTCTCTCTCTCTCTCTCTCTCTCTCTCTCTCTCTCTCTCTCTCTCTCTCTCTCTCTCTCTCTCTCTCTCTTTCCCCTATGTGTGCTTAAGGGAACAACTTCAAAACCACACCAAAACTCCCATTCAACCAAACTGATTGGACTTGGCTATGAAGGAGAAAAATTCAAACTTCATGACTTGAAGTCCTCTTGAGATGGTGTGTCTAGTTTTCTCCTCTTAGTGTCTGGACTACTGTGTGAAGAATTTGCACATGACCCAACTGTTATATCATCACTTTTATAGCTCAAACATGCAGCATCCAACACCCCAACTGGGCTTTGGGGCACTGATGGAACTGAGGCACTAGCCAAATTAGTAGACCCACTAATCAAAGTTAAATCTTGGATCAGTTCAACACACTTCAGTACTCTCCCCTGCAAAACACACAGAAAAAAGGAAAAAGAAAAAGAGCCACATTTCATAAATTCACCAACTTGATAAAAAGATCAAACTAATTAATGTTGAAGAACAAAAGCAAATTTGTCCTGTCTAGATTTTAGGTTTTGCACTTATTTCTGTGGGCACCACTAATTTTACCTTTTCTACATGTATGAAACAAGCTACTGCCTTGTCAATGTTTATTGCTTGTATTTCTCCTGAAACAGATATTGCCACTGCTGCAGCAATTTCAGAAGGCCTGAATTCCAAGAAATCAATCCCTGCATTCAATTCCCACCCAGCATTTATCAAACACTATAGAATTTAGGACCAAAACAGTACCAAAAATGTCTATACACACATGCATTGACTTAAGGGAGACCTTTGATTGTGCTTAATATGAGTTGAACTGATCTAGAGATCAGAGATCCTGATTCAAGTTGACCATCATTGATCTTCCTGAGAAAGTAATCTATGAAGGAACAAGGAGTGCAAGCCTGCATTCTCCACTTCAAGGTTGTCAAAACCAGAAGCTCCATTCTTTGTATAGTTTTACCTTCAAACACAAACTTGGGTTCTCCCACCTGCCCAAAAAACACACATCCCCAGGCCGGTGAGACTAAAGTTTTCTATCAAATTCAGAGAAAATTACACACAGCCAATGCAAAAGAAAACATCAATCTTTAACAGTCATTTTTTGCCCCACCTGTAAATCTACAGTCATAGGCACTTCAGTCTCCTCCATTTTGGTTGCTAGTGATAAACAGGCAACAGCTAACAATTGCACTGTCCAAGTTTTACCTCTCTGTATACCCAAATAAAAACTAGTGACAAACAAGAACAAGTGCAGAGACAGTCTGCATTGAACGCAACATACCAAATTGAAATTAAAGAAAGAAGAATACTTGGGTCAATGTTTCTAACTTACAGGCAGTTCATAAAATGAAAGGAAACGATCCAAGTAGTTCACTGAAAGACAAACACTCGATGGTCCAAAACTGTAATGGGCATGAGCCTGTTGAACACAAAACACAACACCCATTTCAGGAATCAACATGGATAACATTTTCATACTAAATTATTGATTAAAAATGAGTAAACAATAGAGCCCAAATCACCAGAAAAAAAAAAGGACATAAAATGGGAAACCATTGAAGGAAAACACAAATCAAGTTCCAGAATGCCAATGAAGTACCACAAAAAACCAGTGAAGGGCTACGCATTAATAGCATTAACCAATCAACATCGTTTTGTGATTACCTATCAAAGAAAAGCAAGTTCTCTGATTAGATGGAAATCATAGAAATCGATCGAGCAAAGAAAAACACCAAAAAGAAACAATTTTTGAAGATCAATCGATACTCATTGAAAAACCCAAATTTCACCAAAGCGGCAAAGAATGCGAAAATGATGTATAAAACAAACGACATTGTCGATCAGAAATGGGTTGAAATCGAAGACCCATTTGCAGAAAACTGATCCAGTGTCACAAAAATTAAGAAAAATCAAGGTACTCTTAAGAAAACAAACATTGCCCAATTAAATCAAACATTAAACCCATTTGAGAAAACTTATCAACCCACCTTCCAAATCCAATCAAGAGCCTCTCTTCTCACACCCAAATCCAAGTCCCCACTTCTCAATCTCTTGAGATAATCATCTTTGGGCATAAGCTCTCTCTCTTTATCAACCATCAAACCAAAACTCTCTTCACTCTGCAACGGCAAAGCAATCAATGGCTCTGATCTATCAATGCTACAGAGCCGTTTTTGATTATTGATTTGATGGGTTTGGTCATCTATGGCCACTGAATCAAGATCATCAAAGCACAAGTTGTTTGTTTCTGTACAGAGAAGGTTTGAGGCTGCACAGTCAAAATTGTTTTCTGCCATTGCCGCAAACCTCAATGTACTCTGTAAAACCCTAGCTAAATCTCACCAAAATGAGATCGGTGAAACATATGTTTATTACGGATTTTCGCATGCAGAAAACAACATTTTTACTTTGCAATGAACCAGAGAGAAGGACAGAAAGAGTTAAAGGGTCTAGAGAGAGAGAGTGAGGATGGGTGGGTGGGATGGAGAGACTGTTGCAATGAGAGAAGCTTTATGTAGGAAATTTGTTTTTAGGGTAAACGAGAGATTGGAGGACAGAAAGAAAACTATGGATTCATAGATATGCAGAAAATTGAAAAAGGAAATAAAGCACTAAAATAGAATAAAATAAAATAAAAACCCAAACAAACATATAGAGGACTAAAACTGTAAAACAAAAACTTAGAAATATATTTTTATGTCTCTCCCTCTTAAAAATATAAGTTTCTCTCTCTCTCTCTATATATTTATATATATATATATATAATATAAATATAGAATATGTTATTAGTGAGAAACTCAATAGAACATTTTATGAAAACACAAGAAATTAAGGTCAAAAAAATAATAATTTTAAATATTTCTATTTCCGATATTATCAAGAGTTTGATCGGTAACTAAAGTAAGCAGTAGTTCAAATGATATTATTTATTTATTTTCATAAAAAATAAAATTTAAGTTAAATGATAAAAAAGGAATGTTAGTGATAAATAACTATCGACTTTAGTAATTTGATAGATTTTTCAATTTTATCCTCCCAACAGAAGAGATTAGGCTTGAGAAATAGTAATTTTAAGCACTTCTAATTTTTAGATTAAAAAAATTTTAATTAATATTCAAAACGAACAGTGATCCAATGCATTACTAATTTAAACAAAAGAAAAAAGGAAGTCAAGTAGTAAAAATTTATCAACCCTAAG
Source organism: Nyssa sinensis (assembly GCA_008638375.1). NCBI lineage: Eukaryota > Viridiplantae > Streptophyta > Magnoliopsida > Cornales > Nyssaceae > Nyssa > Nyssa sinensis. Next base: position 9,794,833 of record CM018043.1, on the reverse strand, counting down.
TGATTGGATAAGTTTAAAAAAAAAAAAAAAGGTTGGATTTAAGTTAAGGACAATAAAGGGAGGTTACTAAAAAAAAAAAAAAAAGACTATCAACCCTAGAGATGGAGAAGACTATAATGTCGAGTTTACCCTCTCTCATCCCATGTCATAGTCAATGGTGGTAATTAACCGAAGGAAAGGACATTTTAATTTAATCATGTTAGGGCTTGTTTGGGTGATGAATACCTATGATTATTGATGATGTAATTATGATTCTCCGAACAGGACAGATTTCAAATTTGATTTGTTAACTCATAGATGTACGGTACTGATACGCAATATAGTGGGACCATGGACTTTTCAATATTCCCCTAATGTTATTTATTATATGTATTTTATTATTTTATCATAACTAACTTAGACTAGTATTGTTAATAATTTGTGACATTTTTTTTAAGAAAAAGTAATTGATTGGGTTTTATTTGTATAATTTATATTTGCGAGATTCTTATATAATTAAATAGTTATTAAATTTTTCAAAATTTAAAATTGAAATATTCTTATGAATTTATAAAATAATTATGATAAATATAAATTTTTTCATATAATTATTAAAATTTATTTTTTAAAAAACACAAATATTAATAATTTTAAATAATGAATTTGAGAAAAGGAAATAGTTACTAGCACAACAGAATGTGTAAATACTTTATAAATCATAATCCAACACTCTTACTATTAACTAAAATTGTTTTGTTATCTCAAATCATTGTTTTATTTTATGGTTGTGGTCCTTGCGGACCTTTATAAGCTCTTCTAAATATCACACGATGCCATATTACATCAGAGATATAAATTTAAAAATATGAATTAAAGATAATACAAAAATTTTTTATTACTTTATTTTATATAATCGAGATAAGATGAATGCATTTGCTTCAAACTCGTTTCAAATTCTAACAGTGTAAATATAATTTTCTCCGTTCACAATCTATTAGGAGTTCTATACGGTGGGTTTCTAGCAAAGTAGGTCAAATCATTATCCCTAAAAGTGATGGTACCATTAAAAAGACAGCATCATTAAACATACATTTAAATGTAATTAAGGCTATTTGAGTAAATATGTTTTTGGCCAAATTATATGTATGTTTTACGGAGGGTAGAAACTACATGACCAAACGCTCCCTAAGAAAAAGACAAATATGTCTCACAATTTAACTCTTTTTTTATTATCTTACGGTTTAAAAGTCAAGAAATGCATCTGTTGGTGTGCCTAAAATATATTTTATATCCGTTATTTGCTTCAAGTTACATGGAGTCAAAGTTAAAATATTTAAGTGAAACTAAATACTTTATATAATTAAAATAAAATAAAAGAGAACATGATGGTAAAACCTCGAAATTTGATTTAAAATGCAGGGGTAAATTAGGAAACTGAGAGGCACAAATTAAGACTAAATGAATCCTTTTGAAAGGGTGGCATGAGAAAAAAGTCTAGTGATAAGGGTATAAAGAGTTTTTCTATACTCATGTAAATTAATTTGTGACATATGATATAAATAATGTCATTATGATTCTCTATTTTAAAAGATAAGTCACATGTCACGAACTAATTTGCATAAGTATAGGAAAAAAAATACATGCAGTTTTACCACTAAACTTTTTTCTGATGACATGAATTGCTGCGAACTCAACAGATGACCTAATTTTGCCGTCCCGTTCAGAAATTCCATTTATTATGGTACTTACTTTTCTCGCACTACTCCACACGAAAATATCTTGGCCAAATTATCCTTTCTCTTATTTAATTATTTCATTGGGAAAAATGTCATACGCCCTCATTTTATGTCCCTAATTGTATTCCTATTGTGATGTGTCAGAATATGATGATTTTAGATCTTATTGATATGATTTTCAAAACTACTATATCCAGACACATCACATTAAGAATACAATTAGAGAATGGAGATACCTAACACTACTCAATTTATTGGAGAAACCTTAAGATATGTTGCCAATTAGGCAACTCTTATACGAGAGTCCACTAATTGTCTTTGTCTTTTAATCATTTCTTATACAAACATATACACACATACTAGCATTGACCCATGCTATACATAGATTCTTACCCAAAAACATATATTATATATATATATATATATATAATCTTTACAACTACAACATTTATATTAAAATTTCTACTACTCTCGATAAGAAGCTAAAAATCTATCAAATTTAATATAATACAATGCCAATCTGAAACAAAATATGTTAAAATATTCATACTTTTACATATCACTACTGTTCTCATTATTTTTCCTACATTTTTTTCTACTTTTATATTTTTATAATATTTTTGTTTAGTCATTACTATAAATTATATGTAAATAAGAATATTTAGAAACTTTCCTTTTCATTGTTTTTTTTTCATTTTGCTTGCACAGGTTGTTATAAAAAGAACTTATGCATTGTTTGTTTAGGATTTCATAAATATGATATTCTAATTTTTAAAAAAATATTTACACATTATTACTTTTTTTATTTATTGAATGTTGTGCATTGTACTCAAGCTAATGAGTATTTGACATATTAGTAAAATATGCGGGTCATACGTTGATGTATTAAATATTAATTAGCCTAACTACATTGAATCCGAGACAAATGAATATATATTTTAGAAAGTGTTCTTGTTACCTTGTAAAATATATAAAACAAGAAAATAAATAAATAAATAAGAAGTATTGCTCGATTGTTAAAAGGTTTTTATTTTATGAAAGTAAAGTTGGTGATTCTTGTGTGTGAAGGTCGTCTCTGCGATGAGGTCTGCATTTGTAAAGCTGCCCTCATCCCCCACCCAAACTATGACACCCGTTGCTAATCAATCTGAAGACGTTGATGGTGGTGTCAACTCATCCATGAATTATGCTAGAAGATATGCGTGATAAGAATTTTATAGTGTAAGAGTATTTTTGTAAGAGTAATGTTAGTCTTATTTTTATATTTTATTAAAATTATTTATTTTCATGAGTTAACAGTGTTGTATTTTTGTAAACAAAAGGATTATGTTTGTTTAAGTTTTTAAAATCAGATTTTTAATTTTAAAATGCAAGATATGCGTTTGGCAAGTTTTTAATTTTAATTTTTTTTTAATTTTTTATAATTTAGTTTATCATATCTAAATGCATTTTCACAATTTTTAAAAAATTAATTACAATATTTTTAAAAAAATTACATCTAAATCACTATCCAAACACAGACTTTTTAAAATTGTATCCCAAATTTCTATCCAATTGATATAGCATTAACATGACACTGAGTTACTAACAATATTTAAAATCATATAATTAATATAATTCTATCACATGAGTGCTACGTCATTTAAGTTAAGAATTTGTTATACAAGTTTAGGAAGCATAGTATTTCCCTTATAATTATTATGCTTCAAAAAAAAAAACTGAGTTACAACTTGTTGGCAATAAGTATTCTAAATGAGTTTGTTTTATTATTAATGTATTTTTTTACTTTTGTTTCTATATATATTATATTTACTTTAGTAATATAAAATTTAATTATTTTTCAATAAGTAACAAGTATATATTAAATAAAACTTTAATAATAAAATTTTTAAATAATTTTTTTTAATCTAAATAGATAGCAATAGTAGAATACAATATGAATAAAACTCTATTAATAAAATTAAGCTTTTTCATAGATTTTTTATAGGACATTTCTGATAGAGTTAGATTTTTATTAATCTTAGACTTCTAAATTAATTATATTATAAATATATAAAATTTGGAGTTTTTTTTGTAGAGTTAAGACTTTTATTAATTTTAGACTTCTAATTTAATTACACTATAGATAAATAAAATTTGAGACATTATTTTTAAATGGGACCTAAAATGATTACTTTGTTAGTTTTTTGCTTCAGTTGACCTTGGCAGTAACACTCGCAGCTAATGGTTAAAAATCTAGCCATTGAGCCTTTTGATTACATTTTCAAATATATATATATATATATATATATATATCATTAAAACTAAAAAAAAAAAGATAAAAAAATTGAGAAAAACGCATTTAGTAGAATATTATTAAAAAAAATAAAATGGCCTTTTTGAGGAAATTCCAAAAGTATTTTTTGTTGTATTGTTTTTTTTTTTTATGGAAAATGATTGGTACACCGAATTGGTTTAACGGCTGATGTGTCAATAATTTTTCTGTAATTAATAAATGTGTTTTGTCTTTTTACTTACATTTTAAAAAAAAAAGTTATGGTAGATAATGTTATCTGGTAAATCAATCTAAAAAATTAAACCGGTATACTTAGTATTATAATTTTTTTAAAAATAATGATGAGGTAGGAGGAGTGGAACCCAATCAACTGTGCGGGATGAAGTAATTTTTTGTATTATTAAAAAACTGAATACATTTAAAATTGAAATTTAGCCAAAAATATATGTATTTTCAAAATTCTCAACGTTTTCATTTTGAAAACATAAAAAATAAAACAAAAAGGAAAATAATGAAACAATTCCATCTGTCCAAATTCTTAAATGGCATTCATATTAAAATGTAAAGTTCTAGTGAAAAGATATATGTGCTAAAAAAAAAACTGAGTCCATTATTGGTTCTCACCTAAAATGTATATGCCCAAAAACAAAAAAATACAAAAAAAAAAAAAAAACTCATGATTAATCAATTATTAGAGAAACAAAGAAACAAAATAGCGCCTATAAAAATATTAAAGTTTGGTATTTTGCTATTTTCTGAAAATTTCGAAAATTCTTAGAGAAATATTCTAGAAATTAAGGAAAAGGAGTTTAGAGGTAATCTTATTTACTAAACCATTCAATTATGTTGGTTCTTGACCTAGCTTAGATATGCTCCTAAATGGACCTAATAACCACCATTAGATCTAATCACCATTTACATATACAACCTTTAAAATGCTTTTCAGACCAACGTCCAATCAATATAATTATAAAGAACAGTAACGCCATATTTTTAGGAATAACAATTTAGAAAGAAAAATATTAGGAAATTTATGCTATATGTAATTATATATGTAAGGTACTTTTAAGTTTTTCCTAAAAACAATGCTTTATATATATATATATATATATATATTTTCTTATCCCTATATAATTTGGAGCCGACCCATCAACCACAATCGATATTCGGTCGCATCCATTCTAACTTTCTTTAAGTAAATGCAAATTAGAAATGTAAATCAAAGCATGCACTAAGAAGGATACTGAATCTTGCAATATTCTTGAAAGAAAGCTTGTAAACAGCTGAGATCTAAAGACACATGCATGCTCATCCCCTTTTTTAGACTTTACCATCACAAATTTCTAACCCCTTTTTCTTCGCCCTCACTCTGCAGAGATGCTCATTCTCTTTCTCACTGCATGAAATTAACTATATATATTCACCTTTCCACCACCCTTCTTTTGAAGGGGGGGTTAGCTCCCAAAAATTCTGGTTAGACCAAATAGGAAGCACTTTTACTACAAGCATCATATATATATATCTCATTACTTTTACTACAAGCATCTTCATTTTCACGTGTATTTACAAACTTCAATTCAATGGCAGCCTTGGCAGCTGGGTAACTTTAAGAGATATGTAAGTTGGTGGGTGCACACACTGCACACACGATCAAACAAATTTCTTTTTTGGATTGGACCTGCGTGCATATATATATGGAGCATGGGGTGTTGATCATGTGGTCCAAACTCAAAAGCCTTTTTTTTTTCTTTTTTTTTACTGTTTGAGATTCGAGCTCTTGAAGAGTGCTCCCCTTGCGCTCCTCACACCCCCCCCCCCCCAATTTTCTCTCTCTAAAACCCTCTCTTTCTCTTTCTACAATGCCGTGCCTCGGCATCATAAGCATCCAGAACATCAGCCGTAGCTTCTGCATCTCCACAATAGTCGCTGGTGGCTTACATTATATACATATATATATATATATATATATAAAAACAAATATATATATATATATAAAAACAATACACGTCTGATGTCTCTTGCAGATCTACACTGTTCTGGCTTTATTTGTCTCCTTCCATTGGTGACACTTGCTAATTGTAATTTCCCAAGTTATCAACACCTCTCTGCAACAAGATGATTACCAATATCTTCTTGTCATATTAGTAGTATGTTTGTCAAACTCTGTCACCTAACCAATTAAATGATCCTCAAAAGTGAAGTAATTTAGATTGTACAAACTGTTTCTATGTGACTAGCATTTATTAATTTGGTGGTTAATAGTTGGAATTGGTGCTTAATTGTTGAGTATGGTATGATAGTGAACAGCATTAACCCTAAGGCTCCGTTTTGGGGGCGTATTGTTACCAACTTATGCGGTTTGAGAGGTAAGTCATTATGCATGCAACATCATTATTTGGCGGGGCTTTTCAATTGACTGATCGGTGTCAATTTTTGACACGACACGATAACACGACACGAACTCAACACGTAGTTAGCGAGTTTGAGTTGAGCTTATATGAGTTCGGGTCATAAACGGGTTAACCCGTTTAACACGATTATTACATGTGTCGTGTTCGGGTTGTAGTCGAGTTGACCCGTTTAACACGAAATAACCTATTTAATTATTTCATGTCAAACCCGCCTAACCCGTCTGACCTATTTATTTTCCATATAAGTAAGGTTAGTTTTGTAAATTAATTTGACATCTTGGATGATGCTATGATATATGATTGTGTGGTGAATTTATTATTATTACTATAATGTGTTAAAAATGAATGAATTGGATTTTATTTAGTAATTTTATTATAAAAATATATTATACAATTTAAATGAGTCGTGTTATCCGTGTCGTGTTATTCATGTTTTAACATGACCTGTTTAATAAACGGGTTATACGGGTCATGTCGTGTCGTGTCACCCGTGTATTAAACAAGTCGTGTTAAGGTTGAGCAAGTTGACACGATTAATTAATCGTATCGTGTTCGGGTCGACTCATATAATATAATACTCTTACCTTGACACGACACGAACTCGACACGACACGACACGATTGACACCCCTAGACTGATCCTTTGGTCAAGTTGTCTAAAAATAACGTTAGAAATAATCAATTGTTGAGATTAAATTGCTATTACGATTAAGCAATTGATGAGAAAAAATATTTAGATATTTGATAAAAATTATTAAAAAGTGATTATAAAATATAAAATGACTAAAATGATAAAAAAAGAAAAGAAATAAAAAACAATAATTAAGTAATATTATATTACTTTTCAGCAGTTTAATCAATTAAGTACCAATTATTAATTTATTAAAATTAAGTTGATATCAGCTTAAAAAGTGTGGACATTTCATTCTGACATCACAATCACTTTTAAAACGTAATCAGTTAAATATCAAACTACTTATTTTGATTAATATTTGTACTCTAACTGTTTATCTTCATCAATTATTTTTTTTCTTTTTCTTTTTTTTTTGGTAGTTCTGAATACATAGTTGGTGTATGTAATATATATGGTTGGACAACTGATATAAAAATATTGGGGACCAGCGTTTGCATTTTATCCATGTAATGGAATTTCCGGGTCCTAGCTAATTGAAACGGGCGTGACGGATTTAGGGTAGGGCAAACCTAAATTTGAACGCAGGTTTTGGAATCAATTCTGTCCCAGAGAAGGATTTGGCTTCCCATGCTCTATCATTTTGCCCTTGTCATGTTTGTATGTGGACACCCATATAAATAGCCTAAAATAGTTATAATTTGAAATTAAAATTGGCTATTAAAAAAGGGAAAAAGAGACACAAATTTTGTTTGGGAGCAAAAATTGAGGAGGAATGTATTTGAAGCTATATTGACAGGATAAAAAAAATAAACTGAGATTAAATTGAAATTAAGATAAGAATATTGTATGAAAAACTTTAAAATTAGTAATGGATTAATTACATTGATCTTCGTTAATTTTTTTTTAAATTATACTACACTTTTCTATCAAAGTTATAGCGTTAATATTTTTTATCCATTTATGTAATTGAGGAATTTCGAGATAGTCTTTGAATGGAAATTTGTCATTGTCCTTTGTTATATACAATTGGGAACTCTTTAATGCTTGATTATTTGGTAAAACATAGGTATCAAATTTGAAACTATACACAAGAACTATGGTAATGTACCGGTTTTTTTCGCTTTTGAGCGAGGAAAACTTTTTCTACATACCATCAAGATATCTATTTTTTTAAATAATGAGATTTTTTACAAATGATTTACATTTTAAACAAATAAATCTCACTAGCATTGCTGTATAACTATTTTATACAAGCTTTACTTGTACGTTACAGAAAAGATAGTTACCTTTGCGACCGTCAAAAATCGAACTTAAGATGTTCGAATTTACAACTCAATTCCCGAGTCCTGCTTACCATCAGACCATCCGAGTAGTGGACCATCTGAAACAACTTCTTGGTATTTGGGCAGCTTATATTGTGATGGACCTTTCTTCCCGAGTAGAAAATGATGAGTGCTCGGCCTTGATATTTGAGATTCAGAGTGTCCCCCCCACACACACACATTTGATTCATATAAAAATTCTACTAACCAGACACAGACAGTTACAAGAAGACGAATGGTTACAGTTGAATGTTGTTGGGTACTACCTAACATTCTATATTTCCAAAACCAACATCAAATAAATCACATTCTTTTATACTTCACAAAAGATATTAAGTGCATGTTTGGTGCAAGGGTTGGAGGGTAATTGACGATTACAGTTCATGATTTTTTTAACAAAAGTATTAGTTCCTTCGCTAAACGATAGTTAAAACTGTGATTTTGGCCCAAAAAAGTAGGGCCAAATGAACTCTAATTCAACTCACTCAAAAGAAGTTGTTTGAGAAAAAATTTTCTCTAGATTTACTTTCATTAAATTACTTAATTTTCTTTTAAAAAGATTTATTCTATTTGGACTTGATTGGGAAAGAGTCAATAATGTACAAATTAATTGATTTTAAATTTTTTAATATTTAGTAAATAGTTTTTAACAATATTCTAAAAAGGATTGCTTAAAATCTAATCAAAGTCAAACCACAAAGGATTAATTTTCAAGAAAAAAAAAAAAACAAATAAATTAAACGACAGTAGACCAACCCAACTCATTTTGAAGAATTTCTAAACAGACTCCTAATCTAATTTCATTCGATTTTCAAGTAACGTTTACGAACACATAAACTTTAATATTACTACAAGATATCTTCTGAAACATTAAAACATTTGAACTAAGTTTATTTATACTCTACTAAACCAATTCTGACCCTTTTCTAAACAAACATTCTGATTGCATGGACTTCTTCAGGTAGAGGATGGGTCAAAAGAAATAAAAATGGAACCTCAATTAGTAATCCAGGTCCAGCAGCTGCTGCTGGGCTCATTAAATCCCCTCAAAAGTCTTTGATAGATTCAAAATTTGAGTGTTCGTGCGATCCACGTTTATCTCGTATAAATGATTAAATTTGAGTATAATACTTCCGGATAAAACCTTTTTACTAGACTTCTTCTCCTCCGGTAGCATCTCTTGCTTGAATGAAGGATACAAGAAAGATAAATTTTGAATTACGACTTGAACTATACGGTCGTGTGTAAGAGAGATAAATCTTTTCATCACGGATAAATTAATTTACCATCTTTAAGGACTCCTTAGCCCCTTCTTTTTTTTTTTTACTCTCCTTTGCCTTCTGCTTTGTAGTCTGAACAGAAACAAGCAAGTAAACAAACAAAAACGTTTGCTCACACATAATATCATTTTTATTTTCAATTGCCATCACTGTCTTGTTCATTCAAGAAAATCTTTTAAGATGGTTACTAATATTTTCTTTCCTTCAATTTGTTATTTTCTATTGAATTCAAATTTTTTAGAATAGAAAAGTGTTTTCTTTAATTTTCAAGTATGCAAAATTATTTTTAAATAATTTTTACCAAGCACCCAAATAATAAATCAATTACATCATAATCAATTTTCGAAAATCTTAAGCTCCCCAAACAAGGCACTAAGCTCATGTACTTTCAAGTTTAGCATTTAAGTGATGATTAATTAATATGACAGATTTGAGTATTGATCTATAATTCTGACGTGTGTCTGTGCAGATCTGAAGAAATACACTTCGAATGTCCTGAATAAAAGATCTTTGGGTCTAGCTTGCAAATTATATTAGTAAGAGTTCTCGAGCTAATACATGCATGTACAAAGTCAAGATTCAGACTTATTTTAGAAAGGATAGTTCAACAAAGAAGCTTTTATGGTTGAATATGTTTCAAATCCAATATTTCCGTTTCTAATCCTTATCAGAATAGGTGAAGGCTCACCTTATAAAGAAGTATTCGAGGTAGGCCTAATACACAATGAATTATTTTCGAGCTTATAGCCTCTCTTTAAAACTTATTCTCTGATCAATAACTGGTAACAACAATGGGATTGACGAAAGAGTTACTTACCTCTGGAACTTGAATAAAAGTAGCACTGATGTGAGGGATGACATGGACTTGAACAGATAAGAAACTGAGAGAGAGAGAGAACATAAAATCAATTTCTAGTAGCAGTAGTTCTCCCCTGCCGCCCGAGAAGGCACCTACACTACCAGGAGGCTAGAAAGAACCACTCAAGGAGGTTGCCAAAGTCATAATTGTAAAATGAATAAGCGATTCATCTTCAACTTCACGATATTCCCCTTAAATTTCATTTGAACTAGACATAAAGAAATTATAATACTGGGTGGTAAATTCCACCTAAAAATTGCTTATGCACACGAGGGTTCTTTTTCTTTATTTTAAATTTTTCTACATTCTTGGCATATAAAATTGGGGCAATGAAGAGATCAATAACACATCAGGGTTGGGAAACCGAGTTTAAATTAGAAAATCAGCACAGATACATGCTATGGATATGTAAACAAGATCAGTTGTATATATAGATTACACATTATAGACAAATCATGACATTCAAGCCCACCTCCCTCGAGGAGCAGATTCACCCATCAGCTCAAGCCTCATCCATTTGCTCCTGCATGAACCCCAACAGAATGCAGCTTAGCTAAATTCAAATGACTTAGGTCCAAAAACCAATTTTAATACCATTGCTGGGATCAGAATCCACAAGTGGGATAATCCCATAAATTGATTGTACAGGCTTAAATCAAATCAAACCATCATGATCAGAAACTAAAAAGGCATCACCAAAACTGAGGAATGTAGCAATTAGCATTCAAAATGAACCAATTTTCATTTCTGATACTTCTAAAACATGACCAGAATGTTGGCATCACTGTAAAGATTTCAAGAAGAGGACATTTCAGTCCTTGCACTTCCCTCTCAGGTGATGCAACTTTATTTCTAATATCTTTGATTTGAGTTATAATGACTTTCTTTCAAGGACTAGATCAGTGCTTTTAGACGCTATGATGTTCGAGATGGAAAGAGCACTCCCCCTCAAATTTGATGACATTCATGTAGAGACAGATGCAAACTGTATTATAAATGCTATCAGAGGCAAATCTTCTAGACCAAGTAAAATTTGACTCATGGTCAGGATTGTGGAAAATCATATCAAGGCATATTAAGAGAAGCGAACAAGGCTGCAGACTATTTGGCAAGTTTATATCATTAAAAAATAAAATAAATATTTGCTTGATATCTTCCTGGGAGAGACCTTCTGTACTGTAAATGAAGATTCTATGCGAAGGTCAGAACTCAGCCTGATGTTTTATAGGCTCTTTTTATCAATTTCTATCACTAAAAAGGAAAATAAAACAAAAATAAAAATCATACCCTCAAAATGAAAAATCCCGACTACCTATAATTTGCACTGACCTGCATATCTGAAGTCCAAAGGGTGAGATTGTCCCTCAGGAGTTGCATAATGAGAGTGCTGTCCTTGTAGGACTCCTCACCCAGCGTGTCTAGCTCAGCAATGGCTTCCTCAAAGGCCTGTATATAAAGAGAATTAATATAAGATATCAACTGTGACAGTAAATATAAGATATCATCTATCTCAAGTATGATATATATGTTATGCCTGAGTACTGTTATGCATAATAAATATATATATATATGTAGATGTATACTGTTATAAATAAACAGAAAGTATAAACACTGTTTCAATAATTAAAAAACCAGAATGAAAGATACTGTATTAAAATAAACTCACTGTTATTGAAGATTGAACATAATTAAATCCGAGCCTTGTGAAATTCACAATTTCCTTAAGACGAATTTGCTCCCTCTCGGTGCTCGAGGTGATGAGCAATTGTCTCCCAAAATAGAACGGATTTCGGTTCTAAAGAAGTAGCACTTCAATCTTTAGAACCCTACGAACACAACTGTATCAACACTCGAACTTGACTTATGCAGAGAGAGAGAGAGAGAGAGAGAGAGAGAGAGAGAGAGAGAGAGAATGCAATTTTCGGATGGGATGAAATGCAATGATGGTCTGGTATTTATAGGCTTCTTCATGACTGTTTGGTATAGTCATGAAGGTTCAGTTGTGTCTTTTCATGGCGAACAGACACAGGGAAGATGACTGTTCAGTGAAACAAAACGACGACGTTTAGGACTCCCAACGGTAACCGTACGCATGTCACAAAACAACTGCGTTTTGGACTCCCAACGGTAACCTTATGCATGACGTAAAACGACAGCGTTTCGGAATCCGAATGGTAACTTAAACGCAAGTTTAAAACGACTGCGTTTTCTGATTGGAAAATTTTAAACAATTTTTCTCCAAAAAGATAAGCAAGCCTGAGCCCGGCCCGGGGCGGCGGCACGCGCTCGTGGTGGTCCAAGCATTTGCTTAGGTCCTCCCTCTTCCACAAAATTGGGGTGCCCCTTGGGGCCCAAACCCCAAAGCAAGGTATGTGTATATATACTCTTTAACAGCCTTGTTTCCATCCTATGTGGGACACAAGCTCTTTGCACAAGTTTCAAGGTTTAGTTACCATTCCCAAGTGGTGATGTTTGGAGGCAATTTTTCATTCACCCCTTAATGGTTTTGAGCAACCCAATATTTAATCTTCATCTCCTCATGGAGGAGAACACAATCCCATGTGGACCCACTAAAATTAATTTGTGGGTCCCACTTTAATTTTAGCTCAAAGTTGGCTATTTATTATGCTCAAACCCATTATTTTCCAACAATATATCACATCACACTCCAATAAAACAGAGACCACCATAATATGCCAAGTTTGTATTCAGCACCATGAGAGGGAAATAGTTGTACTACTCCATTCTAAGGCGGTTTAGTTGATTGAAGTATGAAGCTGCAACATTTCTTTGACATTCACACTAAAGCTTCTATTCTCTTCCAGTTTCTTAAAAATATGGCTATGCATCTCTGGTTTGGTCCTGCTTTGCAGCGCAAATCACTATCAACATTTCTTTTCCCCAAGTTCAGGGATGTTTCGCAAAATGGTATCAAGGTTTCTTACTAACCTAATGCTGTCAAAATCAAAACCTCTATCAACTTTGTGTTTTTACGTCTTTCCTGCCCTGCAAAAATGTTTCATTGACGTTCGACCTTTCAGCGAATGAAGACCCCAAGAAGGTAAGAGCAGATGAACCTTATCACTGATTTCATGCTCTGACACCCACTGGCAGAGGCCATCATAGGGCCCAAAGCTGTCAGTGATTATTGTGGCAATTCATGAAACAATAAACCTCTCACATTGGCAATATACTCAGTCTGCACCCCTCTTTAACTTAGTACAAAACTACAAAACACGAGGATTTTACATTAACAAAAAAAATGCCAAGTGTCGACACGAGAACACCCTAAAATCTTGACCTGAGGACACTGCATAAATGTGTGATCTGGGAATCAAAGATATTGACACACACACGCACGCACACACACATCTGTGTCTGATTTAAGAGTGTACATAAAAGAAAAGCATTATAAGAAATTGTGAACACAATAATGAATGCTGCATTTTAAGTGTCAAGGTCTCAAATTTCAATGATTCCTGATCCCTCTATTTTCTGAGATATTCACAAGAGAGATATGTTGTCCTGTTTATGTGGAATAGAAGGATAACTTATGGTTAGATGTAAGTCGAAACTCCTACTACTCCCAATTTCAAATGAGCACATGTAGAAATTTACAGGTGTATAGGTGATACATTGAAAACTATTAGAAAGACATCACACTACACTGTCAGAACAGGTACCACCAAATATTAGCATTTAATAACATTTTTTACAACAGAGTAGCCACAATTGAAAAACTCTATGTTACACGGATGAGGGTACAAGTAGTAGGTGTGGTTGTGTTGAGGTGATGAAAACTCTCTGAAATTCCATAGATTTTCCATTAGATTTCAACATCAGTTAAATGTATCCATACTCTTTTGGCTGACAGGAGTACTCCAGGCAGTAAAGTACTTCAAGTTACAAGTATAATTAGTTTGGTTTACCTACTATTATTTATAAGTTATGGTTAAATTCAAACAAACCAGCAGGCAGTAAAGGACTTCAAGTTACAAGTATAATTAGTTTGGTTAATTAACTTTTTTTTGTTTTGATAAGTTATGGTCAAACAAACCAGCAGGCTTCTCAATTGAACATCAATCCCTAAGCCCAAGCAACAAGTATACACATCAATTTTTGCTCTTGCCAACAGGCTTCTCAACTGAACAGCAATATCTAAGCCCATGCAGCAAGTCTACACATCAATTTTCGCTCTTGTCAGTACAAAGTTATCTATAATTGCTTCCTAACTAGTCATACTTTCAGTGCATCATTAATTTGTATCCATATTATTTTTACTGTGTTAGTTTGTCCATACAAATTACCACAATTGATTTAGTTCAGCAACATGAAACTTGCACCACTATTCAAACTTGTCAAATTCTAAATTTAAGGTAAAGCAGAGAAGTGTGCATCTGTATTCACCACCAGCCATGATGATATTTCATTTTTATGCACATCCTAATGATCTTAATCAGAGCTCTTTGTTCTGTCACCTGCCAGGATTGCTCCTGCACATAGTTATCAGAACTGCACAGGCCATCAAACTGTTTTAATGGCCAGTTCATGTGATAACCCATTTAACCTTGGGTTGACTTGGCTGACCTCTCCCACTTTCAAAAACATTAAAAACCAAAAAAGTATAAACAAGAGACAATGACAGGTCAGAGGCTAGCGTCTAATAATTCTGATTGACGGGTAAAGGGTCCAACGCCATTCCTTCAGCACTTTTTCGACTAAACTATGGAAATCCAGTTCAACAGCCTCAAGAACACTGGTTTGCCAGTCTGGTTGTAACAAAAGTGCTTGTTAGGAAAATTAGACAATTTACGTTGTCAATTCTTTCCAAAATGTTGTATTTCTTTAAACAATATTTGTTAGGTTAGTGTTGAGTCGTGTGATTAACCGCTAGTCACTAAATGAAGACTCAAGATATCTCTCAACTACGTTAATGTCTGAAGAAGTGTGCAAATCAAGGTACGTATTCATGCATATATTGCATTAGGCATACACCTTGAGTCGTTATTAAAATTTAGAATTAGTCATAACTATTGTAAATTTAACTCCACGTGACTTAGTTTTGACTATAGGCTAATACACTTATGGACAATGACATTTTGGAATATTCTAAATTTATTTTATTGCGTAAAAAAATAATTTTCTGGAAAATTCCTGTTTATTCAAGTCAAAAATCGTGAAATGTTGTTTTTAGCCTCCTCGTTCGAACGCAGGAGACTATCCCGTCCGAACGGAGGAGACTGTCCCATCTGAACGGAAGAACCATTTCCATCTAAATGCATGTGGTCAAATCAATGCGGTTTTGTTTGGAACAAAACCTACTATAATTGGTTATTGGTGCAAAGTTTCAATCTTGTATGCAGATATGCACAACTACTTCCCTCCAGGCAACAACGTTGTCCTTGCCACTGAACAGCCCACCAAAGGACCAGCATGCTCCTCTGCTAGCTGATTTGGAGGCCATGAAATAGATCAAGATTGATATGTAATCTAATTTAAGCTGGTGTAGCTTGTGCATATCCTAGGTTTAGACCATAAATTACGATATAGATGAATTTTGGATTGAATACAAATCGATGCTTCAATCATATTTCAAGATCCACAAGTATAATCCTGATGAGAACAGTAAGTGACTCTAAAAAATCTTGACAATGAAGGGAATGTGAATATTAGAGAAATCCATAACCCCCAGCTGCCTATAGTCCAATGGCATACAGGTTAATCTAGTAAGGAATATTAATTCTAGATCTTATGTGAAGTACAAACTGTTTGTTCTTCGTTTGATATGGCTAATATCAAAGTATAAATCTGAAAAATTACATTTGTGTTATAAACCTTGTTTCCCCCCTGTTGAGCATGATGGAAGACTTTATTTGCAAGATAAATGTGAATCCAAGCTTCTAGCTTAATAGTTTTCTTATAAAATCTCAAGCACAGGCAAAACAGAAGTGTGTAGCCGAGCCAACTCAGGAAAGGCTTTGTTGCATTGAGCAAGTTTAAAAACTCAATTGGCCGGCAAACTTAGCTTATAGATGAAACTTTTCACCATTTAAGAAGGAACTAAAAAAATAAATAAATATTTGCAGCAATAAGGATGGAACTAACCCGTTTCGCCATGCCACAAGCTTTCTCTGGTGCATTAAGAATCTCATAGTAAAATACTGAGAAGTTGAGCGCCAGCCCCAACCTTATGGGATGTGTTGGAGCAAGATCAGTAAGTGCAATATCCTTCAACCCAGCGAACCAACATGAGCAACTATCAGTATCATTTTTTTCCCTTTTTTCTCTTTTTTTATCATTTACTTCAAAATAAGAAGGAAAAGAAGAAGAATGGAAGAGACGGTGAGAGAGCATAATATATATATATATATATATCAGAGATAAATGGCTATAGAGCTATAGAGATGAACGAGTGAATTTTCAATCACAACACGCTTACATCAGGGTCAAAATTAAGTCCTTCCCCTTTTTGCTTTAGTAATGGATGAGCTAAGCACATCCAAGATGAAATTATACAGTGTATGATTTTTTGCTAATAATATTGTTTTAATTGATGAAATTATAAGAGGGATAAATCCTAAGTTAGAGGTTTGGAGAAAAACTTTAGAATTAAAAGGGTTCAAGATAAGTCGAACAAACTGAATATATTAAGTGCAAATTTAGTAAAACTAAGAACGTGACTAGAGATGCAATGAGAGTGTAAATCAAACAATAATAAAAAGTGAAAAATTTCGTTATCTAGGTTCACTTATGTATCAGGAAAAAGAAATTGGAGACAATGAATTAAAACAACATGTGCTAAGTGGAGAAGCATATTTAATATATCGTGTGATTGATGTATACATTT
Organism: Nyssa sinensis; assembly: GCA_008638375.1. Classification (NCBI taxonomy): domain Eukaryota; kingdom Viridiplantae; phylum Streptophyta; class Magnoliopsida; order Cornales; family Nyssaceae; genus Nyssa; species Nyssa sinensis. The sequence continues at coordinate 9,777,491 of CM018043.1, read as the reverse complement.
AAAATTGAAAAGTAGATTCTATAAAACAGTTATCAAACTAGCGATACTATTTAAAATAGAATATTGGCCAATTAAGAACAAACATATTAATAAAATGAGTGTGACCAAAATGAGAATGTTGAGATAGATGTGTGGTAAAATGAGAAAAGATAAATTAAAAATGAACACATTGACGAGATGATAAAAGTAGCACATGTACGAGATAAATGAGAGAAAACTAATTAAAGTGGAATTGACATGTACAACTAAGACCAGCAATTGCATCAATAAAAAAGAGCAACATGATTTACATCGAAGGTCATGCTAGGGGATAGGGAAGACCCACACAAAAAAAAAACAAACAAAATTAACTTTGTACAACTAAGGGGTCGACTTTTAAATAGAATAGAATGGCGAGACAGGATTCATGTACGATGTATCAATTTGATGTGTTGTGTAACTAGTCTGAAAGAAGGTTAGTGTTGTAATTTTATACAATCTACTCAAGTGTGAAAGCACTTAAATGCATTGTACCCTTAAAAAATTGGTTTTCTAAAAAGAGACTCTTAAAATGGGATGGAGGGAGTATGATTTATTAACTTCTCCACTAGCTTTCAGATTTTCTAGAATAAATACATAAAAATGATACAACATCTTTCTACGCATGCAATAATCATTTTCAATTAACAAGAAATTGGAATCAAACCCTAATCCCACCCCTCCCTCAAGATGCCATGTCAACACTTTTACCACTATGATACAAAATCATTTTGCAGAGCATAATTCAATTTCATAATTTTCCACATTATTTTGATAGTCTAGAAGTCTTAAAAATACCGAGCTCAAAGTCAAAAATTCTAAAAATCTCATACAGAGCATTATCGAGTTATATGTGTGCGTATAGATATAGAATCCAATCTGATGAGAAATTTAAAAGACCTTTGTAGGATTCTCCAGCCACAAGCAATGCTATATTAGGGCCAACAGGTTGCCATGGACTCTCAAATTTGAAAATTTCTGTAACATATATTACCTACATGAAGGACTTTCCTTGTATATTAATAATCTAGTCACTATTCTACCAAGACTGTATGTCCCAAAGAAAACTAATAATGCTTGGGCATTTTTTAGGCTATCTATGTGTATACAAACTAGGTTAAAGCTGCAGCTTTTACTCATTGGTGGCATTGTATTTTTAGTCATTGAGCATCAAGCTACCTGAAAGATGTCCTTAACATCTTTAAGTGAAAAGAACTAAATGATGGATATAAATCAAAATTAGAACAAGATCCATAAGGAACATTAAGAAGAGAACTCAAGAGTCCGTCCAAAATAAAGAAACTCAATTACCGAGTCCCACAAGTTTGCTTCTCCTACATTACCCCTACCCATGCCACCTTGGTTCTCCATTCCTCTAGCCACCATTTTTGTTTGCCAAAAGAGTATTTACTTTGTCCATGTTTAAAGGTACGCATTCCTGCACAGGATCTTAATTAGATGAAATATTAGTTGTTGGGGTAGAGCAGATTTTCTTCAACTAATTTTTTAGTAAATAAATTTTCTTTAACTACTAAGAATAAATGGTTATCTATTGAAAAAATGAGAAAGAAAATATTGAGTACAGGTGATTCGTTTTAATAGTATAGTTGTCGACTTAAAAATATAATATTTCCAAATCATTTTATACTGCCATAAATATATTATCCTTTTTCTGTACTTAAGTTATCTAAGAAGGCTTACAATAACTGATGTAACATTAAATAGAAAAGATATAAACATAGTTGAGTAATCCGAACGGACCGAACCCCTTTTGTGGAAGAAAGCAGAATAATGTATATATTAGGTGTGCTCTGGATACCAGGGAAAATTTAGATCATGCAATTGTCAACTGAATCAACATTATTCACAATTTTATAACTTAAAACTCTAATAAACCCAAAACACACACAACCCAGATGGATTTCGGTGTTAAGATGTGCAAATCATTCTTTTTTTCTTATCTATATTTGCAATACTGATCAGATATTTAAAAAAAAAAAAAAAATAGCAAAATACTGATAATATGTTTTTCATGTAATAGAAAATTTAACTCAAGAAAAATAGACATATTTTACAATTCTGGTCAAAATTGATAATCCCCAGGATACTTTCCTGCCTCCACCCCCATCCCTAGCCATAATTGGAAGTAAATTTTGGAGAAATAAGAGCAGAGCGCACTAAAGAACTCCATTGAATCTTACTCAAATAAATCGGACTCAAAATTATTAGGATCTTCACTTGCTTAAAGAATGCTTACAGTTGGTTATTCGTCTATACAGTATTTACAAAAGAGACATAAGACCCTTCTCCAATCAAAAACGTGTACCAAACTCCAAGAATGCATACTTAGGGGAAAAAGAGAGAGAGAGACTCTGAGAGAGAGAGAAATGCCTGGTACGTCGGATTTAGTTACCCATTTTCGTTCACCAGCTTTTGAAATTAATGAATAATTTAATTATTTTTATTTAGAATTAAAGAAGAGTTACAAAATTCATATCAACTAGTAAATAATTTGGTGGCTTTTTTTAGATATTCGTAACTTTAGTAAAAATGCTAGAGAATTTCAATTTATCTTCTCAGTTGCAACTTGCATCTTCAATGTGATGAATGTGACACTTTTGATACAATTAATACTAAAGGAAAAAATAAAAACTTCACCGAGTTCAAGTCTTACTTTTCACCGAAGAGATATGAATATTTATTTTCATGCAATTATAAATTGAGTTTGATTATTTGTTCAATGATCATTTATTTTTATATAATTATGAACTGAGTTTGATTATTTGTTCAAGAACCATATTAGAGAGATTCTTAGATTGGGAAGTCTTGTGAGTTGGTTGAGTTTAATTATAATAAAATTAATTGTAATACATAAATTATAACCTTTTATTATTTCTATCAAAATAAATAAATAAATAAATTTATTTTATTTTAGTAGACTTTAGAAGTAGAGAAACAGTTATATAACCCATATTAAATAAATTTAGTTATTCAAAAAAAAAAGGTAATGCTAAGGTAGACCACTTTCGAGACAACATGGCGTCTCGATACTGTGGTTGGAATAAATTAACCTCAATTTTGAGACTATAGTTAAAATTCACTCTTTTATATATCAGCTCGTGTTTAAACTAGCAGTACCTTAAAAAAAACAAATATGTACATAAATAAGAAAAAACCAAACTCATTTATATGAAAGCTGGAGTGCATGAGACGAGTTTTTACCATTGGTTGACCAACCGATTGAGTTTTTACTTACCTCAATCATTTTATATTATCTGATGGTTAAAACAATATATAAATATAGGGATATATACCTATATAAATAGGTATATATACCTGAGCAGCGTTGTAAGATAGCATAGTAGCCTCAGCAGCCTCCTTCCGCTCAGTCCCGACCTTGAACTCCGCAAGGTACCGATGGTAATCCCCCTTCATCTTCAAATAGAACACTTTGGACTCACTCGCCGACGCCGATGGTATCAGATGCTCAACCAAAAGCTTCATAATCCCGGCGCAGACCTCCGAAAGCTCCGATTCGACCTTCGATCTGTAACCCTTCACCAGCGCAACGTGCTCTTCGTTCTTGCGACCCTCCTCCTTCTGCTCAATGGAAGACACAATACGCCACGCGGCCCGGAGAGATCCGATCACGTTCTTGTAGGCCACGGAGAGGAGGTTTCGCTCCTCGATGGTGAGCTCGCCGCCCATGGCGGTCGACTCGAGGACGAGCTTCTCCATGAACTTCACCATCTCTTCGTAGCGCTCGGCTTGTTCGGCGAGTTTCGCCATGTAGACGTATTGGTCGCTGCTTAGGTTTTTCGGCACGGCCGCCGCCATAGGGAAGAGGACCGTACGTGAAGTTACAGAGAGAGAGCGAGATGGACCGAGGAGATTTTTGAAGTTTGAAACTATAAACCGCTTGGAAAACGGCTAAGATTTCGAGGTATCGATTTGGCTTTTTGATATTTTGTCTGATACCTTCAAGTGTGAGTCAACAACTGATTACTCGCCCTTATCAGATTTATGACAGGGTACTTTAGTAACTTTCCAGATAATTGAAAGCAGATTGCTGTTGAGAGACTCCCTTAAACGTCGTCGTTTGGAGGCAGCGTTGAGGACAATTGAGAGACCAGGTTGAAAACGAGCGAGTATTATCATTGATGTGTAGGAGCGAGTAGGGATATGGATCTCTGGTAAGAGCAGTGACGGGGATGAGAGTCAGATTCCACTACCACTACGACCGATAAATTGTTTTTGTGTTTATGTTTGTCTTAAAAAAATAAAAGCGTTCGAAAGATATAATTGACGTAAGAATTTTTTATTGTATCAGATAATTTTTTAAAATATATAATAATAATTAATAATTATTTTTTATTCGAATAAAAATATAACTAAACATAAAACACCATTCTTATTTCCTCGGCTGAAACACAGCGTCACAGGATGCCATCTTGCACGCTCGGTGCTCGCAACCAACACAAGGTTGGCGGGCGGGCATATCTCAAACTCGTTCTATTTAAGCCAACTCTAATAGAGAAATAAGGTATAAATTAGTTTTTTACTTTCACCTATACAAACTTATTATTTTTAAAATTTTGATACTCAAATAAAATAACCATTTTTTTATATTTTATATTAATAAATAACTTTCACAACTTTTTGATGCAAGTCAATAAATTTTTGTACTAAGTTTCACAATTTTTTAATTAAAAAAAAAAAATACAATTACTACTTCTCTATTAAAATACAAATTTACTATTTATAATTGTTTTAACCATTGGAGTTTATTTAGGTCTGTCAATGGTTCAGATTTAAATAAATATTCTAAGATTCAGATTTAGATATGTCAAGTTTAAATAAGTTTAAACTTAGATCCGGACTCATTAAGACTCGCATCAACTAGATTCGAAACCCGAATCTACTAGATTCGGATCTCTGACTCCAAAACCCGACCTATTTGTAAAAAAAAAAAAAAAATTGGAGTTAAAATTTTCTATTTGGAATTGTCTAATTTGGCTTTACAAATAAAATATTTTATTGGCCCTAATTATGTCATTATTGATTGAAACTGTTTCATGTGATAGTCACTATTATTTGTATATTTCGTTCTTACGATTGGATACATGATGAATGGTAAAATGACAATAATTGTCATCTAGAAATCTTTTAATTTTTATCAAGAATTTAGGCCTACAAAATGTTTTCTTACTCCTAAATATAATAGGAAATAAAATAAAAATGACATAGAATAAAAATGTCATAGAAAGAAATAAAAATTACTCATTTAAGACAAAAGAATGCTTATAATAGTTTTTAATAGAATATTCATTCAATAGAATCGGATATTGATTACTAGATTCATGAAAAAATTTTATAAAGTGATTTCCAAAACATTTTCATAGCACAAGACGGTGTTAAAAGGTTAAACGACAATTTTACTGAGACTCTCTCTCTCTAACTTTTATGTATGTATGTGTATATATATATATATAGTAACTTTAGTAAGAGGTTAATTTCAATATTGTATTAGAGAGAGAGTGTGTGCCTATATGCTTGTTAATGATTTAACGGGTCGGGTCTTTAATGGGTATTATCCAATGAATCCATACCCGATCCATTTAATTAGTTTTTAACTGTTCCAAATTTTATGTAAACCGATCCCGATCCGGATTCAGATCGAACCCGACTTATTTATAAGCCTAAACTCATATTGCTGAAATAGTCTTTTAAATTCATGAATTCCAATGATTTGTCTCTTACTTAGGGATGGCCTTAAAGCATCTCTAATAAAGAGAGACATCTCTGAAGATTTTCATTTGTGTTTATTAGAAACATCTCCGAAGATTTTCATTTGACTCTTACTATAATGTTGTGCATATATTAATAACTTCAATTATCATACATGTATAAAAATAATGATAGTCAAAATAAATCTTCATTTTTTTTATTTTAATGTGAGATAATTTTCGTTTAACTCACTCGAGGTTTAGCGATATTTCAACCGACCCGGTTTGTTTCAAAAATCACTAATTAGCTCCCCTAGCTACTGTTAAGGAAATCTGTTATATGTCACGTTCTAGCTCTTCTTTTGTATAATATTGACTTGACGAAACTTGTTATATATATGTCACATTCTGACACTTCTTTTGTATAAAATGAGCAGAATATCTTTAAGAAATTTATTACAAGATAAAAAAATCTTTTATACCCCTCATATACTAAAAGAAAATTTCAAATTATCCTAAAAATGATTATTGCACCTTAGATTATTGAAACTCATATAAGAGTATACGTGTCACAATTTAGAATCATTGGAACCAAAGTATATTTGTACAACATTATTATTATTATTATACTTTTTGACAAAATGTTGATTTTTATTGGTGGAAAATATTAAAATAAATTTGGTTATAGCTATTTTTAACATAACATTAAACTTTCTTATTTAATTAACTTTCCTATTGGTGGAAAATATTTAAAAAAAATTGATTATAGCTATTTTTAACATAACATTAAACTTTCTTATTTATTTAACATTCCTATTTTTCAATTTACTTTTATTAGAGACTATTAAATAATTATGGCATGTTTGTTTGCCAAAGTAAAAAGGTGATGTTAGAAAGATAAGATTTTATTTTTAATTATTTTCATTTTTTTTCTATCTAGACTGAATTAATATATTTATTAAATTCGTCGAGGAACTGATGGGACTCGAATTTGTAGCTTGCCTTGACAGGATAGTTCTCTGGCCGATTATACTATAATGCCAAAAATATTAGGTGTATAGTGTTACGGTTCTACATCGGTTGTGAATAAGAAAGTTTTGGGCTATATTAGCTATCTGATACCTCAATCCATCAGTTGCAGCTTTTGGGTCAGAACCCAACCCATGATAGTGGTATTAGAGCCAACTTGAGACTACCATGGCTAGGTGGTAACTATATTATCCAGCTCTCCCAGGGTTCCAACGGGCCTGAACTCGCCCTGAGATCTGACCGCGTCCAAGACGTTGCAGATTAGGATGGGAGAATATGTCACGATCTCACATCGATTGTGACTAAGGAGGTCTTGGGCCATATTAGTGGTCCGCGGTTGTGAATAGGAAAGTCTTGAGTCATATTAACAATCCGATACTTCTATCCATCAATTGTAACTTTTAAATCAGAACTCGACCCATGACAACCGTCTAAAAATTCTTATTATTTTTTCTCTTCATTCGAACCATTTAGTTTCGCCGTGTTGTAACAGAGACACGAATGATATACTATATTATTATATAATTATTATTAATTAAATATATATAAAATTATAGATTTATAAATGCAATAGACTCATAGTAGGCTAGGCTAATACATGAATTGAATCAAATGGGCCCACTACCTTCTTGAGCAACCTAATTTCAAGTCCACTGTCTACTTTCCCGCAACCCTAGAAAACAAAGGTGGTATAGGAGGAGTTTCGAAACAAGAGTCACAACAACAATGAAGCAATTAATGCTTTTGTTTTTGCGTTCTAAAATCTGGACCGGACCGACCGGTTCAACCGGTTAAACTGTCAATCGGTCCACAAAATGGTCCGATTTAACCCATAAACCTGTTTTAAGTTCAAAACTATTCTAAAAATAGAAAATCGGTAAAACCAGACGGTCCGACCGTTGAACCGGTTGACCTGGTACTGGGTCAACCAGTTCTTGGCTGCAAATTTTTTTTTTTTTTTTTGTATATTCAAAATCTCAAATTTCATACAATTTTTTGGCTTAGTTGAGTTAATCTTTGGCTGAATTTATTTTGAATTATATTTAAAATTTTAAACTCTTGAAGTTTGAAACTCCAATATTATATATTTGTATCATGTGATATTTTATTTTCTGCATGATTATTAGTGTTTGTATCTTTTTTTTTTTTTTTCATGTAGTTGAAGACTAAATTATTGGATTATGCTTGGATTGGATGTTAAAATGATTTTTGTTATGGTCATTGTGATTATGGAAGAATGACAATGAAGTTTCAACTTTCAACATTATAATAAGGTATGTCTACTATATTTTTTTCATTTTTTTTCTTGAAGTTTTATATATTAAGAAAATTCATATTTTGTAAATTTTTTTTATATAATTTTTAGTAATTTTTGTATAATTTTTTAAATTTAAAATATCAATAATATGTATTATTAAATTTATTAATTACATAATTATAACATCACGGTTTGATTTCGATTGACTTAATGGTTGAATCGATAACCCGTAATCCGGATATTTTTTCGGTTCGATGAACGGATTGAGTATGAAAACATTGGTTTTTGTTGCTACCTCTACAACTGCATAGAAAGAAGGTGGTGATTTAATTTTAGCTTTTGTTGTAAGTTTGATGAGTTAAATCCTAAACTAGGGTGAAAAAAAAAGAAGTTATTTTCAAAAATAATGCCATTCTGAACTTATTTACCAAAATAGGGTTTTTTCTAAAAGCATCTTTTGGAAAGACGCTTTCTGAAAAGACGCTTTATTTTCGTTTTTTTTGTTTTTTTTTTTTGGTAAAAGTCTTTTGAAAGCGTGTCTTGGCTTTCCAAAAGACGCTTTATTTTTTGCTTATTTTGGCTTAAAAGCATGTTTTGAAAACACGCTTTTGAAAGCGTCTTTCCAAAAGACGCTTTATTTTTTATTTTGGCTTAAAAGCGTGTTTCCAAAACACGCTTTCTGACCTTTTTTTTTTTTTTTTATCTTTCAAAAAATTTGATAATTTTGGACGTCTACATTTGATTTCCTAATTAATCTGCACCTAAAAAATCAAGAATAAATATAAAAAAAAATAAACTTTTGTGATGACTTGGCTAATAAATTAAGAAGAAAATATATAAGTTGAAAGTTTCTTTTATCAAGGGATGTAATAGAAACCCCTCAATGAGTTACAATATTTTATATTAAAGCAATAGACATCAGTGAACAAGATTGATCTCTTAAACTCTTCAATTTCTTTAAGTAAACAAATTCAGAATCAAATAGCAGAAAAATATTTTTACATTTCAATTCACTGTTTTGAATACAAAGGAAACATTCTGGCCATAGAGGCTTATAAAGCACTCAGCACTGAGCTATACAAAACTCACACCGGCTAAACTCACTCTCTGCCTAACACTGCGCACTCATGTCCCTTGCTGATCTTCTTTGATCCAGTGTCTGCTTAGTCCTCCAGGATCTGCTGCCGTTCAAGTTCAATAACATTTTTAGCCAATGAGCTTACAGTGCCATTCATTGTCTCATTATTGCTCCTGCAATGGAACAATTGTTCCCGTAGGCTCCGCACAAGTTCATTCAGTCACTGGATGTTCTTCTCTTGTGACAAGATAATCTGCAACAAATAGTGAATCTCCATTAAAACAAGAAATCTGTTGAGATTATGCATGGGATATTGTCTCTTGCACTCGACCTGGCACTACGATGCAGCTATAACTAGTTGCCGAAAAATTCTTTAAAGAACAAAAAACCATTCTTCAATCTGATTTCACATATATTCTATAGAAGAACCATTTTTCAATCTTCAAATTTTGGCTTTGTGCCTTGGCCTTAGCTTGATTGGGTATCTATTCCATCATATTAAGGGAACATTCCTTTTGGACTGTTTGTTGTATTTTGCCTGACTTTTCTAAATTGCTATCACTTGGCAATGTGAAAAAACGTCTGATATGTAAAAATATCCTACAATAGTTGGCCAAACAACTACATGCCTACAATATGGAAAATAATTACATAAGAAAAGGGTTCGTGATGTGCAAAATATAATATGGAGATAATTTTTATGGTTGCCCTATTCATTTTGGATGTAATACTAAAAGGGAAATCTCTCAACACAACATCAGAAGTAATGATGATAGATTCTAATGAATGACAGATGAGGAAATTTTCTACCTTTAGACTGTACTTCCACATGAGTTGGCTGAAATTTTCCTTTTGTTTTCAGTGAATGTTATTAGAATTTTTTCTTCCAAATATCAAAAATTCCCCATCAATTTGACAAGGACTCTCTACTAAAATCTCGTCAACCAATTGTGTTCATTGGAATTTTGGCTTCAGAACTGTTCATAGTAAGTACTTCCAGGACGGTGCAACAAATTTAATCGGTTAGGAATCGAGTCAAGGAATCTTAAGATAAATTTGTACTAGATTGGGAAAAGCAAGATAACTTCATAGGATTTGAATAATATCAGAGGCATCCATTCCTAAAATCTTATAATTCTATTACTGTTTCTACTTCTCGATCCTTTTTGGTTATTTTTCTGTCTTGAAACTGAAATTGCAGTGGAGAATTGGAAAGAAGGAATGAATCCTGAACTAGCATTTTTCTTGGTTGATGGTCTCTTCAATGTGGTTTTTTTTTTAAAAGCGAAGGAAAAAAATTCATTGATTACTCATAGGATCTAATGCATTATGCCCAGTAAATAACACTTTATGGGCACCCAACCATGTGAAAACTTCCTCACAAGATCACACCTAAACTGCATTGCTGTTTTCCTTTGACAGTACTTGGTTGCCAAGGACAGCCACATAAGATTTAACAAGGAAGAGGAAGATAAGAATGGAGGGGTTTGGCATCGCCTTTCTGCGCCTCAAATGCGATCTAAATCCAAAACTCTTAAGAGGTAGGACTCTTTTTTTTTTAGTAGCATTCTTCTTTTTCCTGCAATTTAGCCCCCCTAACTAAAATTTTTGGATGCGCCACCGATGTAAGCTGTTTGCTTACATGATAAGCTAGTTTGGGATCGAGAAATCATTTTTTTTAAGGAGAAGACCCCTTCCTAATCTTTTATCCCACTTGACAGGAATCCAACAAGGATTGAAAAAATCAAAATTTTCTTGATTATAACGGGATAAAAAACTGCAGCCATATATTATATTATGTTTGTCAGTAGCCTAAGGAAAGTTCAAGATTTTATGAACACAAAGCACAGGGATAAGTCAGCAGAGATTCTGTTGAGGGCATGATGAACAATAATAGCTTCATTGGATGAAAGGAAAATGAATAATAGAAACAATTAACAACTGGTAGATAACAGATAGCTTGCTTCATGAAATATCTGTCATAGACTATAAATCTTGTCTCATAAATGATGCTTCAATGTTCTTTATACAAATCCACTACACTTTTTGCTTCAACCTAACTTCTTATCAGTTGAGTCATTATTTATCATTTTAGTATTTATCTTCAAGTGAAAATTAATGTAGTTATAAACCAAACGAAGTTCACTGTCAAATCAAGGACCTTGAAAACAAGATGATTGAATTTGGCACGAATGATATAAGAAAGAAAAGGAAATAAAAGTGAAGTGAACAAGAAGATTCAACAAATAGAGTCAAATAGGATGAATCAAAATCATCTAGAAAATTGTTTCTGCTAGACATCATGTTAACAATGACATCATGTTCTTCTCTATAGATCATATGAAAATTACAACAATTCATCATTTACAAGTTATTTATCTTAATTCCTCCATAAAAAAATATTTATCTTTTGAGGCTAGGACCAATGATTCAAGAGTAGATGCAATAACAGCACATATCTGCTGGAATTATAGAATTTAACAAGCTAACCAATAGGAGAAATTACCTATTGTGTCCCAACTGGGTATAATATCTAGTTTAGTTTCATTTTTTTTTCTACAGTTCACTTAATGTAAAGCCTTAAATTCGAGCACCAGTATTAATAGCAGGATCTTGGAATGGAAGGGAAACTCTGTCGCAGAGTGTCACGAACTACCAAACAAGGGCAGGGAAGATGACATGATACTGCACTTTCACTTTGTAAGCAACAACTTCCAAGAAATGGTATCGGTGAACTTAAAATGTTATTTCGTTACTTTAATTCCTCCAGTTGAGTATGAGTTCTGAAAGCAGAGAACCAGACTTAATATTGTGCCTGCCTTAAATGTTCTAGGGAGATAAATTTCCTCAAATATTATGAGAAATTACTGAGGTACTTGTACCTGCCAGCATGAAAACCAAATTCCATAATAACACCACTTAAGGACATTCAATGAACTTCTGTCAACAACTTGTGCTTAGTCATGGCAGCTACAATAAATACTGAACATTTGAAACCATGTTTAGTTCAGAGTTTTAAATTTATTTGGAAGTTTACTATTACATATGATTTTTACTATTTATATTTTCAATAGTTCCCTAAAGATTTATTAGGCATGAAGCTTTTTGTTAGGCTAATTATGATTCATGAAGCGGCCAACATAAGAATTCATTTAAAAAAAAGGACCCGTGAACAAAAAGCTGCATGCGTTTCAACAAAAAAAAATGGTAGCAAGAAATTTTTTAAAAAGGAAATTATATATTTGACCTAAAATTTGTCTTTCCTCTGCTAACAATTTTTCCGGCAAGTATTTTCTTGAAACAGTGGTAAACAAAAACAGAGGAGGCCAAATGCCACAAAAAAAGTGAGTTTTTCACCCCAATATCAGTATACAATTAGCCAAATCAATTTCTGCATGCACTAGATTTCTGTGATTTTCACATGGTAAGGTGATCTCAGACACCCCGATATCACTATACTATCAGCCAACCCAATATCACTGGCACTGGGAATGGGAAAATTAGAAACAAAACAATCACAACTTAAAGATAACTTCTCAAATATGGAAAAAAAAAAAAAAAAAAAAACATCTTTTTTTTTTTTACCTCAGATCTGATGAGATCACTGCACTGAGAGAGACAAGTAAGTCGGAATGGTCGTCAAAGACAGGTCTGATGTCTATTACCTTAGATCTGTTGTTTATACACGATGGGATCAGGTCGGAATGGTCGACCAAGGTCGGCAATGGTCAGCACTGAGTCGGTGAAGAGAGGTTGAGAGATAGAGAGACGAGGGTCGGTGAAGAGAGGTAGAGGTCACTGTGGAGACGATGGTCGGTGAAGAGAGGTAGAGGCCACTGTGGAGACGAGTCGTCAAGGAAATCGTGAAAACGAGAGATATGACAGAGACAACGACTGTATCAGTTTTAGAAACATTGTTGTTTTGCCTATTTAGAAACATGAAAAAAAGACGATTTCTCAAAACGGTATTATTTTGGTAAATAAGTTGAAACTAATCTCATTTTGGTAATATAATTTTAAAATGGTAAAAAATTCTAAGTTTGATATTATGTTGAGGGAGAGGTAGAAAATAAAGACATGAATGACTTGTTCTCACCTCGTAAAAAGCGAAAAGATGACATTTCATGGATAAGCCGTGTTGGAGAACGTTGAGCAAGTCTTCTATTTTAAGTCGGGAGGGAAAAATAAAAGAGACGAAAATCCACAGATAAAATATAGAAAGAGAGAGCGGCATGCTTTTTTGCTCTCTTTAGCTCTTTTGTTATATTTTTTTTTTTATCTTTCTTTATAGAGAAATTCAACTCAACCACCATATTTTCCTTTGGACTAGGAAAACCGCCATAGGTATACTCCTTTTAACGCTTGTCTCTTTCCCTTGTTTTTTCTTATCTTTGCTGGGTTTTTTTTTTTTTTGGTGAAGAATTGTACAAGAAATACAAAGCAATACATCAATAAAAAAACTTAAGTGCCAAGGGTTGAGTTATCTGCTTGAATAAGAGAAAAAGCCACTAAACAAACCTAGCAGTTGTTGTTTGTTTTGATTGTAAAAAGAGAGGTTTATCACTTGGTTTGTGCTCTCTTTAGTCCAAGAAATTAAGCACATATAGAAACAAAAGGAAAGTTAGAGGGTTGGAGTGGAATCTAATACCAACCCCAGCTAGCATGGATGCATATGAGGATCCAAAATTTGGACTAATGGTGTCAAACAATTCAGTCCGACTTGACCCGTTTCAGTTGGTCTATTAGTGTCAATATGTCGTGATGGCCCGTGTCACCAATGATGTCATGTTTGTACTGTGTCAATTGAGAAAATCCTATGCCTAGCACAATCCACCAATGATGTCATGTCTGTGCTATGTCTATTGAGAAAATCCTATGCCTAGCACAATTCGTTGGCATGGCCCATATCATTATTATATTTTTCTTTCTTTTCTTTCTTATTGACCAAATGAGAAAAATATTTGTTTTTGCGTTTTGACTGTCCAATTATAATTAATTGATTTATAAGTTATTTGAATAACAAATGAAACTGTGCTTTTGGAGTACATTTAATCTCTAAATTGCACTTAGTAAATAAGCTGGTCACACCAGCTTAATTTGAATAGCACTTGAAAACTATTGAATGCTTAAGACCATTAATTATGATTATACCATCAACTTTTAAAATACGTATATGTCCTTTTATCTTAAAACCTAACCTTAAAGTGTTGGCATGCAAGAGGGGTGGGGTTAAGGTTTCTAATTTCAAACATTATATTTACAAATGAGGTGAAAAAGTAATATAGTAACAAAATCACTAGAGTTATGAAACATGTTGAAAGTGGGAAAAACATGTAGCAAAATCCATTAGAGCATGAAACATGTTCAAAGTAGGAAAAACATGTAACTTTGTTGAAGCAGCCAGCACTCGTTTTCTATATATGTAGGCTTTGATTTGAATGAATCCATGATATCAAATTTTGACCATCAATTTATCTCTTTTTCTTTAATATTGCTTTATTATTTAAAAGGGAATCTCTTAGTTCTCAATTTATTTTTTATTAAACAGTAGTCCGCAAACAATTTTTATAAATATGACTTTTGGTAAAGAGGGAAAGATCATAATACATTCACCTGTTTAGTAAAATATATTCATATAATAAATAATATGTTTTTCAATAGTTGGTATTTTTCTATTATATATTTAATATAATAATTGATAATATACATTTAATATTAAAATAAATAATTTCTTATTTTTATTGTTATATATATATGTGTGTGTGTAAATTGGTTAATTATATAGATAATATAATTTTAATATTATAACATTTTTAAAATTTCACTTGGAATTTAGTTTCAAAAGTTCATTGTTGGCAATTAAATAATGGGTTCATTAAATCAGAATTAATTATTTTAGGTTTATTAAATTAGAAATAGGGATAACCCTATTCCTTTTTTTGAGAATAACATACTTCGATTTCAATTTTTAAATCCCGTAGCCAAACACTCCGGCTCAAATTTAAAAACCTTTTTAACATAAAACCAATCGTCGCCAGCTATTTGCGAATGCCTTTTTATCCGTTGTTCCCAGTACGTTCACAGAACCCTAGCGGGACTCTTTTATAAAAGAGCCCCCACACCGCAATACCTTAGCTTACTATCCGAAAATGGAGCTCTGTACTCTTCGAACAATCTCGAATCTTCCACACCACAGACTCTTCACCGCAGGCCACACCAAACTCCGGTGGAACAAATCTCTCTCTCTAAAGCGGACCTCAAGCCCTCGCACAAATCGAGGTTTGTACCCTCATATTCTCTTCAGCATTTACACTTTCTAGCAATAAAAAACCCTAGACACTGAAATGTTTAGGTTTAGAGTCTGTGTTAATTTTGAAGTTTGAACTAATAATGGACGATTAGGGTTTTACTACGTGTTTACATCCATCTAGATATGTATATATATACACGTGCTTTTGATTGGTCCCAATTCTCTGTCTTATCTTTGCTGGAAATTGGGTTCAGATTTTTTTTACTGGACGTTGCTCTCCATGGACTCTTATTTCTGTTATAGGTTGGCATCTTGTTCAAATGAGATGTGTTCGTGTTGTTTACTTTTTTTTTTTTTTTTCACATGGTGGGTATCCCAAGTCTTTGACCCAGACTAGTTCCACCCAAGGATGCACGAGACTGCCCCACGCCCCGTGCATCCATAATTCAGGGGGAGCGCAAGGTTTCAAACGGGCGACCTTTGGTATCGCATTGTTTACTTTGATTGATAGAATTATGAATAAGGTTATTAAGTTAACTACTGCCTCCACCGCGATATCTTATTACTGAATAATTTACTTTTCACTAACGAAGTTTTGATTTTTTGGGCATTTAAAGTATTGTCACTAGATTTGTTATGTGCATTTGCTGGTATTCTCATGATACCAATCATGGTTTGTCTATTTTTGTCTCGTCTTGTGCCAAAATGTCTTGTTCAAATGAGGAATAGAATAGTGACTGTCCCCTCTCTTCTCATATTATTAAGTAGCTAATATTACTGTTTGTTTCAGTATCTAATAGAAAAATGGCTGTGCCTCTTTTACACGTGTGCTCTTTTGGTTTTCTGTTCAGGATTGCTTTATTATACCAATTCGGCTCTGAGGTCAACAACGTCCGAAGAAACATCAAGTGGAGCAAGCAAATATGTTGGAGAAGAACCTGATAATGTAATAACTGTGGAAAATGGTCAATCGTTTGAGAAGAATTCATATGGTGAAATGCAAAAGGAATTACCTAAAGAAGATTCTCCTGTGGATGAGCAAAGTCAAATTTTTGACTTTCTAGATAAGCTTGATATAAAGGTTCATTTCTAATCCCTAGAATTTGATTTTTGTGGTAGAAGGTACCCTACCCTAGGATGCACATATAGTAACATGAAATAATTTTCATGCTGCAACATTTTTTAATTTTTTTTTGGGTACGTGACCAAAAATGGTTACTCCATGAATGGACCAGGACTGTTCAAACCCGCAAGCACCTTCCAAAGAGGGATGTATACAAATTTTCTTGTGTGTTTTGTAAGAGTACATGCATGTTTATTAAATGTCGAAAATTAACTTTCTAGTAGTTATATATTGTAAGCGAGCAGTATATGGTTCACTGTATCTTTTTCTTTTTCTTTATTTCTAAAACTTTTTGTGTGCGCCTGTGTTCTGGCATATAAAATTTCAAATAGTTATTATATTGGCAGTCAAATTTCAAATGTCTTCACTTATGCGTAATTGTTTTATGCATATGTTCTATAATATGTGTATGATTTCTAGTGAAAGGGACTAGTAAAAAGATTAATTGACCAGCTAAAGACAATAATTTTTATTTTTATTTTTTTCATTTTATTCTTCTAGCTGTTGCCTGTTGGTGGAGTTATTTAACTTATTTGACATCAAAGCATATTTTTTGTGGAGCTCTTACCTAATCGAATGGTTGTGTTTATCTGACCAAGGGGCCCAATTTGGTGTTGGATCGATGTAGTCACTCTAATCTGTTTGGCTAAACTTAGGATCAAGAAAGTAGTTGGGTGTGTAAGAGACGACATGAATGGAAGAAAACAAAGAAGCAACTTTTCAGAAAATGCTTGATTAAATTAAACATAAACCTTGTTATTCTTTCACTGGTCAAAGAAGCAATGAGTTATAGGTGGTCCCATAAAAATCAAGGAACACAAAATTGTTTAAGTTTCTCCTGTAGGAAGTAGAAGTATCCAATGCATTTGTTGCTAACAAGACATTAATTCCTTTACTACTATTTTATCGATCCTTATTTATTTTCATTCTTATTTTTCTTTGATAAGGTTGCCATAGAGTGCCAAGATCCTAATAATTTGTGATCCTGTGATGGCATGGTTAAGAAGAATAAGTCAAACCTTTGGTTAATTTGTATGTTAACTGGGTTGGATTTTTCTGTATTTTTATTTTAATGTTTCTGTACTTGTTTCTTAACTATGAAGGATAATGAAGATTATCTTTTGGTTGAGTCATACAATGAAGTGGCTTAATAACTCATTCAGGATCTTTTTAAGTGAAAATTAACGTTTTTCTATCTTGTTTATTTTGTTCTGTTTTCTTTCTTTTCGTTTGTTTACATTTGTTTTTCTTTTGGGTAAATTTAAATGCATAATCAAATTACAAGGTTGAATTCTTAAAACTAATTGAACATGTGTATTGAATGTTTGATAAAATTTTCATTACTGGGGTAACATAGTCTTTGGATTTCTCTCCTCACTTCAGTTTGTTACTTTGTTTCTTTGGTCTTTTTTTTTCCACCCATTTCCCACTTTGTCCCCCCACGCCTCTATTTATTTTCTGTGATCTATCAACTTCATAAAAAAGTTCTTCTCAGAAATCTTCTTGGGATTTTTATGACAGTTTTCATAGTTTTTCTAGAGAAATATCCCATTTCTCCTTTTGCTTTTGTAGATTTTTTTAGAGAGCTTAATTGAATGGAAGGTTATGCATAATTCTTATTCTTTTGTAAATGGGATGTGCCCCCATTGGCTCTCTTGTAGATAATAAATATTGCTCTTACATATCAATTTTTTTCCCTCTCTAGACTTGCTATCTAGCCTCTTTAGCTTATATGTGCACATGTTTTAAATGGACAAGCTTTATTTCTTATGACAAGGGAAAAAGTGGGAGGTTGTTTTTTCTTTTCTTCATTTTTTTTTTCGGGGTGGGGGGGTTGGTCTAAAAGTGAACTTGGTTGCTGTGATGAATGCTAGAACTTATTGAAAGTTTAAATGCTTGATGAAATGCCGACATGATTGTCGATCCTGAGTGGTTACATGAGCAACCTAATCCTTTTCACTTGTTTTACTCCTCTCTCAACATTCTGTCCTCTCACTACTTCCATATGCCCTGATTTCACAGGGTTTTTTCTTTTTAAGTAAGTGATTTCTTCCTAAGTGTTTACACTTAATCACTATCTAACTTCTTTTGCTTATATAAGCAGTTGTGTTTTAAATGGACAAGATTCATGTTTCATGGCAAGGGAAAAAGAGGGGGTTTTTTTTTTTGGGGGGGGGGGGGGGGTTGGGGGTTGTTTCTAAAAGTGAACTTGGTTGCAGTGATGAATGCTAGAACTTATTGAAAGTTGAAATATTTGATGAAATGTCGATCCTGAGCGGTTACCTGAGCAACCTAATCCTTTACACTTGTTTTACTCCTCTCTCAACATTCTGTGTTCACTACTTCCATATGCCCTGATTTCACTAGATTTTATCTTTTTGAGTAAGTGATTTCTTCCTAAGTGTTTACACTTAGTAGCTATCTAGCCTCCTTTGCTTACATAAGCAGTTGTTTTAAATGGGCAAGATTCATGTTTCATGGCAAGGGAAAAAGAGGGAGTTTTTTTTTTTTGGGGGGGGGGGGGGGGGGGGGGGGGGGTGTTGATCGGGGGTTGTTTCTAAAAGTGAACTTGGTTGCTGTGATGAATGCTAGAACTTATTGAAAGTTTAAGTGTTTGATGAAATGTCGACATGATTGTCGATCCTGAGCGGTTACCTGAGCAACCTAATCCTTTACACTTGTTTTACTCCTCTCTCAACATTCTGTCCTCACTACTTACATATGACCTGATTTCACAGGTTTTTTTCTCTTTTTGAGTAAGTGATTTCTTCCTAAGTGTTTAAACTTTACGCTTACTGTCTGGCTTCTTATTTACACTTAATCACTATCTAGCTTCCTTTGCTTAGATAAGCAGTTGTTTTAAATGGACAAGATTCATGTTTCAGGGCAAGGGAAAAAGATGGAGGTTTTTTTGGGGGGTGCCGGTTGTTTCTAAAAGTGAACTTGGTTGCAGTGATGAACGCTAGAACTTATTGAAATTTTAAATGTTTGATGAAATATCGACATGATTGTCGATCCTGAGCGGTTACCTGAGCAACCTAATCCTTTACACTTGTTTTACTCCTCTCTCAAGATTCTGTCTTCACTACTTTCATATGCCCTGATTTCACAGGTTTTTTTTTTTCTTTTTGAGTAAGTGATTTTACGCTTGCTCACTATCTAGCTTCTTGTTTACACTTGATCACTATCTGGTTTCCTTAGCTTATATAAGCAGTTGTTTTAAATGGACAAGATTTATGTTTAATGGCAAGGAATAAGAGCAATTTTTTTTTGGGGGGTGCGGGTTGTTTCTAAAAGTGAACTTGGTTGCAGTGATGAATGCAAGAACTTATTGAAAGTTGAAATGTTTGATGAAATTACACTTACTATCTAGCCTCTCTTGCTTATATAAGCTGTCGTTTTAAATGGACAAGATTCATGTTTCATGACAAGGGAAAAAGAGGAGGTTTTTTTCTTTTTTAAATAAGTGGTTGACTTAATATCTAGCTTCCTTTGCTTGTATAAGTGGTTGATTTAAAGGGACAAGTTTAATGTTTCATGACAAGAAAAGAACCACTACCCCCCCCCCCCCCCCCAAAAAAAAAAAAAAAAAAAGCCCGATGTCTGTAAGTTACTTGGTTGCGGTGATGAATGCTAGAACCTATTGAAAGTTTAAATGCTTGATGGAATGTTGGCAATCATGTCAATCCTGAGCGGTTAGCTGAGCAACCTAATACTCCCCCCTGCCCCCCAAAAAAAAAAAAAAGAAAAAGCCCGATGCCTGTAATTTACGTGGTTGCAGTGATGAATGCTAGAACTTATTGAAAGTTTAAATGCTTGATGGAATGTTGGCAATCATGTCAATCCTGAGCGGTTACCTGAGCAACCTAATACTTTACACTTGTTTTACTCCTCTTGCAACATTCTGTCCTCAGTACTTCCATATGTCCTGATTTCACAGGTTTTTTCTTTTTAAATAAGTGATTGACTTACTTTCTAGCTTCCTTTGCTTGTATGTGTAATGTTTCATGACAAGAAACGTAACCACCCCCCCCCCCCCCCCAAAAAAAAAAAAAAAAAAAAAAAAAACCCGAAGTCTGTAATTTACGTGGTTGCAGTGATGAATGCTAGAATTTATTGAAAGTTTAAATGCTTGATGGAATGTCGGCAATCATGTTGATCCCGAGTGGTTACTTGTTTTTTCCCCTCTCTCAACACCTAGTCCTTTCTACTTCCATAGGTCCTCATTTCACAGGTTTTTCTTCTTTTTAAATAAGTGATTGACTTACTATCTAGCTTCTTTTGCTTGTATAAGCGGTTGTTTTAAAGGGGCAAGATTAATGTTTCGGGAAAAGAAAAGTTCCCCCCCGCCCCCCGGGGGCGGGGGCAGCCAAAACAAAAGCCCGGCATCTGTAATATATTGAAAGTTAATGAGGGCTTGATGAAATGTCGACAATCATTTCAATCCTGAACAACCTAATCTTTGACACTTGCTTTAATCCTCTCTCAACATTCTATCCTCATTCCTCACTATCTTCTGTACGCCCTAATTTCACGGCATTTTTTTCTCTTAAATAATTGATTTCTTCCCGAATCCCAATAGCTAAATGTTTTTCTTAAATTTTTTACATTTCTAGAATTAAAGTCTTCTAGTTGATTCAATAAGTAGTTCGCGGGAACTAAGCATGAATTTTTGTTTTGTCAGCTGGTATTTTTTTTTAGTTAGATACTTCAAACTTCTTATTTCTTAGATTTAACAGTGACGACTTCATATTACAGATTTCACTTGTTATAATTGCTCTTTTGCTTTGTTGTAGCATTCTTTATATTAGTAGTCCTTTTTTATGTATTGATTTTTTTTTGTTCTTCTATTCTTTCCTTGTCTTTTGTTCTGTTTTATTTTTTATTTTTAAAAATATATGCAGACTTTTTATGTAGATTCCTTTTCATTTCAACGTGTATTTCTTTTAAATTTCTTTTTTGATAAGTGGCATGTCTCTCTTTTATGATCAATCTTCATGAGTTTTGAGTTTGGCTGATCTTTAAATGCAAATATATTGCTATAATGAATGCTAGAAACTTGTTGAAAGTTTTTACGTAAATGCTTGATGACATGTCAACAACTGTTTATCCTGAGCGGTTAACTGAGCAATGCATCTTATCACGTAGTTTAGTTTTCATTCAATACCTCTATCTTCTCTTTCACCGTTTTCTTTATTTTTCTCGCACTTTCTTGCCAAGATCTTCTGTTTGATCAATGGTGAGGTCAGGGTGACCCCTTTTTCCCTTTTTTTTTGATATGTAAACTATCATATGATGATGAAAGTAATTTTGAGGTTAATTGTCATTATGATTGTTAGTTTTGCTGAGGAGTCAGTTCAATAATCTGAAATTCTGACTGTTCTTTTTTTGATAAGTACATTCTGACTATTCATTTTTGAACTACTTGATTCTCCATTTCGATCCCACTCCCAACTCATACAAAA
This sequence comes from Nyssa sinensis, assembly GCA_008638375.1. Taxonomy (NCBI): domain Eukaryota; kingdom Viridiplantae; phylum Streptophyta; class Magnoliopsida; order Cornales; family Nyssaceae; genus Nyssa; species Nyssa sinensis. The sequence continues at coordinate 9,755,544 of CM018043.1, read as the reverse complement.
AAACATGTGTCGATTTCTTGGTATTGAAATATTATCATTATGCTATGTTATTATTTGATAGGAGTTGAATGTAGTCTCTTGTTTTTATCATAATCATTATTTGTTTATTTTTATTATAATCATTACTTGTACTACTACTTTCACCTTGGAGGATGATAGGATAGCTTATGATGAGGGCTGCAAATGAGCGAAGCCAAGCTGAGTATTAGCTGTTCAGGCTGGGCTTGGCTGATAAAATTTTGTTCAATCTCTGCTCAGGCTCAGGCTCAGGCTCCTGCTCCTGCTCATGCTCCTGCAATACATGTTAAAGTTTGGCTCGGAGCAAAGCTGATCCACTCGAGTTCTGCTTGCAGATCTGTTTGAGTTGGCTATAATAACTCACACACACACACACACACACATATATATGTATATATACATATACTTAATTCATAAAAGAACACCTATAAAAAAAAATCAGAAAAGAACACATGCTGGGTACTTTTAGTGACAATGAACAGTCATAGAGTAAAAGCAGCCTTCTAAAAGGCTTATATGTACCTCTGATCCCTTGTTGGTCCTATTGTCAGACATCCATGGACATATGTTCGGGAGCAGGATTGGCTTCTTTACAAAATGAGTATCAAACTAGGTTCATTCGTTAATGAATGAGCCTATTGTCAAGTTGAGCCTAATGTCACGCCTTGCCAAAAGGGACAAAGGTTACGCCACACGGACGCCACATATGGGCGCCACGCTGACGCTTACAGGAAGCATCCACATGGCATGTCTACAAGGCTAGGCATCTAGAGAATTCCAGAGTGACCTAAGACATTCTCATAGAGTGCGGAATGCTCTAGAGTCTTCTTGTATATTAGAGTCATGTAGATGTAAGTAGAATATTCTAGAGACTTAGAGATAACTTTTGTATAAAGAATAGTCTTAGGAGTATTCTAGAATGTTGACTATGTAAGGATTCTAGAATGACCTCTTAAGGAATATTCTAGACCCACTACTATAACCTTTAGATTAGATTAATCTTAGCCATTGATTGTAAAGCCAAAGGCCTATATAAAGGGGTGGCACTTCATTTGACCACCAACCAAGCAAGTTGTATCTCTTACTTGAGCAATACAAGCTTTCTTCACTCAAGCCTTTCTCTTCTCTAGCCACAAGCTTAAGTGTGCTAGCTAGGTAGGCTGACTTAGCACTACAAGCCGAGTTGTGAGTAGCTAAGTGCCACACGGGTGCTTAAAATATTAAGCCCGTGACACTAAGCTGTTCACAAACAGCTTACCTCATTTGCAGCCCGACATAAGTTTGGGTTTGTTTGTTGTAATTTCTTATATTTGGTCCTTAGGTTATTGTATTCTGATTAATAATTGATTATTCACACTGCATTATTCCTGCAATGAGGTTGTCAAGTGGCTGGTAACAGTAAGTTATTATGATAATAAAGGTGGATTAATCACATTAAACTTTCAGTGAGACTGCTTGCTGAATAGCAAAATGTTTGGCAACAGGACTGATCCATACTTGGGCAGTAAAGATAAAGAATCACCTTGAATCTTACAAATTGAAATCTGACAAATATGAAGTTTGTTAACTATATACCCATAAAAAAAAAAAATTAGTTAACTATATAGGAATCAGTCCTTTTTTTTTCTAGCTAAGAATGTGAAGGGTTAGAAATAGTCTATAAGGACCTATTTGACCTTTTACACTTAGTATTTCTAGCATTCGAGGTTGTTGCAATAAGTAGATTTATGAATGTGTATATCTAATTAGATATTAATTGTGCTGTGCTAATTTAATCACTGTTGTCAAGTGGTTGTAGCATGGGGGTTAAGCAATCCAAAGGGTTGGGTTCAGTTTAGTAGGGGGAATAAAAAAGGAAAAAAATGCTTTCTTTATCTCCAAACTTGCTTGCTTTTCGTCATTGCTGTAGTTTTTCTTTTTCGTTGTTTAGCAACCCAAGTAAGAAATGGGCATTTGTCAAGTACTTGGCAATATTGATGACATACACATTGAAGTGCAGTTGGATTCTGAAGATTCATATTCAATCATCCTGTTTGGTGGTGGTGCCCTGATTGCTTTGTGGTTATCAACAGCTGTTGTTAATGCCATTGATTCTATTCCTGTGGTATGCATTTATACTCCTTTTGTTTGGGAAGATTTTGATTCTTGGAATTGTGAAATTTGTCAATATTCTTTGGTGCTGACAATTTGGTGCTGTTTACTTTCATTTACTTAGTTTCCTAAATTGTTGGAAGTTGTGGGTCTTGCCTACACAATCTGGTTCAGCACCCGCTATCTAATCTTTAAGGTAGTAGTCATTAAGAGTGTGCTTTCAGATTCAATATGTTCTTTAGACAAGGGACAATACTAATTGGTTTATCTGCATGTTGCAGAAAAATAGAGATGAATTGGGTGCCAAATTTGAAGAGATTAAGAGGCAAGTTCTTGGCTTAAATGATGATTGATATGAACATGTGGAGGTAGCATCTGAGTTTGCAGAGTTCAGTCTGCTATTTAAACCGAGCTGTGTAGAGTTAAAACATCTTTTTCTAGTTGACTCTTTGGCAATTCTCTGGTCCAGTTGTGGATATATAGAATTTTAAGGCAATATACCTTTGTTTTACATTTGAAAAAGAAAATCAAAATCTTGAACAAGAGATTTTCACCATTTTTTTGGGCACCTGATTAGTGAACATGCTCAATTTTGTTCCTTTCATTGCCCCTACATATAGGTGAATCTAGACATCACAATACAAATTCAACGGCAAGGCTTATGCGAATCTAGAAGATAAGACATGGCAGCTCTAATTGATTTGAAAAATTTGGAAAGCCTGGGATTATGGTATTTAGTTCAGATCTTATGATTTACTGCTTTGAAAGTTGAACTTGATTTCAGGATGGGGACCATTGAGTTTCCAGCTGGTGTGATGATAGTATTAGTAGATGTGCAATCATAGGGCAGAGTTTGGTTGAGTTGGATAGACGTGTCTTTGATTTAACGTGAGTGTTTTTCATAACACCTATTTCTTTATAATTATGCAGGAGTTGACATTATATAGCTGCATTATCGATCCCATGTCAGAGGAATGAAATCTGAAGCCTCGGTGGGATCTGGATGGAATATCTGTTTATTGTAATTCTAGTGATAATGGCCAACTGGATTGTATGCGTAAAATGTTACTAGCTTCTGCCAGGATAGACAGCAAAATGACTAGCTTGGCTGCAAATATTGATGATAAAATGTCCAGATGAATGTGAGGATCAATGGACTAAAGAAGCTTTAAGAGTGGTCGTGGATGGTTTTGTCGCTAGTCTTCCCTCAGAAACATGATTGAAAGCTGCTGCAATAACTTGGAGAGGAATGAACTGTCTGGATGGGTCACACACATCACCAAGAAAAGAATGATGGTTGTTAAAAAAAAAAATTGATCCAAAACTTTCAAAATAAATATATGATTACATTTTGTTATTTTACACAAAGAAACCAATCAGTTCTCTCATTCCATTATAAGCCAAGTATAATTGGGATAAATTTATGGAGATTAAATACACAAGGCTCCGACTGAACTGTTGGAGGGAGGGGAAAAGAGAGAAACATGCACGGGAGAAGGGGTAGATAGTGGGAGGGAGAAGAGGGAAAGAGAGGAGAGAGATGATCCGTAGATCACATAAATAGGTAATTTAGTTATTAAAAAAATATAAAGTCGCGATATCAGCACTAGTGGACCTAAAGTCACATAATTTAAAAACTCGTGCACTTTTGGAGTTACAATATTTTCTATTAAATCTTATCTTGTAGACGCTTATTTTAATATGTCTCTCCATTTACACTATATATATATATATATGTATATATAATCTTCTTCTTTGTTTTTTTCTCTATTTATACTCCATCTCAGTGGCAACTTCCTTATTTCATCCTCATTTTAGGTACCGTCTCTCTCTCTCTCTCTCTCTCTCTCTCTCTCTCTCTATATATATATATATATATATTTGATCTCAACTATCTATAGATTCTTCTCGTTGATATAAAAAAAAGAGATTGCCAAGTCGATCTAGGGCTTCACTCATTGCCTACTTTTATCAAATTGTAGGATTGTTTTCTTTGCCCCTTTTGTTTGAGTTGTTTTGTAATTAGATGTATACAATCTGATATATCGGTGTGTAACGGAGTTGGAGGGTACAAAACCCGTTACGTAATAGCCAATACGTTACGTAAGACTGATATTTAATACCATGGGTGCAACCCCTAAATCCTCCTCCAGGCGTGAATTATGGGTTGAAACACCACAACCCTTATTCTTTCATGGGCTAGGGAGTTGCTGGAAAGAGATCGGTATGAAACACGCGAGACGGCTGGAGATATCACTAAGAAAGTAAGAATGGAGGTTCCCGATTTCAAAGGTAAATTCAATCCTATCCGCTTGCTTCCATTGAGGAATACTTTGCTTTGTATGATATGACTAACTAACGGAGAGTGAGATTTGTAAGATGAAGCTTATGGGATTAGCAAAAGTTTGGTGGACAGGTGTTGAAGGTGATATTAGGAGATTGGGGCAACCACCAATCGATACATGGCAATTGATAAAGGCTAAGTTTCGGGAGAACTACATGTCATGAGAAGTTATGTGATCAACTTATTGCATTAAAACATGACGTGTGTGTGACAATATATGTAGAAATTTGATGAACTAAAGACAAGAAGTCAAGTGGTGCAAGGCATAAGTCAAACTCTTGCTTGACTCAAGGCTAGTTTGAAGCCATAAATAAGGACGGGGTTGCTTCGTTTGCCCTTGTACAACCTTAAACCCACTTTCAAGGTTGCTCTGGACATGGAGGAATACTTGAGTTGACCAATTTCTAGAAAGTGTGGGTCTCAAGCCAGGGATACAACAACAAAGAAGTTAAATGATGCAACAAATGATGCGATTCATTTTCAGCCTAGTGGTTTCTAAGCAATCTTCTTCAAATATGGGTGGTCCAAAAGACAAAGCTTCTATGGCCAAGTGGGGAGGAAAGGAAAACATGTTTTTTAAGTGTGGGGATACTGGTCGCATGGCATATCAATGTCCAAAGAGGAACTTACTTGTCGGAATGGAACACGAAGAGGAACCTGACCAACAAAAGCATGAGGATGAAAAGGATTCTTTTGATTTTGGAGCCTTTAATACTGATGTTTTAGAAGAGGAAGAGATGGATACTTCATTGTTTTTTATAGTAAGAAGTATTCTTACAGCTCCTAAAGTTGAAAAGGAAGATTGGAGGTGCACTATTTTTCAAATGATGGTTCGTTGTGGAAAGCAAGCTCGATAGCTTATTATTGATGGTGGAAGTTGCATGAATGTTGTATCATCAACCATGATTGAGCATTTTAAGCTTCCTATTCAATCACATCCTCGATCGTATAAGGTAGCTTGGCTTGATAGCACTTCCATTCCGATAGCTCAATGTTGCCTTGTTTCTCTTTCTCATGGTTCTTGTAATGATTATATTTGGTGTGATATATTTCTCATGAAAGTTACTCATATTCTTCTGAGGATACCTTGACTTTATGATAGAGATGTGTAACATTGTAGCGAAGAAAATACATATGCTTTCTCATTCAACAACAAAAAGATTGTTTTTAAGCCAATGCCTACAACTGATATGGAGAAATTCAAAGAGAAAAAGTGTAAGGATGTTACTGAAAATAAGTCCCCAGGAAGTATTTTCAAGTAGAGAGCAAGGAAACATGGGTTATATATGCTGTGGTAATGAAAGAACTAAAAGAAATAGCTGTTGTACAAGCCTCTGCAATGCCATTAGAAGTGATTGAGCTGCTATCCAACTTCTCTTATATTGCACCTCAAAAGCTACCTAATGGACTTCTACCAATGTGCAATGTCTAGCATGCAATAGACCTCCTTCTAGGGTCCTAATTGCTTAATATTCCAGCCTATTGCATGAACCCAAGCGAGCACACAGAGCTTAAAAGGCAAGTAGATGAATTGTTGTCCAAGGGATTTATTCATGAAAGTTTAAGCCCTTGTACGGTCCCGCTTTATGTTGAGTCAAATTTAACTACTGTAATCAAGAGTTCTAAATTAAAAGAATTACAATGAAATAAAATTACAGAATAACTTAAATTCATGCATATAAAATAAAGCAATTAAATCAACATGCATAAATGACAGAAAAATAAGTTTGGAGTGACCTGGCCTGTGAGGCGTGTAATCACTGCTCTAAAGCTGTTGTGCCTCCCTACGTGAATGTTCCAATGGTCACAGACAACTCCAAGATACAACCCAGGTTTTGCCCATAGCTAATCTCCTTAGAGTTCACGTCCACTGAGAGAAGGATGAACTGTCTAGAATCAAAGTTGCCCACACAAAGATAATATGAAAAATACATAAAGATTGGATGGAAGAGATTAGATTAAAGAGATTAAGAACTCTTGTTGTTGTGTTGTGGAAGAATACATAAGCCTCTATTTATAGGCATTTTGTGTATCTTCCACCAACAAAATATCCCAAAAAATCATTCACAAGTGACAGAAAATCAGCAATAAAATTATTAAAAAGTCAACAACCAACATATCATAAAATCAGCAACTAAAATAAAAAATCAAGAAGAAGTTAAAACTAATTTTGAAACTTTCAAAGATATAAAAAATATAACAATCCCCCACAAGTTTCAAAATTTATAAAACTCAAAAAACATATATATAATTTACATATATATGTATAGGAAAGTTTGGGCAACTATTATACTGTGTAATAGGTGTAGGTGTCTTTCGGACTTGAACCTCACTTAGTGTTGACAGTCTCTTTCTAAAGGATCATAGTGAACTAAGTCTTAAACTAGACCATTTGAATCAGAGTTCAACAAGTCACACACACAGTACTGATATTAGACATGGTTCGCGGGTTAGTGTTATTAAAGGCCATGCACTTGATTTTGATTTTCATGAGAGTTTTTAGAGAATAGCTCAATTCTCATAGTCGCGGCCTCACGACAGCTCTCACTTAGGTGAGTCCTCCAAGGGTACATGTGACCTGTACCTCGCAAGAGTGTTCATGCCTTGGGCTCATTCAGGGTAAACCCTTCCTAAATGTCACATAACACAGCACGCTACCATAGGGATGAGCAGGAGCATTTTATTAAACGGCTCCTTATATAAAGTGCTGGATATATAAGTTACGCAATATGAATTGTTACTACCCATTGAACCTCCTTCATAGGGTCCCCAATCACAGAGGTTGGGTTACTTTCCTAGGTGACTTCCTTGTGAGCTTAAGCCCACCCTCCTCGACAAATCTAGGACTACACTCCTAGTTAGACCCCTCGGGTCAATTATTGATCAACAAATATTTATTTTGTTTAATTTATCGGGACAATAATTACATGTATCCATCAAGTAAATATGATCCCTTTCTCATATGGGTTCATCATGTAAATATGTCAATTTATTTTAATCAAGGTAATATGGACCTATTTAAATGAAATTGGTCCATAATTTTTCTTTACAATTGATTTAAGGACTTATCATATAACTATAGTCCAATAGGCTACATTAAAGTATTTTGGAATCATCAAATAAATTTCGTCCAACATCTAGTTAGCAAAACTATTCATACTAGCAGCCAATGGCCTTACAACTAGGAATCACACCTCATGTGACCAGTAACCTGTTACTAGGAACTATATGTTTAATAGTGGTCAGTATTCTTATTAATACGAAGAACCACTCATGTGACTAGTAGTCCTGCATTTACTAGGAACTACTATTGTAAATTATTTGAGAATATTTTAATAGATATTTTTCCACACTATTTAATGATTCATATCTTAATTTCATTGTGGTCAATAGTTTCTTAACTATAAGGAACCACAAATATAAGTTGTAGCCAATAGTCTATTAGCTACTAGGAACTACTTTAATATAAATATAGCTAGTAATCTTCAATTTATTAGGAACCACTATTTTAAATTTTTTTTTTAATTTTATTTTTAATACACTTTCACTCCCTCATAAAAATTATGTATAGATTTTCTTTTTGTAGTTTCTCAAAACATGTATTACTCAAAATAATAATCACATCAATTATTTTCCTCCAAATATTTATTCAAAATCATATAATACTTTCAAGTATTTAAATATTTCTCAAGCTATTTTAAGATCACATAGTATTTAATTTACTTATACATCTTACATTCTTGTTCTTTAGCCACAATTATTTTAAGTTTCTCTACATAAATTTTAATGTCTGTGTATGTTATTTAATTCTATGTTGAACAAAAGAAACTCTACCAAATGATTTTAAATTTATGCCTCTCTTGTCAAAATATTCACATGGTGAATTTTTAAATTGACAAGTTAAGCTTGAAAAGATAAAGATAATACTCTGGTTGCATGCACAGTATTAGACAAGTAAATTATCCCACCGTCATTATTATTATTTTTAAATATATGTAAATATATAAATTTTTTAAATAGATATGGCGTTGGGATTGCACCATATGAGCCGTTCATACCTAGTTTGCATATGATTATTACTTGTAGAGGAGTGACTAATAGTATAACTATGAAAGTATGACCTAAAGATAATTTCACACCTTTTGTCCTAATTTTCAAACTAAACACGGTGATGATGCTTATATTACATAACATAGATTCTCACCCACTCAATTTTCTTTATATGATTTTTGTTCTTAATAAAACTTAAAAACAGGGAAGTGCTGAATCATAAAAATTTTGTAACCCTTGTTATGATCTACCCTCATAGAACTTATCTCACATTCAACCATTAAGCTCAACATGCAAGCTCCTATATGTTTAATAATGTTCGTGTATTGATAAATATTTATTGGAGAACACAAAGTGTCTAACTGAACTAATGACTTAAAAAACTAAATCCAATTAGTTAATAACAGTAAAATAAATTTCACTTTCCCAAATCCCATTAATTAAGAATATCTCAACAACTCCTACAGAAGAGAAAAAATATGTATTTGACTTGTAAATAATAACAACTTAATCCCACAATTTAATATTTTATTAGGATTTGTTACTATTTTTAGAAGCTATTTTGTAGGAGTAAATTATGTATGTAATTCACCGAGTGTTCTCCTAATTATCAGGGATTTTATAAAATAGATACATGTTATAATATTTTGGTATCCCACCTCTTATCAAAACTGTTATCATTTTTTATATTATATTATATTATTTTAAATTTTATTTTATATAGCAAAATTAAGTTATTAGACATAATGTGATAAATTTGAATGGTTAACAGAAAGATATATCAAATCTATACATCAAATATAATTATACATTTCATTTAAATAACGTGGGGCTGCCAATTTCATTTTGTTAATGCTTTTCACAAAATACTCTCACCTCTTATAATCGTGAAACATCATTTCCTGTATATATATATATATATATATATAAAATAAAATTGAAAACAAATAATAATAATGTTTTTTTTTATTATTATTATTATTTTTATTTTTATTTTTTAATAGTAAATAAATAAATGTGAGTGAATCGTTAGAAAAGAATGTTAACCAGTAAGTTTTGATGAAACGTGTTAACATACAATTAGTATAATCCTGGAAGTAGATTCCTAGTTATTAAATTCTGTTTCAAACTATGGGTTTTCTTGAAATATACATATTGATTCAACACCCATACATCATGAATAGGGTATTGATTAACTCACAAATGAAAAATGACGACTTTCCTTAGCAATTAATTTACTATGACTGTAATTTTATTTTATTTTTTATTCATATATATATATATATGTATATATGTATCGATGAATATATATATATATGTAACGATTTATATATGTATCTATATATATATTGTTGTATTTGATAAACCGTTACAACACTTAATACTATTAATTACTTCAGTCTTACACTGTTATATTTGATTACAACAGTGTACTAACCAAATAGATTTTATTTTAAACCGATGTCCACAATGTACAACAATTAAATGTCAAATCAAAGACTACTAAATGTGATGAAACAGTGAACCTGGCTATCACTAGGTCGACTGCTCACCAGCATAAATCCAATTAGTTATGATGGGAAGAAGCCATGACCCAAGTTCTGCTATCACTTTATGAGAGTGCAGCTAAAGAAGTAATACACAAGGACCATAGACTAAATTCCAGAAACAGTTCTTATGATAACTCTGGCATATGTGCACAATTTATCTATATATACATATATATATATATATAAATGTAAGGTTTATATATATATATGTAAATAATATATGCACGATTCTACTTGCAGATATTATGTAAACATGAATTAGTATTTTAATTAATCTGTAATTTTTTTATAAAACAAACAACAGCTTTAGATTGTTGAGTCAAATTTAACTACTGTAATCAAGAATTCTAAATTAAAAGAATTACAATGAAATAAAATTACTGAATAACTTAAATTCATGCATATAAAATAAAGCAATTAAATCAACATGCGTAAATGACAGAAAAATAAGTTTGGAGTGAGCTGGCCTGTGAGGCGTGTAATCACTGCCCTAAAGCTGTTGTGCCTCCCTATGTGAAGGTTCCAATGGTCACAGACAACTCCAAGATACAACTCAGGTTTTGCTCACAGCTAATTTTCTCAGAGTTCACGCCCACTGAGAGAAGGATGAACCGTCTAGAATCAAAGTTGCCCACACAAAAATAATATGAAAAATATGTAAAAATTGGATGTAAGAGATTAGATTAAAGAGATTAAGAACTCTTGTTGTTGTGTTGTGGAAGAATACATAAGCCTTTATTTATAGGCATTTTGTGTATCTTCCATCAACAAAATATCTCAAAAAATCATCCACAAGTGGCAGAAAATCAGCAATAAAATTATTAAAAAGTCAACAACCAACATATCATAAAATTAGCAACCAAAATAAAAAATCAGGAAGAAGTTAAAACTAATTTTGAAACTTTCAAAGTTATAAAAAATATAACACTTTACACACGCTAAAGAATATGGTAGTTGGCATATGTGTGTTGACAGTTGCTCTATTAACAAGATCACAATCAAATACCAATTTCCTATTCCAAGGTTTGATGATATGTTGGACATGTTGGCTGGTTCTTGTCTATATTCGAAGATAGATTTGAAAAGTGGCTGCCATCAAATACACATAAGAACATTAGATTAGTGATAAACAACCCTTAAGACAAAAGATAGCCTTTACGAGGGGCTGGTCATGCCATTTGGTCTTTACGAGTAGCCCTATGTTAAAGCTCGGTGGGCTATAATTCTACCCCTATTATGGTTTCCACAGATTCCTTCATGTATATCTGCGAGAACATACTGAGACTCCTCTAGAGCCAGACACCTCAGCAAGGGTTGAGAATAAGATCTACGATAGAGCTTCCCATTTAAGATCAGGTACCGAGCTGCCCTGATTCGGATTCTTCTGACTTTGTTCTTGTCTTTTTGGAGAAGTCCTCCTTCCAGGTATTGGAGGATGTGAGTCATCCAGTTTTGGGTTTGTTCAGTAACTTGGGCAACCTGAACTTCTTCTATACTTGGCTTTGACTGGTGAGAGATCTTTAGAGTAGAATCTCCTTCTAGCTTGAGACGGGACGCCATATTCGCCAATGCATCAGTTCGAGAGTTCTGGCCTCTTTCAATTTTTTGGATTGTGAATGTTCAGAAGGAGCGCTTTAGCGAATTGACTAGTTCTAAATACTGAAGCATCCTGTCGTTTTTGATGAAAAATTCTCCTAGAACTTGGCTTACCACCAGTTGGGAATCAGAAAAGACCTTGAGGTTCTGAGCCTCGCATTCTAGAGCTAGCTTCATCCCAAGGATAAGGGCTTCGTATTTAGCCTCGTTGTTGGAAGCTCTGAACCGCAGACTGACTGCCTTTTCTGCCATAAGCTTGTTAGGGGATTGTAGTACCAAGCCGATGCCAGAACCATGGTCTGTGGATGATCCATTGGTGTAAAACTACGTACCATTGTCTAATAATTAATATTATAAAGAGTTTTTTTGAAAAAAATATTAATTATTAAGTAATAAAATTATTAATTATCTACTATGGAACCAAATCGGTTTCTTAAAAAATTATCAATTTGTTAAATATTAATTATAAGATGATCAACTATAAATAAATTTGAAGTTGATTCAGTGCTTTGTGAAATTAGATGACCAGACAAATGAAGGCAGAGCCATCTTTTTACAAGTGTCTCATATCCAGTATTCTTAATGTGTTTAATCTGATAATCCTAAGTGTGAGTGTACTCTTTTATTAAAAAGCACCGATACAACAAGGACCAACTTAATCCGAATCTTATCCTAACTCGATATAATATAGATTAGATTATTTTAGCTTCGACTTGGGCACCCAAAACAACTCACTACAACCCTAATCTAACTAACTATATAAGTATATATATGTGATTTTTTATATTATATATATTTTATATTTTATTTACATATATTTATGTGCACATATATATTTATATTATACATAATATATTTCACATATTTACTTTTACACAATTAAATTTTTTTTTCTCAAAAATCTAGTGCAAGTGATTTTAAGTTTGTTTTGATTTTTTTATTTAGAGCCCATTTGTTCACCAATGAGACGATCTGTTTTTGAATTTTGACAATTTAAATGCGCCAAATTGATTTATGAGTTGTTTGGATGGCATGTCAAAATGAACTTTAAGACTGCACTTCGCCTTCAAATCACACTTTTAAAACTCATTTGTTTCAATAGGTGAATGGTTTGCTTTTGCGTTTTGACTGTCCAATTATAGTAACAAAATCCATTAGAGCACGAAACATGTTCAAAGTAGGAAAAACATGTAACTTTGTTGAAGCAGCCAGCACTCGTTTTCTATATATGTAGGCTTTGATTTGAATGAATCCATGATATCAAATTTTGACCATCAATTTATCTCTTTTTCTTTAATATTGCTTTATTATTTAAAAGGGAATCTCTTAGTTCTCAATTTATTTTTTATTAAACAGTAGTCCGCAAACAATTTTTATAAATATGACTTTTGGTAAAGAGGGAAAGATCATAATACATTCACCTGTTTAGTAAAATATATTCATATAATAAATAATATGTTTTTCAATAGTTGGTATTTTTCTATTATATATTTAATATAATATATGCAATTGATAATATACATTTAATATTAAAATAAATAATTTCTTATTTTTGTTGTTATATATATATATGTGTGTGTGTGTGTAAATTGGTTAATTATATAGATAATATAATTTTAATAATATAACATTTTTAAAATTTCACTTGGAATTTAGTTTCAAAAGTTCATTGTTGGCAATTAAATAATGGGTTCATTAAATTAGAATTAATTATTTTAGGTTTATTAAATTAGAAATAGGGATAACCCTATTCCCATTTTTGAGAATAACATACTTCGATTTCAATTTTTAAATCCCGTAGCCAAACACTCCGGCTCAAATTTAAAAACCTTTTTAACATAAAACCAAACGCCGCCAGCTATTTGCGAGTGCCTTTTTATCCGTTGTTCCCGAAGTGCGTTCACAGAACATTAGCGGGACTCTTTTATAAAAGAGCAATACTTTAGCTTACTATCCGAAAATGGAGCTCTGTACTCCTCGAACAATCTCGAATCTTCCACACCACACACTCTTCACCACAGGCCACACCAAACTCCGGTGGAACAAATCTCTCTCTTTAAAGCGGACCTCAAGCCCTCGCACAAATCGAGGTTTGTACCCTCATATTCTCTCCAGCGTTTACACTTTCTAACAACAAAAAACCCTAGACACTGAGATGTTTAGGTTTAGAGTCTGTGTTAATTTTGAAGTTTGAACTGATAATGGACGATTAGGGTTTTACTACGTGTTTACATCCATCTAGATATGTATATATATACACGTGCTTTTGATTGGTCCCAATTCTCTGTCTATCTTTGCTGGAAATTGGGTTTAGATTTTTTTTACTGGAAGTTGCTCTCCATGGACTCTTATTTCTATTATAGATTGGCATCTTGTTCAAATGAGATGTGTTCGTGTTGTTTACTTTTTTTTTTTTTTCACATGGTGGGTATCCCAAGTCTTTGACCCAGACTAATTCCACCAAGGATGCACGAGACTGCCCCACGCCCCGTGCATCCATAAGTCAGGGGGAGCGCAAGGTTTCAAACGGGCGACCTCTGGTATCGCATTGATTACTTTGATTGATAGAATTATGAATAAGGTTATTAAGTTAACTACTGCCTCCACCGCGATATCTTATTACTGAATAATTTACTTTTCACTAACGAAGTTTTGATTTTTTGGGCATTTAAAGTATTGTCACTAGATTTATTATATGCATTTGCTGGTATTCTCATAATACCAATCATGGTTTGTCTATTTTTGTCTCCTCTTGTGCCAAAATGTCTTGTTCAAATGGGGAATAGAATAGTGACTGCCCCCTCTCTTCTCATATTATTAAGTAGCTAATATTACTGTTTGTTTCAGTATCTAATAGAAAAATGGCTGTGCCTCTTTTACACGTGTGGTATTTTGGTTTTCTGTTCAGGATTGCTTTATTATACCAATTTGGCTCTGAGGTCAACAACGTCCGAAGAAACATCAAGTGGAGCAAGCAAATATGTTGGAGAAGAACCTGATAATGTAATAACTGTGGAAAATGGTCAATCATTTGAGAAGAATTCATATGATGAAATGCAAAAGGAAGTACCTAAAGAAGATTCTCCTGTGGATGAGCAAAGTCAAATTTTTGACAGGTTCGAATATTTGTTTGGGTTGATCTAGAATAGTCCATTATGTTCCTTTTGACAGGTTCGAATATTTGTTTCATGGAATAAAGATTAGACACTTTTTTAATTTTTTTTGGAGTTTTTTTTTTCTTCTTTCTTTTTTTATTTTTATTTTTTGACAAAGCAAGCTATAGAAAAAAAAAAGAGAGAAAGGAACAAAACAAAGGAAGATGCTGATATTTGCCTTAAAATTGCTTAAGTAACTAAATTACAAATTACTACAAAATGCACAACTCATGAATTGAAAGTGTAAAACAAAAGAAAGGTTTAAGATGCAATGCAACATGTTGTAGGTAGAAACAAAATTCTAGGGTGAGAGTGCTATTGGAACAAACAAAGCACAGTAACAATGTTCAAGATGCAAGGCTCCATGTAGGACCTTTTGCAAAGTTTACTTACCAATCAACGTAAATATGATACTAATCAGGAATTTTCAAGAGAGAGCGTACCTTTTTTTTTTTTTTTCCTGAGGTCCAAGAAGCCTTTTGAAAATCAAGGCTGGTGAAGCAGTTTCCAAAATTCTGTTTTTTTTTATTGCTGGCTCAGTTAGGGGCTGTTTGAGGTAGTGTTTAAATAGGCCAAATGGCCTGGGCTAAGCTCAAAGATTGTGGTGGAAATTGGTTTGGGGTTGGGTTGTACAGGTTCTGGAGTAAAGCAAAGTGGACAGTAGGGCTTGGGCTTGGGGTCAAGGCTGGGTAAATGGGCCAACTAGGTTTCAGTGTTTTGTTAATTTTTGGGTGTTGGGAAAGAGATTAGGGCTGAATTAAATGAAGAGGTTGGATTGGGTTAAATGACTTCAGGCTGGCTTGGCTGCTATTCAAATAAGGGTTTGGCCTGGGTTCAAATAAAGGAAGAATGGGCTTAACTTTAAGTGAATGATGGGCTTGAGTTTTGGCTCGAATGGAGGCAGGCTGGTTCAAATTAGGTTAAAATAGAACAGGTCGGGTAAGGACTGAAACTGGTTGAAAGGCAACACACTTCCTTTTTTTTTTTTCTTTCTTCTCTGTCGATTTGGGAGTTGGGGTTTGAAACCCTCTTTTCACGATGCTGCGATGTGTGTATGAGATGAAGACAGTCACGAATGAATGACGACGATGCTGATGGCAAAGATCTTGCAACCGTAGCAATTGTTTCTGATGGAAATGGAGGCTAAGGGCTGGAGAGCGACACTCGCAATGTTGGTTGCAGCGATGGTTTCGATTTTTGCAATGATGTTGTGATATTTGACCACAACGATGGCTGATGACGGCGATGGTGAGGCGGCAACTCTGTACGATGGCGCTGCGATGTGCAATTTGTAGAGATCGATGATGAGAAGAAACTTGCTATTATTGAACCAGATTCTGTCACAGCGCACTGTAATGGTTGACGATGAAGAGAGCTGGATAATGCCAATGAAACTTAGTCACTGTGATCACAGTAACAGTGAAGATATAGTGATGGGTCTGATCGTTGAGGACTGGCGCTTTGGCTGATGACCTCAGAATGGACAACAATGGTGAATCGACGAGATGTTGATGATGGTACAGCAGAGATGATGTTGACGATGGTACGGTGGCTGATCAGTGACGATGGGGATGGAACTTGGTAGTGTGTTGTAATCTGATGACTTTTGATCTGTGACTAAACAACGTTTGATTGGGCGATGGTGTTTAATGGTGATGTTGGATGACAATATTTGAAGGATTGGTGATGAACATGGTGATGACGAAGGAAATTTTTTATTTTTTTTAAATCAAAAGATGAATAGTAGAGTTACCTAAAAAAAATAAAGAACAGTAGTGTTGGTGAAAGAATAACAGTGAGCCGATGGTGGAGGATGTGAAGGTTTCTCTGATGATGGTGAAGGATGGCTGATGATGGAGGTGACGAACAATGCTGATGACTAATATTTTTTTTTTCAATGAACAATGATGTTGGGAAAGGAAGGATCGTTTTAGCTCTGATACCAAACTGATGCAGGACAGCTTTAACGACCTTAAGAATCCGCACCTAAGGAAGAAAAAACCGTAGAACCCTAAGAATCCGCACTTAGGGAGGGTAATGGAATCCACACCAATACCAAAGAGAAACAAATTATCATTCAATCATAATCTAATCATTCATTTACATTCACCCTCTTTATAAACAAACGATAAAAGATAAACTAATAAAGAGATAAACACCTATATTATAAAATTCATAAAGATAATGATAAATCCTATCCCAACCTCAAGGATCAAAGATATATCTTTTGAGTGATGATCTTTTCCGTTCCCTATCACCCCTTCCTCTAGCTTAGTCTCCAAGTTGGCGTTGGGCCAGACCCAAAATTGATCTTGCCATGCCATTGAGCTCAATCAATAATTTTAGAAAGAATTGTTAAGTTTGTGGTGTTTTGCTATAGGAGGGATAAATTTTTTTTTTTTGGATAGTTCTACAGGAGGATCCATGATTTTTTTATATGGAAATTTGGATCAAACAGTTGTTGGAAATGCTGAGAGCAGGGACCCACTTTTGTTTAGGGGCCGAGTCAGCTGACTGCTCCGTCTTTCTTCCTTCTTTTCTTAAAGAATTAAGAAGCATTTAGAATGTTGATGCATAGATCAGAGCAGAGCAGAAGGTAGAGCCTTTGGTAAAGTTCCTGGATTTTTCTTTTTCATGTAGTTGCTGATTGGGAGGGAATATGGGAATTGCTGTGTGAAGCATTGTATGATGAAGCTCTTTTGAGCAGTACCAAATGCCTGAGGGATAATTGCAGTTCCCTATCAAAATTAGCCACTTACCCTATGCGCCTAGACTCTGTCGAAGTTTAGGGGAATTTCTGTAGGTTAGTTGGTGGTTGCATGAATTTAAGACTGTAACCAATGGCAGAGGTTTTGCTACTAGGCAACTAGTGTCGGCCAATCTCCATGGCAGGCTCCTCTCCTGCCATCAACTAGTCTCTCAGGAATGTGGCATCAATTTAGAGGTTTGATGTCAGGTTGGGAGCTGAATCTAAAAATAATTTCTGATCTTGATGGGTAATTTTATTTATAACGTTGATGCCATGTAGATAGGTTCAAGGCATGTTGGTTCACGTTCATGTATTGTAAAATAAAATTAGAAACCCTTTTTAAGAAGATGATGAAAATAAAAGAAGAAACCTGAAGGGAAAAAAGAAAAAAAAAAAAAAGCAAACACAAGAAGAGAATCTTTTAAAGTGTGATCTGGAACATATATCTGGCTTGTTTGATAGTTTGATCCATGATAGTTGGGAATCATTACTATACATGGTCCGGCTATGTTTCTTATTGAAGTTTGTTGCTTTAGGTTTTTTGTTGAGACAGAGTCCTCCTCTCTCCAGAAGATATATATATATATATATATATATATATATATATATATATGACAGATAAAAGTTGATTTTTTTTTTTTAAGTAGAGGCTACCCTTGAAAGTGGTCTGTATTCACTTTAAGCCTTCCCAATTAAATAAAAGATCTGTGGTTACAAATTGTTCACCGTTTCTGCTTTGGGGGATGATTCCTCTCATTATATGCTATGACTGAATCCTCCTAAAGTCACATGTTGGTGAGAATCCTGCTATTGTTCCTAAACAAAAGAGCTTGGAATCATTTTCAAATTTCTCTCTCCATCTCTTTATTATAATTTTGTCTTTTTTATTGCCTCCTTTTCCAAACATTTTAGATGTGTTTGTATTAGCCCAGACATTCTAATTAAGTGCCATAGTTGCTCTTTTTTTTCTTGTGGTCCGCACATCATCAAGTTTATGTTTACTAAATGGAATTATATCCTGGAAATTGTTCTAGATTCCAATTAACCACATATTTGAACCAGAACATTGTTTTTGTTAAAATAAAAAATTTCTTATTGCTTAAATGGGAGGGAAATGTGATCTGTGGGAGTTTATTAGTGTCCCCCGACTTAGCTGCCAGTCATCTAATATTACTTGGTCAAGCAATAATCAGAACACTAACATGGGTGCAGTGGGGGCTCACTGTCACCAAATCTGAGTTTTACTCTTTGACATATGCAATTCAACTCTCTGGCATTTAAATATGCCCTTTTAAAATGTTACCCTGGTTATTTTACTTGTTCAGTCCTGACTTTTGGATGAGTCCGGGTTCACAAATGACTTGCAGCCAGTGGGATATAGTATGGAAAAAAAGTGTACTTCCTGATCCCAAGCTGTGATTTTTCCTTTTAATCTATGTATCTTTCTTTGCAGATAAACATCTCATATTGGCTATTCTGCAATACTTACTGAATTATATTCACTCTGCTTGTTATTGTTGGAGGATTTGCAGCCATTAAAGCTGTAAATGCATTTCTCTTGATTCATCGATCAGTTTGAATTCAATGAGACTAAAGTGTTGATTGATTCTTATTTTAGTTGTTAAAGGTAGAGGATATTGTGGACAAAAGTCTTTCATTTAGGCTGCCTAGGTCCTGGTTCTGTGAACTGTCTTGAAATTTACCTTTTTAACCATTGGGATATTGCACTCTAATTGTCTTATTATAAGTTACATGGTGATTGTCTTGACTTTTGGAAAATTCTCTATATTGAATATTACATATCATTATCTTGAATGTTTTGTTCATTAACCAATGATTGTTCTAGATGCTAGTTCTTGGTATCTATTTTGTGAACTTCTTTGTTTTCGACAGGCAGCCTCAATTATCTTCTATGCCTCCTTTTTTGACAATGAATGAATCTGGCATGTCCAAGCCATCATATAAATGGCGCAGGGTGTTGCTTAAAGTAAGTGGAGAAGCACTTGCAGGAGATCAAACACAAAATATTGACCCAAAGGTCAGAATACGAAAGCTGATCTGTTTTTGTATTGTGATGTCTTTTATTCTCTTGATGATTATCAGAGTATGGCATTTGTGTTGCAATGTAGGTTACAATGGCCATTGCAAGGGACGTTGCATTTGTTACTCGGCTTGGCATTGAGGTAAATTAGATTTTTATATCATTCTAGATCATAGTTTCTCTTTGGTTTGTTATTATATTGGAAATATAATAAATTTACACATGGTTTTTTGAACATAGTGATAAATTCAGTATTTAGACATTATCTAGTACTCAAAGCAACTTGGATTTTGGGGAATAACTGGGAAGATAGTAGAATTCTTTGGAGAAAGTTCAAGAATGAGTTGTGCCAAAAACAATTCATGTTTGGAAAAAAGGGAGAAGTACTGACATTCTAAAGTTATTCAGAATAATTTGGGAATTATTTTTTGGTTTTCACAACATTATTATTATTTTTTGAATCATCATATAACTTAGGCATTAATTTATCGGAATTTTCATCACAATGATTTTAAAATGAAATCGGACCTATAAATTTAAGAATCAGAAGCTTCCTTGCTAGCTTTTGAAGCATAGTAATTGAGTTATGGTTGACAATTGTTTCAGGTTGCAGTTGTTGTTGGTGGGGGAAATATCTTTCGTGGATCCTCTTGGACTGGAAGTAGCGGCCTTGACCGTTCGTCTGCTGATTACATTGGGTATTCTTACTGTACTTGGATTTAGTGCTATTTTCTTATGAACTCTTATGGGTTATTCACACTGGTTTTGGGTATAATGGTGCTTCTTGATTCTTATGCTATATTAACAGCTTTTATGCTTTCCCTTTCCTTTAGGGTTTGTGAGCTTGAGTTTGTGTGACATACTGGTTTTGAGCTTGGATGATGCTTTGCAAAAGAATTTATTTATTATTATTATTAATTTTTTTTTTTTGGGGGGGGGGGGGGGGGGGTGTGTTGGTGTATGCCTTGTTATTAGACATTTGGCACTATCCATATTTTGTAGTTAAGAGTGTTTTTCTACATTATAGACATGGTTGCTATTCAATTTATTTGCTCACTACTCTAATTGCATTGCTTCATTCAGGATGTTGGCAACTGTTATGAATGCTATATTTCTGCAAGCAACAATGGAGAGTATTGGCATCCCAACACGAGTCCAGACTGCATTTCGCATGTCTGAGGTTGCAGAACCTTACATACGTAGAAGGGCTGTTAGGCATTTAGAGAAAGGAAGAGTTGTGATTTTTGCAGCTGGAACTGGAAATCCATTCTTCACGACAGATACCGCTGCAGCTCTTCGTTGTGCAGAAAGTAAGTGATATTTCACATATTTTGAATACCATACTGGAATCACACTGTACATGAAAATAGAATGTTTATAGGAAAAATGGCGGATTCATCAATCCAAATGGTAGGCTTTCTTTGCTTGGCAAAGTGCCCAAGTTTTTCATAATACACCAAGTCAAAGCTGAATTTTAACTCATTTTTTTATCTTTTATTTTCCTTGGTATATTCACAATATTTGTATGATAGATTTCCAAATTTCATGTAATATCTACTCAACTCAACAAAGCCTAATATGAACTATTTAGAGTCGGGTACATGAATCTTAACTCGTCATTCCGTCTAAGATCATCTTTTTTGTTAACCCACACGCTATTACATCTTTCATATTTCACATTATATTAGTTTCATCTTCTAAGTTTTATGTGGTTTTTGTTAACATCTTATTTTAGATAGCATCATTTTTTTCCCTCTTAAATTCACCCATTCTTATCTTTCTAATCTCTTCATTCTTTTCAATTGGTCATTTAATATATACATTTAAAACTATTAACCTATGTTTTGAGGTCAAACTTTTTCTTGAAATAACAATCTTTATGCATTAGCTGATATATTCTTCTAATTAGGAATAAGTTTATTTGACATATGTTTGATTCACTTTGAAAGGTTATTAGATATTTATATCTCTTTTTAAAATAGGTATTTTGTTATGGTATGATGATATATTTGTGCAAAATCTAGTATTGCTTCTCTAACGTCATTTTATCTCCAAATTCATATCCACCATGCATTATCTTATATCCTCCGTATTCTTTTTTCTACATGACCATTATCATCCCATGTTATAAATATTTTTTCTCGTTCATGTATGCTTGTTTTATTGTTCGTATAGTCCTATTTGGGGTGCATAAACACTAATAATATTAATTATATTATCTACTTACACAAGTTTTATTCGTATTGAACCATCCATTTTTCTAATAACAGTTGCAACTTCTTTTAGATCTTTAATTATATTATCCCCATACCATTTTTATATTTATCTTTTTTTTGTGTAACCCGCTCCCACCCACTAAGTTTCTTCTAGACATGTTGTATTAATCATGAATTTAAATTGCGGTCATGAGATACGATTTGGCTGCAGTGCAACATTATTGGAAGTATCTAGCCATGCATAACGAAAATTGAATACTATGGCTGGATTTTTTTTTTCCAACATTAACCTTTTAAAAGTATATGATACACATATTTTGATCACGATTTATTATTTTAGTATTTTCTACTACTAGTTTTCAATTTTTTAATGCTAAAAATATGTTTTTCTATTTTATATGAATTTTTTTAAAGTTAAAAGTAATAAGAAAGTATCATTTGATGTGAATAACATTGTAACCATTAATAGAAATAATACCAAAAAGTGCAATTATAAGTATGAAAAGTAGTTTAATACTTTGGTGTGATTAATGATGGAATAAAAGAAGTAAAAAAATTTGAGGCCAAGAAGTATGGATTTAAATTGCGGTCGCAGAATACGACTCGGTTGTAGTTGCAGTGTAATGGTATCGGGAGTATCAGATAATTCGTAACGAGAATCGGAAACCGCAATTGTGAATTTTTTTCAAACACTAGAAAATCTGTAAAAGTCATTCATATGCATATTTTAACTACAATTATCACATTTTAATATTTTTTACAATTATTTTTCAATTTTCTAACACTTAAAAAAATATTTTTCTTATAAATAACACTTAAAAAGATATTTTATTATTTTATATGAATTTTTTAACAATAAACTAATAAGAAATTACAAGTAATATAAATAATAACAAAAAATAATTATAAGCATCAAAATCAGTTTAGTTGATTAGTTATGAAATAAAAAAAATTAAAAATTTTGAAGCCAAGAGGCCTTTTCGAGTTCGTATTGACCTGAATGTTTTCGTAACTCATTTCAAATTTTTTTTTTTTTGAATTGTTTTCTTAAGTGTCTCTTTTGTATATAAATCTTATAAAAATAAAAATTATAAGAATTCTGCTGAAAAAATAAATATAAAATTTAAAAAGTAAAAGAAAATAAAAAATTTGAAAAAACAACCGTAACAATCTTATAACAGTCTGTAACGGCAGTAACAGTCGATACGTAATAGTATCCGCCGATACGACTGTGGATATATCGGTATCGGAAAGTTAAAAAATAGATATGTAACGACTGATACATAATATAACGATCGTTATTTAAAACCATGCCAAGAGGCATTTTCTGGGTGGTTTTAGCCCAATTTTTTTTTGGAAACTCGATTCAATTTTTTTGGATTATTGTTTGGTATATCTCTTATATTTAGATATCATAAAAATAGGAATCATAAGAATTCTGAAGAAAAAAAATTTAAAACAACCATAACAGATCTGTAACAATCTGTAATAGTCGTTGTGTAACAATATTTACCTATTCTACTATGATTTTTAATCTCATCGATATATCATTTTGTATCGATATCAGATAGTCAAAATATAGATTTATATTGATCAATACAATATGTATCGGCCATTATTTAAATCTATGGTATTAATCCTCTTTTTTCGTCATAGCATCTACTAGCTCCATCACTTGTCGATATTCTTATATTCAAAGTTGCTAGTTTAATCCTACTGTCTTGGACTAATTTCTTTACATACGTTTATCCACAACAAGGGATGAACCATTGCCCACTTTTCACCTCATCAATACCCCGTGCCTATTTTTAGAAGCACATAGAAGTTGATGTAGTGCATCACTTCAGGATGACATCATAGCTTTTATTTGAATAATTATAAGCTTCATGTTCATAAGAGATATGACAATTTTAAGTTGGCTATAAGGCTACAAGCTACTTAACATAACCCTTATTTCTCCGGACATGGGATTGACTCTATAAGGAAAAGACATGAAGTACAACCAAGGCAGAGTTCTAATCTCATATCATATTTTATAACGAATAATTCCGTGTCATGTGTTGTTCTTTGTTTTTCACTAATTTTGGCATTTAATTGTTGATCCAGTTAATGCAGAGGTGGTGCTGAAAGCTACGAATGTGGATGGGGTCTATGATGACGACCCCAGGCGTAACCCAAATGCTTCCCTTCTTGATACTCTAACTTATCAAGATGTGACATCAAGGGATCTTTCGGTGATGGACATGACTGCGATTACTTTGTGTCAGGAGAACAACATTCCTGGTATTGATTGTGTTCACTATAATTACTATGGCTAGATAAAATAGGAAGTTAAGAACAGCATTTCTAAGTTTGGCATTCTTTCGAACTGATAAGAAGAGGAAGTAATTGCAATAAGCTTAATCTTCCTGCTGCAGTCGTTGTCTTCAATCTTTTTGAACCCGGGAACATCTCAAAAGCCATTATGGGGGAGAAAGTTGGCACATTGATTGGAGGGACACGGAATACAGTCGCAGCAAGGACTTAAACAGGTTGGTCTGTACCACCATAAAGGTTTGTCTTGTTGCATGTTGCAATTTGAGGTTGTAAATCAAGAATGATTCATATTACCGAACCTAGGATTTTTTTGCTTTGGCACGGAAGGTGTGCATTTGAAGGTTGAAGTTGACATGAACTTGGAAATGCTAAATTCGAGCATCCAATTTAGTGGGTTAGAGATGTATACTAAATCAAAAAAACCAAGAACTTTCAATGAATCTTTGTAAAATGTCTTCAGGTTAGTGATCCCTGGTGCTGATACTGTAAATAATTTTGCAAAATGTTAAGACTTCTGTGTTGTGAGACTTTCAATGAAACTTCATCCTTTCTTCTGCACTAAAGTTGAACAAGTTATCCATTGGCGATCTCCACTGTGATATTCTAGTTGAGCACGTTCTTTGTAAACACGGGAGACACAAATAAACATGAAAATTTTAATTTCATTGCTTGGTTCAATGGTATTTTTAGTCTGGTCATCAAATGTGAAAATGTGGTTTTGTTGTAGAGTCACTTTT
This sequence comes from Nyssa sinensis, assembly GCA_008638375.1. Classification (NCBI taxonomy): domain Eukaryota; kingdom Viridiplantae; phylum Streptophyta; class Magnoliopsida; order Cornales; family Nyssaceae; genus Nyssa; species Nyssa sinensis. Next base: position 9,730,681 of record CM018043.1, on the reverse strand, counting down.
ATATATGTAAATAAATGTAGGCCTATACTGTTGTTCTCGCAGCACCTCTATTATTGGAATCAACAGGGATAATGGCATATTTGCTTTGGCTCTACATTTAAATACCAAGAGTGTTTAGAAATCTTCCCCCTGTAGACGTTATATTCATGGTCGGCCTTCTTCCTCTGACATGGATTAAGGGAACGTGAACAACCATGGTGAATCTAAGTTTTACTGAGAATCTGTGCAAACACTTCATGATTGAATGACAGTGTTGAGTCATGCTCTTCATTGTAGTGCATTTCTGAGTCTTTTTTATTTTCATATCACAAGTTTATATTATATTTGTACACACACACATAAATATATATATATATATATATATATATATATATATATATATACACAGACGCACATGCATACATATATATAAATGGGATGAAAATCGAAATCTAATGGCGTACATGAATCGGCATCACTATGAAACTTTTTTTTTTTCTCCCTTTCCATTTTTTTGCTGCAAAATAAATATTGTGATAGCTTGACATGATACGCGCTCAAAAAAATTTAGACTGAACTTTTTCCGAAACTGATCCAATCCAACCCATGGAGGTCTTGATGGTTTGTGTCCATGGATTCGGGATCATTTGTTCACAAGAAGGTAATAGATTAACAAATTAAGTTTCTCCGTTATAAGCTCTTGGTTCACCTCGAGCATGTTCTGTCAAACGACAATCATTATTTATTTGACAATTCAGCCTAAAGGAGTGACCAAGGTTGCTAGGACATCAATCTTAACATCAACACGTGGGCTAATCTTGAATTGACAAGTGCCATAAGTCTTTACCAAAAGAACTTTTAAGATTCTCGTGATGAAGCTGTTGCAGAAAAATGGGTTTTGAGCATGAATAATTAGTTATTTTTGAGTTAAAATTAAAGTGGGTCTTACACATTAATTTTAATGGGTCCACATGGAAATGTGTTTTCTTTTATGAGGAGATTAAAATCATATATTGGGTTGCTCAAAACTATTAAATGGTAACAAAAGCTTGAAACTTATGAAAAAGTTTGTATCCCACATAGGATGACACAAGGCTTTTAAAGAGTATATATACACCTACCTTGAAAGAGAGTTTGGGCCCCAAGGGGTACCCAAGTTTTGTGCATGGGGGAGGACTTAAGCAAATGCTTGGGCCACCACATACGAGCTGCCGCCACTACCCTGCACCGAACCGGGCTTGGGCTTGGGCCGTCGTATATATATTAATTTAAATAAATTTTCATTAAATGCTGTCGTTTTGTTACTGTTAAAAACAAATCAACGTTGTCGTTTAGTTACCAGATCAATTAAAACTAAAAACGTCACCGTTCTGCAAGTACGTTTTTTGGTTTTGGATTAAATTCAAAACGACATCGTTTTGCGATTGAGTTGGTTTGATTGAACAATCGTCTTCTTCATGGATGCACCTGTCTATTCACCATGAACAGACACAACTGAACCTTCATGACTGTACCAAACAGTCATGAAGAAGTCTATAATTACCCAATCCCTCATTGCATTCATTCATTTGAAATATTGCATTCTCTCTCTCTGCATAAATCAAGTTCGAGTTGCTGCCATTTTTGTGTTCGTTGGATTCTAAAGATTAAAGTGCTGCTTTTTTAGAATCGAAATCCGTTCTATCTTGGGAGACGATTGCTCATCACCTTAAGTATCGAAAGGGAGCAAATTCGTCTTCAGGAAATTGTGAATTTCACAAGGCTCGAATTTTTCATTCTGTTCAATTCAATAACATTAAGTTCAACTGTTATTTACTTTTCTTTATTTCCTTCTGTTTTAATTCTTATAACAGTATATATGTATATATATATATATATATATAATCAGTTTATATTAGGCTAACAATCTTAAGACGAATTTTACTTTTTTAGCCTGTTATACTGTATTGTTCTATTATATATACAATATTGTTGTATTATATTGTTCTACTATAATTTGACAAACTTCACTGTTTTATAAATATTGAATCTGTCTTAAAAAAATTTTTTGTTTAATAAATTAAGTTATGTTTAGTAGACTTTGTTCTAATCTATAAATTGGTTTCCTCAAAAATCAAGTCTTTATTTCACATAGATTATCTATTTTGTATAATTGAGAGAAATTTTCTATTTTTGTAACAGAAATGGCTTCTACAAGCACTGCACCCACCATGAATGTGTCTCATGGAGAGAAGCCCAAAAAATTCAATGGAATAGATTTTAAACGTTGGCAACAGAAGATGATCTTCTATCTCACAACCTTGAACTTGACAAGGTTCCTTCATGAAGATTCTCCTATACTTGTTGAAGGAGAAACTGATAAGGAAAAAATGACTGCTGTTGATGTATGGAAACATGTAGATTTTTTGTGTAGAAATTATGTTTTGAATGGATTTGATAATACATTATATAATGTATATTATTCAATCAAAACGGCAAATGAACTATGAGAATCTTTGGACAAGAAATACAAAACTGAAAATGCTAGCATGAAGAAATTCATAGTTGACAAATTTCTTGACTACAAGATGTTAGACTGTAAAATAGTTATAAGCCAAGTTCAAGATTTACAAGTGATCCTTCATGACATCCATGCTAAAGGAATGTTTCTAAGTGATTCATTTCAAGTGGCTACTATGATTGAAAAACTGCCACCATCATGGAAAGACTTTAAGAATTATCTCAAGTACAAACGCAAAGAGATGAATCCGGGGAGTGAATGAGAAATGAAATAAGAAAGGGAAATAAAAGACAACTTAATGGATTCAATTAGACAAGCATTCATTTCCTTCAAAGTATAAACATATAAAGTACATCCCACAAACATATCGTTCAAATGTTATTTGGGCTTAAGCCCTTACATCACAAAATATGCTCCAAGGGCCAATTATCCTTCTAAGTTCATGTCTTCTCCACTCTGCAAGATTTCCTCAAGTCTCAAGTGCCGGGAGCGTCATCTGTAATATGATATCCCACGAATGGGTCAGTGCAACTGTTGGTATGACACAATGCTAATGCAAGGAACAAAATTAAGGCATGGCATGTGCCAGTGTACATTTATAATCTACATTCCATCAAACTCATCAATATAATGCAAAAGCGGTATGCGTGACACACCCAAGCAAACTCTATGCCACACCAATGTCTCGTTTACCGACCGTATCCGATGGATTCATGAGTACTAATGCAATGGCCAATATTGAGTTTTTCACCACAGGATCTACACCCTCATAATGCATAGCGCCACGTGCTCAACCCATACTATGCTTTCAAGAATCACACCATGCCAATATGCCTTGATTCTACCATGCAATAATGCAGTCTCAATGAAGCATTTTTTCAACACATGGAACATGCTTTAAATAATGCATCCACTTAAAGCAACAATAGTATTTGAATCACCAAACTTCTTTCATATGCATGTATGCTATACATGATCAATTTAAACACGTACTCAAATCACATATTCACAATCTTAACAACTCTTCAAGAACATGAATCATGTACAACACTAACACGTAGAACAAATCATAACTCTAAAGAACAACAAAGAACACACAAGAACATAAACAATCAACATACAAATCATTCTTAAACTTAATCCTATTCCTTACTTAGCAAAATATCATACCTGATGGGTTGGTCTCAACCCTAAGAAGTCGTGCTCGTTGTGTAACCGGACTAACCGACGAGAATGTAGTCCCCCTACCGTATATGTCTAGAGAGTCAATCCACCTTCTCCCTTCCCTTTTGAAGATGGCTTGAAGGTGGCTTCTTGCATGGTCTCATCATTCCAATATAATCTAATGATGGGATCGAAGTATCATGCATTCAATCTCATTGACGTGTATGGGCAATTTTGGGATACTGCCATGGTTTGGTATTTCACGTCTCTTTTTGCAAGGGCATCATCTGCTGTTTTGGAGATGGCATAATGTATGTCTTTTTAGTCCCAGTATAGTGATGGTGGGGTTAGTGTTTTTTTCCTGCTTCTGTTTAAAATCTTGCTTTGGCCTTGTGCCTTAATATCCTGTAGTGTAATTTTGGCACATTCATTGTATGATATACATACTTATTTTTATAAATGAAAAAAAAAGATGACGTGTGTTTAGTAACATAGAAAGGATAAAGTTGTGTGGTAACAAATTCAGTTGCACAAAAAAAGATTAGAAGATTGCTTAGGGTTTGTTGTGTCGTGTGACTAGCTTTGTTTGAGTTATTTGCCTTGAAAGATGAACACAAGAAGTATGATTGGGAGTGTAATGTTGTGGTACTCATATGGTGGAATAGATCAGTTAGCCTGAAAGTGATCCTTGGATGCGTAGCTTGAATATGTTTATGCCATGAACATTTGTTTATTTTAAAAAATTTACCTTTTTATTTATTTTATTTATATTTGAAGTTATTGAATTGCCTCATTTTTTTTCATACTTGGATAAAGTGTGTTTCATTTCAATATTGTCAAGAGATGCCAACCAAATAATACACCCACCCGTGTTTTAGAAGCACAACGGTATGGTCAAGACTCAAGGAAGCTACCAAGCAAGCTTTGATATACATGTTAAAATCCAAACTTAAGTCAAAGCTTAGGCACGTTATACCTCAGCATTAGAAGGTGGGAGTTGGCAAGGAATTGGAATTGGAATTGGAATTGGAAATGGCAGTTGGATGGATGCCTTACTCGGATTTGGTGCAACATTATCCAAAAAGAAGGCTTTTCTTTTAATTCTTTAGTTTGTAGGAGTTCAGTAAAATGGGTTTTCTTTGTTTCCTAGTTTACAGGACTTGAATTGAGAGTTCTACCAAATATGTAGAATGTAGAAGTTACTTGTGTATAAGTTTTTATTTTATCCCATAAAGGTACAAGTGTGATAGGATGTTAATTTTTTTAATAAATTATGCCATTAGTTAGATTGTATACTTTCAAGACTAAAGTAATTGACTAATTGAGGCTAGTCCAGTTAGTCATTTATATCTTTTTCAAAAGAGAGGTCATACGTTCAAGTCTTACTTTTTACTAGGTATTTGTGAGCATTTAACTTAAAAGGTTTTTTCTTCACTGTTCTCTTCACAATATTAGTGGGTCACATATGCACTCATATGTATTAACATGTGCATGGCATTAGTGGGTCATGTATGCACTCACATGTATATCATGTGACTGTCTAGTTTTAACGAAAAAATAAAAAATTAAATAAATCAAAAAACACATGTGAATAGCATGTGAGCGCATACGTGACCCATTAAGATTGTGACACATACGTGGATAAAAGGAGGTTTTTCTTACTTGGTTTGGAGCTAAGTATTATCCTTGTCTTATTATATTTTTATAGACCAAATGATAAAAGACTCTTTAACTCCCCACTTTTTTAAAAATAGGTTATACAAATGATACTTATTGTACTAGTATTATGGTTTGTATATTAGAGTTGTCAGTGAGAAATAACACCCACAAGGAGACATTATGACTTTAAGATCACACCCTTGGCATTCCTCTTAATCAATGACAAATAAGTTTGTCAAGATTTATGTAAAGATCTGAAAAATTAGGATAAATTTTTCGTTTTTGCCGGTAGGACACTATTCATGCACTATTTGCCGATAAGACACTATACATTCATCATTTAGACATAAGTATGCCATAGAAGGAAAGTATGCTTATAATGTTAAAATACACCTCCTATGAGAATTTGAGCCTAATCAGAGATAGTTTGAAAAATAGAGAAAAAAGGGCATCCTGGGTGGACCCGCCTGCATCCGCCAACAAGCGAAAATAAATTTTTTGAAAAAATATCATTGAAAATAATTTTAAGAACTTTGGTTGGATCAGAATATTGAATTAAGACATTTCGGGATGAGTTGTAGTGTAACGGGGTCCCGTGGCTCATTAAGGACAAAATGATCTTTTCACCCTCTGACTCCTTTAGTATAAATAATACTCTTGGGATCTAAAATCTTCAGAAAATGCTGGAGAAGTTACAACAAGTCGTGCATGGAGAGAAAGCATGAAGAAAACCTAAGTTTTTCAACTTTCTACCTTTCAAAACTCATTTCTAACCTTAAAATCTCTCAAGGCTTCCTTTTAGGAAGTTGTTCCCCGCCACAAGGGCTGCAATCCTACCAATTGGTTCGGCTGCAAAGTGAGCACAACTCCCTAGGGTTGAGAAAAATCCTTCTAGGTATGATATTTTGCTAAGTAAAGAATAGAGTTAAGTTTAGGAGTGTTTATAAGTTGATTGTATGACTTACATGCTTACTTGTTGTTAGAAAGCTACCTAGCATATAGTTACTTTGAAAGCCTAGGGTTGGTACCTTGTGTACTTATGTATTCTTTGAAAATTTGGTAAAGTGATGAACATGTAATATGAATATATGTATAATTCATTGCATTCTAGCTTATGTTCATATAAACAAAGTCTTGTAGTTTGAAAGTTATAGTTTACTCAATGTATTGGTGCTTTGTGTACTTATGTAATCTTTGAGGATTTGATAAAGTGTGAATATGTAACATGATTATCTGTATAATTGATTGGATTATATGCTATGTTCATATAAACAAAGTTTTGTGGTTTAAAAGTTGTAGTTTACTTTATGTATGATACATTATTTAAGGCACACTTCATAAGTTTGATAAATGCCTCCTTGAAATTACATAAAAAAATTAAGGTGTCTTGGCATACTTGAATCTTTGAAAATATGACATGTGTTAAGCACTTTGGTGGTATGCATTATGAGGGTGTAGATCCTGTGGCAAAAAATCTAAAATTGGCCATGGTATTCGCGTTCCAACGGGGATGCACCGTGAATCGAGACATGGGTGTGGCATAGAGTTGCATGTGTGTGTTATGTATATTGCCATTGTATTGCATTGATGAATTGGAAGACATATAACTTATAAATGTTCACTTTACACATGCTACGCCTTACCTTTATTTTTTATATTAGCATTATGTCATACAAGCCGTCGTATTTACCCTATATAGGATTACATATTACAGATGAGACTTCCGACACGTGAGACTTCATGAAGTCTTGAAGCATGGAGGGGCAAATGGACCTTGAAGAACATTTGGCTCTTGAGGCATATTTTTGGTTGTATGAGGGCATAAGCCCTAGGACAAATGTATTAACTTGTAAAATTTTATATAACATTGAAATAATGAGCAAGACCCTAAATTTGTGGTGAGCATGGAGCTCATGACACTTAAGCTTCAAGTATATACATATATATATATATATAGTGGATGTATATTTTAAATTATGAATGAATGACTTTGTTATTTAAATTATGTATGAATGGTTTAGTTGAGTAAGAGGATGTGGTTTGGTAGCTAATTTAAGAGTGGTGGATTATGTTGTAAAATATTAGGTGAAAAATGCTTAGAAAATAAAGGAGACCATGTCAAAATTTTATGAATTAAAAATAGTTGTTAGGGGTGTAAAACGCCCCACATATAAATAAGAAGAGTGCCAAAAAGTGGTGGTTAAAAACCTTGAGGAAGTAGGTTAAAAATTGAAAAAATTAGCTTGCAACACTTTGGAAAAAAATTCAGAAAAGGAAGAAAATAGGTTGCAACAAATACACTGTAGCTATAGGAGCAGCCTGCAGCAACAGCCCAGCCCCTACGCAAGCTCGCATGCGCACACGCCTGCCGCGCACCTTGGCACCTTCTCGATGCGCGTGCCTGCGGGCCTGACAACCTCCTCTGCGCGCGCCGCGCGCCTGCCACACTTACCCCTGCATGCCTGCAGCCAATTGCATGCTATGGGCATGTCATGACATGTCTTTCAAGGCCATTTTAAGGCCATTTCCTCCTATGTTTGATACCACCTTTTGGAGCCCCTTTTAGGCTATTATACCAAGCCATGTTGGCCAATCCCTAGGCCATGTTTGACCACTCTTTTAGGCAATGTTTGGCCACCCTTATGGTCCATGTTTGACCACCTTTTGGGACCATGTTTGGTCAATACTTAGGAAAATATTTAACCTTTACTTAGGCCATATTGGGCCACCAACCTTGACCATACTTTGTCATCATTTTAGGCTATGCTAAGCAACCACTTGGACCATGCTTGGTCACCACCTTGAAGTTGGGTTATGAAAGCACCTAGGCTATGTTTAGCCTACACTTTAAGCCATTATAAGACATTATCTTGGAGATTAACAAGTAAAAGCTAATTAAAAACAAATATATAAATTTAATTCTTTTATTTTATTATTCTCATTCACACCTCGGGTTTATGAAAATTTGGGGCATGACAATTTATTTGTTTATGGGTAATGCTATTAGCTTATTAAGAATTTACATGCGAACGATACTCTTATTCATTAAATATTTTAGAAATTGAAGCATATTTAGATATTAAAGTGATTGTAATAAATAAAACTTCAATTTCTGAAATATAAATAAGAATCTCGTTCGCACATGCAAATAAGTTCTTAATATCATTACCTTTTGTTTATCTAATTTTATTTTGGTGTTTACTTTTATTCGTTTGGTTAGTAATTTAATTTTGTGACGGTTAGCGACAGAGATAGAAAATTAAATATCTTTTCATATGTGGTTTATCCTAAAACATCTTATGGTTTATTTTTTTACCACACTTCTTAATTTTTACAAACATTAGAGGGGTAAAAACTTAAATATCATATATAAACATATATTATTTTTTAAAATTAAGTGGGATTGAGTGACCCACTCACTCAAATGTGGCTCCACTCATGATTATTGTTGATAATTTATTTTAGAAAAAATGTTGTTTGTGTAAAATTATAAAATTATGTCCTAACAACACCTAAGTAAAGTCATAGGATGTTCTTGTCAAGTTTTAGTTTGAATGAAAAGAATGTTAAAAGTTTAAATCCCAAATAAAATATAATAAATGTGTCTCTTACTTATTCAAAACAAATGGAGTAATGAATAATTCAAGACTCATATGTCCTTCTCTCGTTTGCAAATTTGTGTAAAAAGTAAAAGAATCACACTATGGTAAGAAATGCCCTTTCAAGTTGGGATCATGATGTAATTTGATGACTAGAAATATTTAAGCTTATATTGTAAATAATAATATTTCAATAATTTTGAATGTCTTCTTCACCTTTATTGACTTTTACACCCACCTAACTTTAATTCTTCATTTAAAAGTGAAATTCTTACAAAAATATTTTCCACTAAGAAAAAGAAGATAAGTCGTTTCATTCCCAAGCCGGCAGGAGATATTTTTCACGAGAAAACAACATTATCTAAAGAACCCATAAATCGAAAGAAAAAGAAACTGAGATAATACACGCCCGAGTTAATTGAAAAAGCTTGGCAGTGGGAATTGATAACATATTTAGTGGAATTCAGTTCAGCTTACTGTTTCAGATGGCAATCTCTACCTCCTTCAACCGCCCCACTATCTCTTTCAATGCAATGTCTTCACCATATGTACCATCTTTGTGTAGTTTTAAACCCCACCACAACAATCTGATGATGATGGGCTATCAGAGTTCATATGGAAGGATGGCGATCAAGTGCTCTTCTTCTGAGTTGGGTCCCACCTCAAACCCCATGAATATCAGGTATTAATGCTTATCGTTCATTATGCATTTGTCTATATATGTCCTTGTATGTATGAATTTACGTATATGAGTTTGCGTTCACGTCTATGAATCTATGTATACAAGTTTCTGTTCTTGTTTATGTGTGCGTATTCATAAGGCTATGATGGTTTATGAGGGGCAATGCGTTGCTTGTGAAATTTGAAAGGAATTATGGGTTTAGGTGTTCTTGTTAAATTTACGCTGTGAATGGTAGGACGTTCCTAGTTATTATTAATCATGATTTCTGAATGCTTTTTGTGAAAAATATTTATGCATTTGGTGAATTTTGCATATTCAAATGTTCCAGTGAATGTGTATTTAGTAAATTTAACAGTCTCTACTGTATTCATACTTGTGAAAAATGCGAATAGTTTTCATGAGTCTGAGAATTGGATGTGCACGGGAATTAGAAGTGATATTATTTGAGTTTTCTTGTAGTTAGGATTCTGCTAGGATTGCAAAGGGATAGACAATGATGGTAGTTGACATGGTTTCTTTGATATGATTTTTTCTCTCTTTTCAAAGAGGAACTATGAAATCCCGCAATAAGTGGCCGTTGTTGGAAATTCATATTTAAGAAATTTGAGAAAGTATTGTGCCATGCTCAAATCTAATTTTTGTAGGGGGTAATTGGTTGGATAATGGAGTGACGATTTTTATATTTGACAACAATTTTTGTGGGTGGGAAAGTAGGGGATAGAGTTGCCCCCCTCTCCCCCCAAAAACAAGGAAGAAAAAAGAAAATGTATATTATCTATTCAATGAAGCCGATTGTACCCATGATTATGCTATTGGTTAGGTAGACCATTTAAAGATTTGTATAAGATGAGAAGAATAAGGGTGGTTTGCCCATCCTATTTGTGGGAAAGTGGACCCCTAACAATAAAGAGGAGGGTGCTTTAAATCATTTTGAAGGGTGAAATTCATATTAAACAAACTGCCTATAATCTAGCATTGGATTGCAACATAAATGCTGTTTCTAGAAAAATAGTTCACTCCAGCTACTCTCATTTTTGGGGTAAATATATATAGGTTTATAATTTTAGTAAGAGTTTTAAACTTTCAAGTTTCAACCTTTACGTCCAGACTTTAGGTTTTAAAAAATGCTCTCTCTCTACTTTGCGCCATTAATTCTCATGTCATGTGTTTGTACTAAATGTGTGCTCAAAATCACTAATATGAGTCCCGAATCTAATTTTTAAATATAGTCACATTTAGTATGTGGATTCCATTGTTTAGGAAAATCATGGAGTGCATTTTTTCAGAAATTGATGGACTGTATTAATAAGCAACGAAGAAGCCAAAGTGGTATTATTCAAATTCATATTAAAAAAATTGGTGTGTCATTTTTATGTGAAGGTGGATGGTTTGTTGATCAAGAATGGAGGCACCCGTTAAAAGGTCATAAAAGGTGTGCACCAGATGGTTTCAAGGCTCAAGCCTTGCCATATGATGGATGATGTAAGGCCCACTTGGGAGTTGACTAAACATGGGCACATAGATACATTTAACCACATGTATTTATTTATTGTTTGCAGCCATAATCTGGTTCATTTCATCGCATGACAAATTCACTCCACCTAGACGTCTAGGGAATAAGAACTAACTTGTCCATTAAACTCATGTTTGTGAAGTTTATAAACTGATGTAACTTCAATACTTCAAAGCATGAATGAGAATACAAAAATTTTCCACTTTTAAGCTCTCAAGGTTTGTGTAATGCAACCTATTTCTTTGGTGTGATGCCAAAGAGGCTCTAGGGGTGAGGCCTAGACCTTTCTTGTCCGACCTCCTCTTCATCCTCTTCTTCTTCTTTTTCTATTTCTATTTATGTTGTTTATTTTATTCTAAGTCACCAAACAACCTCAATTTTACTAATCACGAGCATCGTTCATAGCCCCAAAATAGCTTTTGCTTCTTTGTATTTCATCACCCTTAATTTAGTCATACTGCTGTCCTAATTTGGTATCATAGCAAGGGGTAGAAGTAGAACTATGTCTACCTGACTAGGTAGGACTTTTAAAACGAGAGAGACTGATAATTAACGAGATGAAATGTTGTTATGAATTTTGGAGCAACTGAATGGGATTATTATTCGACTATATGACTTGAAGACAAGAACATGAGGTGCAGCCATGGTTTTAAATCGCGGTATCAGAATATGTAACAGTTGCAACGGTATCGAAAGTATCAGACGATACGTAACGGGAATCAGGAAATGCACACGTGAAGTTTTTTCAATTACTAGCAAACTCCTTAAAAACTACTTATATGCATGTTTTTACTCTAATTTATCACTTTTTATTGTTTTTAATTACTTTTAGTCAATTTTATAGCTTCTATGAAAAAAATTTCCTTATTATATAGGACTTTGTATTAGTTTTATATCAAATCAAAATAAGAAAAATGTACAATCTATTATGATGAATATTGTTCTATGACAAGTAATAACCAAAAATGCAATTATAAGTAATTTCAGTAAGCATAAAATAATAAAAAGTATAAACAAAGATAACATTATAAGTGTGAATATTAATTGCTAACTAATGGACTTAAAACCAAATAAACAAATAATTTAGCAAATATAAAAAAATAAAAAATATGGATGCGATGAATTAGAGCTCATATTACAATACTCATGTTTTCTATACACCCCCAACTCCTAACAAAAAAAACCCCTCAAGATACCTTTCTATGATTTTATAGTAAAAATATTAATACAAAAATATAGCAAATAAATAATTCTTAAAATTAGAAGAAAAAAATTGTAGAAGTAGCCTAGTGATCTTATCAAATTAAGATTCATTCATTTTTAATCAACATCTACAAAATCTAATAAGATAAGATTTTCATTATAAGTTGAGGTATTAAACAATTAGATATAATTTTGGGAATTACCAAAAACTTTGATCATACCCATAGTTCTAAATCTTGTGTTCGATAACTTTAAGTTAGTAGATCTATGGCTAAAAATGTGTTGTTTTTGCCATTGGAAGAGAGAAAAAGAGAAAAGTGTATCATTGTTGTTACATATCAGCCAATACTGTTACAGATCAGTCTGTATCGGCTGTTGCATAACAATATCGGCCATTGCGCTTGTGATATTGATATAATTACCAGCTTTCATACTTGTATCTTATGCTTCAAGCTCTGTTGAAGTGTGAATAATCATACTGTTGGCCTTACTTGTCTTGATTTTTTCATTCATACATGTACTACATATATCCATTTTTCTGTACTCATCTCATGATTTTACTTTAGTTTTATAAGTGAAATTTATCAAATTATTGGGTTGTTTTCCTTGCCCCATTTTGTTGAGTTGTTTCGTAATTAGATGTATTGTTATTGATAGAATTTTCAATTTTTATACTTGTATCTTATGCTTAGTCTCTTTAATACGAGTCTTGGACAAATAACCCAACCCAGCTCATAGCTGGATGATAATAAATGCTCATATCTCTTTAGTGAAAAGTAAGACTTGAACCCACGACTTCCTTTGTGGGAGAGACATGGATGGCCAACTGGGCTAATCCTAGTTGGTTACACAAGACAATTAAGTAACCCTCTGTTGCTACAAATATGCATTTTTCTGTAATCATCTCATGATTTTATTTTATTTTTGTAAGTAAAATTTATTTGAAGAAACGTTAAAAAAATTTTGTTTGATGAAATAGTATTGTTTCACAGCTAATGAAATTTTAATCAATTTTTGCTTCAAAAATACTGATTTTTTTGAAAAAAAATTAGTACTTTGAAAGTCTCTTTGAGCATCCAAAATATGGCTCAAAAAATGAATAAAACTTATAACAATTGAGAATTTTTCTACTTTATGAAACAATAAAATTTTACTCTTTTTTTTTTTTTTGTTGCAATTGACTAAAATTTTACTGTTATTATAGCAATTTTTTTTTTTCAAAATTTCATATGCAATGTTGTTTGAGAATCTATTTAAAGAGTCCAAATATATAAATTTTATTAAAAATAGATTTATAATTTATAAATTATTAAATTTTAAAATTTGAAGAAAAAATCTTTAAACACTTCTTGATTTCACGAGCTATTTGTTACTGCATTTGGAAACTTTAAAAATTGAGGGGTGTTTTAGTAAAAAAAAATAAGAGACTCCTGACTAATTTTATTTAGGTTCGGACATATGAATAATTTTATTACTTTTTTAAACTTTTGATCGAAGAACCTAATAATTACTTGATTTAGTGATAAACATTGAGATACCCTGTTGGGAGAAGTGGAGTACAAACCCTTTCTAGGTACACCTAAAAATTTATTAGAATATCAATTATAACTCTTATTTAAATTTTAAATGAAAGAACTGAAATTCTCTATTAATTTCAAAATTATCCTTAAAATTAATTAATTTAATGCATGTTCAACCATAAATTGAATAAAACAATGATTTTAGGTCTTACCTATAAAAAAAAAAATCTCATTTTTTAATATAAATTTATCATATAATTTAAATTAAAAGTTTAAGTCTCATAAAACTCTACCCCACTAAAATACAACCCATAAAAGTTTGGGTTCAGAAAAAAAAATTAAAAGTCTCATATTATATATATATATATATATATATATATATATATAAGTCAAGCCCTTTAAAAATCTATGGTCCCACAAAAGTCATATTGAGTCTTAAGATTGGGAAAAAAATCTAATTCCAAAGCAAAATGGTCATTCCTAATGGTACAAATCATACTTATCTTTTTATTCAACGATCATACAAAATCAACCAACGGTCGCATTTGATAAATTTTTTTTATATTAATTATTACCTTTATTAATAATTTTTATTTATATTTTTATATTGAAAGAGTTGTATATCTATATTGATTTCAAATACAATCTTTTGCATCGAATGTGATAAATCAAAAGAAATGAATATGTTAGCAAAACTTAAATATAAAAACTTAATTGGCAATTTTTTTTATTTCAGAAAGCAAGAAAAATAAATTTTAAGTTAATATTGAAAAATAAAAATACTTCAGTTAAAATTTTTGTTTTAAGTTTCAAATTGTCTTGCTCCTCTCTGGTCTAAACAACCATAACCTTATCATTCAAGAGCCAAGTGATCCGTGTATGTTTAAGGATCTCAATAAGGCAGGTATGGAATGTGTGCTCATTTCTCAAACCCGTTTTACTTAGAAAAAAATATTTTTTCCAAACTCATTACCATGCCTTAAGTATTATACCATACCTACCCCTATTCGTTTCAATAATACTAAAATTACTTATTTGTTTTATTTTTTAAAAAATAATAAAATAATTATTTTTAGTATTATTATTCAACAGTAGTGTATATTAATGGATAAATTAAATATTTATAAAATATTTAATTAATTTCATATTATAATTGGTATAGATATAAATATCATTTTTCTAAAATCACCACTCAGGGGTTTAGTAAAAAACGTTGATAATAAAATTCAAGTATTTTGAGTTTGAGTTCTATATTCGTCGATTGTTGGCAGTTAGAAAATAAAAGATGGACTTAACTGTTATTTGGAGTCGGAGGGGAAGACATACTCTGTTATGTGTAAACTAATTCAAAATATCTCATAATTGATTCATAAATAAAAAAAGGAAAAGAAAAAACACGTCCCATTAAGAATAAAAAGAACCGGTTACTCAATTAACCTTCTTCGTTGCCATTCTTAGTCATTGTTTGAACTCAGGCTGTATTTGAATGGACGATTCAACTCTCTATTTGATTATTTTTATATTTTAAATGAATTTTTAAAATAAGTGAGTATTTGTTTAATTTTTTTAAAATACTTATTTAAATATTTTTAAGATCAAAATAAATATTTTAAAAAAGTGTAAATAAATGCCCCGTTTTGTAAACAATCGTTTTAAAACGTCCGTTCCATCGCCATCCTGTAGTACGACACCGTTTCAATGGGAATACGAATAGCGTCTGTAGTTCTCCAAATTGTCCAAACTACATCGTCATGCCACCGCAGAAAAAGAGAATAAAAGGAGTTCGTGAAAGCTAAGCTACCCCGGCATCAAATGCTGCTGGTGAGTTCCTTATTGATTCCCTGCCACAAACTAAACCATCATCGTCTATACGCATCGCTGTTCGTAAACGCAGGTGCGAAGAGACCAATGGTCACAGCTAGCAGCAGCACCAACAACGCTGGGGCGTTCACTACGATCAAAGAGAGAGTCACATTCGAACGGGAGATCAAAAAAAGCAGATTCATCGCCATAGCCGGCCCCATCTCCGACGAACGCTCCGCTCATTCCTTCCTCTCCGAGGTACTTTATCGCGACATTTACTACTTCATCGGTTCTTCCTTCTTCTTATCCATTTCAAGGGTTCATGACCTTCGTATTAAGTTAATTTTATCGATTGATTAACTTCTTCGTTGTTTGAATGCAATTAATTGTATTCTACGTCGATAAATAGGTCCGCGATCCTCGTGCTACTCATAATTGTTGGGCTTATAAGGTATTAATATCATTTGGAGTGTCTTCAATATATTTTTTTTCTTTGCATTTTATGGTTCCCAAAGTAAATTAGGAGAGAGACTATCAAAGAAATCATCCTAATATGCTTACTATGGGCTGTTCCTTTAATTCATATGAATAATTAATCGACACGCTTGACGAATTTTTTGGGGAAGATATGGTCCCATCTTCAATAATTTCAGTCCAAAGAAGTGCTCTTCAACGTTGGAGAGGTAGAGTGTTTGACTAAGAAATTTGGATATGAAATATGAAATTTTGGTGGTGGAACTCACATATCTCCTCCTATCAAGTGTGTGGATTAGGAAGTTATGCTAGTTATGAATGGATTAAAGGGAGAGCTCATGGTAAGCGTATAAGGGTGGCACCATCTTTGTGGCCTTTTTCCTTAATTTAGCACGATGCAATTGTTGTTTCCATTCAAGGTTGGAGATCAATATCGGAGTAATGATGATGGGGAACCATCCAGTACGGCTGGGAAGCCAATTCTTTCTGCAATTGTTTCTTCAGGAATAGATAGAGTAATGGTGGTCGTGATCAGGTATATATTCTCACAAGTTAACTGCACTTGCATGTGGTACTGCCATATGGCTCTTGCATTATGGTAGATCATGGCTCATTAATTTCACACGTTAAATTCTTGCTTATGTTTATATAGACTGAGGATCTATAGTATATTAATATTTGATATGTTGTTGCACTTTCTATTATTTTCATCTCCCTTATTCTAGGTATTTTGGAGGTATCAAGCTAGGCTCTGGAGGACTTGTCAGGGCTTATGGAGGAGTTGCAGCAGAATGCTTGAAAAATGCACCAACTTGCCTGGTGAAATCTAAAGTAAGAGATTACTTGCTTGGGATTTTTGTTGCTTACTCTACCAACTTCATTTTGTATCTTTGAGGAAGATGTTTTGCATGTTATGGAGAATATTCTATTTCTTTTGCATTTTTATTTGTGCTATTCATTGATGGAAGTAAACTTTATGGGACTTATAACTCAATAGTGACAATTTTGTGTAGGTTCTAATGGGTCTAGAGGTTACATATGACCTTTTGGGAGTTTTGTACCATCAGGTAAGATTGGATAGATGTTTGTTCTTAGCCTTTTCTTTTTATTTTTCTTTTTCATTGTTTCAATTCGGGTATGTGAATGTCATGAATTCAATAGGTAATATGTTTCTCTTTCAAATCTTCATATCTAGCTATGGATTAACAGCAGATACTGTTTGCATTCTTTAAATGATAAGTGAAATTATTATTTTTCAAAATCCACAACCTGCATTACATAAAGTATAGTAATTTTTCATCTGACTATTACCATTAGAAAGCATATGAGGTTAAATCCTTCTGAAAACCGACACCTTGCTCCTTTTGCTGTCTACTCCTATCCACCCTGTTCATCCCTATGGTCGAACTATTTTCTAGTTCATTCAAGGCTGAAGACTCCAAAAATACTAAATTAATTTTAATTCTAAATGCTATTTTCATCAATGGTAAGCTCTACCTTCAGTTTTTACAGGTATTAGTCATTTGAGGTGGAAAAACAAATTACAGTAGGAGAATTTTAGTCATTTGAAAAATTTTCCCTGAACCAGTCATTATTTAACTATTGAGTATTTTACTTTTTGAATATTTTTACTTTGTGTGGCCTTGTATGGCTAAATCTTGGAACCATATTAGAGTAATGATATAGGTTCTTGTTGTAGTACAACATGCTATTTAGGCTTATAAAACATTTTTATGTCTTCCTTTTAGGGATTAGAGTGCCCAGGCAGCAATTTCCGTAATGAAATTGATTTGTGGGGGTTTCAAAATGATAGTACCAACTACCAATGGTGTATTGGCCCTGTGTTTTTTCCAGGATGATAACACGTCATCATACCTAGGGGGGAGGCTTAAACATGACCTCCTGCCACCTTTTGCTAAAGTATTTTATTTGATAAAAATTTAAGACATTCTTAAAGCTTTGTTCGCCCTTCTGCATTGGAGAAACATATACGTTGGCATCCAAATTCATTTATTAGAAAGCTTTTAGGTTTAGGTTGTAAAGGGTAAAATAGAATTTTTAAGGTTTAGAGATGGTTTGAGGTTGAAACTAACTTAATTTTAAATTTGAAAGGTTACAGGATTTTTAGAGAAAAGGGTCTTAGAAGGGCTGGACAGCAGCTATTTCAAGGTTTCACGTGATAAATTGAAGGCCAGTGTGTAGAGTAATGCGTTGGGAACTTCATCATGTGTGGGCTCTTCATAGTGTTATATTTTTGAAGTATAGTCATTATTTTTTTGATAATCTATTCAGCAAATGAATAGTAGTTACAGATTAAAGCGTAGTATGGTAGGGATTTGGGGCTGTAATATTAGTGAGAAATAGGGCTGTGAATAGCAGCTCGGGAATAGTAATCAAAGTGAAGAAGAGGAGAAATGATAATCTAGATATTTTCTTAAAATACTCGCATTTCACCCTCACAAGGGCTAAGCCAAATCACACTAATCAAATTCTTATCACTCAAATCTATTGAAATAAAGAGATTATATCAATATTCATCTTAATTCAAGTAGGACTCTGATTAATAAATAAAAAAGTAGGAAACTCTGATTCATAAAGAAAATTTTAGACTAATTAGGACTCCAAATAGAACTTAAATGAATCATCTGGACATAAAATAAAACCCATGGACTAAAACTAAAGACCATGTCTATTAATTCTGAAAAGTACCAAACTATCAACTCCCAAAAGGGCCAAAACTTAATAAAAGAAATATAATTTCAAAGAACACAAATCGTTCTCCATCTGAAATCCTGACTACCCTTTTTTACGATAGCTTTAGCCTAAATCAGACGGTCTTTTGGGAAGTTAACACAAGTTGAATGATTTACCAATCTAATATAAATAAAAACGGAAGAAGGTTGATCCTTGCTTCTCACTACATGAGAGAGAAGCTTACTCACAGAGCCCTCTAATGTAGTCTTTTTATATTTCATGCTTTACAAGTAGCAAAGGTTTCTGCCACTATGATTGGAAAATAAAGTTGGATTAGTTGGAGTATATCTCAATTTCTTGTGAAGATTGTTTTTGCAACTTAAACGTACATTCGTGTTTGGTGATTTGCAGCTACAGTCTTTTCAAGTCGAGGACATCGAACAGGATTATGATACTGGTAAAGATGATACCACAATGGTCACTTTCAAAGTTGATTTTGATCGGGTTGAGAGTTTAGAGGAAGCTGTCAAAGCCAATTGTAGCCGAGATATTGTGTTCTACAAGCGCTAAGAGATTTAGGCAGTTTCATACAAGTGCATTTTGATTCCCCTGTGCAAATCGTCAAGCACTTCTGAGTTTAACATGAAGGCAACAGTCTTAACTCAAGTACTGGTAACTACACATTTCCCCCCTGCTTCAAATTATCCTACTGCACTAAATGGCAGATGCATGCATGGGCAGATTGTGGCTTGTTGCTGGGAAATTTTCACTATTGTAAGTTGAGATATTCGGTTGGTGAAAAAACTGAAAAAAAAAATGGTTGGGAAAAAAAATTCAGATGTGCTGGAAAAAATTAGTTGTTCCAATATCACGTATCCCAAAAAAGTAGTCGTTCCAATATGTCATTTATTATATATATATATATATATATATATATATATATGCTTTTCAGTTCAACACAAAATTATACTCCATTTCTTTAACATTTACCTTGCTGCAAATTTTTTCATTTTTTTTCCCCCAGTTATATTATTCAAGATATTGGCTCATTACCCACTGGAAAAAGAGATATTGGCACATTGTTGGAATAAGCATGAAGTTTGGTTGGCTAATCTAAACTGTAATATAGAAACTCATTTGTACTTCTAATTGCCTCTGAACCAAGATGTCCAGTGTGTAAATATTATGTGTGGACCTTATTACTGATTGTACAACTCAAGTACATTTCCATGTTAAGCTAATGTGACAAAATTGAAATTTATCTTCATTCAGCGAGATGTTTTTTATGATTCTTTTTAATCATCACGAAGAAATGGTTATACATGTGCTTTGTATTTTATTTAATCTTCCGGGTAAAAAACTTAAATAACTATTAAGTCCCTGAGAATAATAACTAACCTGTTTGGATGAAAAGAGCTGGAAAGAAAGGGAAGGAAAGGGGAAGGAGGGGGAGTTTATTTCATGTTTGGTTTAAAAATTAAAGTAGAGGGAGGAAGAGCTCAATACTTACATTAACAATTTTACAATTTATCTACAAGTGGGAGGAGAAGGAAGGAGAGGAGATAGCTTTTTCATAAATTTTTTATAATACCAATAATATCCTTAAAATTGTAGAGGTAAAAATAAAATAGACAGCTCTTTAATGAATTTAAGTAGGATATAGTATCATTCTCAAACAAGACGGGAGGATTACACTACCTTCTCTGCTCCTCTCCCTTTAGTAGTTATCCAAACATGAAGGATGCATTATCTTCTTCTCTCGTCTTCCTTGTAACTAATGCTTTTCTTTCCTTCCAACCTATCCAAACGGACTATAAGTTTCTACATTAGGTACAAGGCAAAACAGTTTAACCCCAAAAGTCTTTAGCTTCTTTATTTATTGGAGAGCAAGTCTAAAATAGATGATGTGGCATTAAATTCCTATTTCTTAATTAACATTTTTACCCCTAAATAATTTGTCGACATTGTTTCTTAACCAAGTAAGTTTGAGACCGTACTCAATGTTGTCAAGGTTGAGTACTCATGCCTGTGACTCCATGAAAACCTCCGCTGCATTGTTGATGACTGAGAGGCCGTGGCAGTATGATAGGAAGGTGATTCATGACGGGTTTATAAACAGATACAGCTTTGTAAAGGATGAAAAAACAATCAAGCTTGCTCCTTTAACCCCAAAATAGGTATATGAGGACCAACTGAAGCTGAAAAGTGAGATTGAGCAAAAAGGAAAGGGCGAGGCTGAAACCTCAAGAAAAAGAGAGAGTGAAAAAAACAATAGAGAGGTGGCTGAGAATAAAGAAAAGAGAGTGGAGCCATAAGAGAAAAAAAGAAAGAGAACCTGCAAAGAGAAAAAGAGAGACAAAGATGAGTTTTTATGCGAAGGAGAGTGAGGTTAAGAGGGCCTTCTTAGCAGATCAGCCTATGATTTTTCTTGTTTACAAAAAACCAATATCTTCCTAGTTTGATTGTTTCCTTGTTGCAAGAGTTTGAGGATGAATTTCTAGAGGAGATGTTTAGTGGGGTACTGTTCATTAGAGGCATTGAACATCAAATTGATTTCGTACCTGGAGTCGTTATTCCAAACTGACCAGCCTTTAGGAGTAATCCGAAGGAGACAAAGGAGCTTCAAAGGCAAGTTGAAGATTTGATGAGCAAGGGGTTCGTAAGAGAGGGCATGAGCCTATGTGCAGTACCAATGTTACTAGTACCAAAGAAGGATGAGACTTGGAAGATGTGCGTTGATTGCAGAACGGTCAACAATATTACGGTAAAGTATTGTCATCCCATTCCTAGATTAGATGATATGCTTGATGAATTGCACGGCTCATGTATTTTCAATAAAATAGATCTTAAAGGAAGGTGAGGCCAACATTTTGCCCAAATATCCTGAAAATCTTCATCGTCTGCATATAGCTCCTTGAGACAAGTCAAACCCAACCACTTCAGGTCCGCATTGTGACAAGCAACAACGCCCTCCTGCTTAGATCAGCTACCCGGTTTAATTGACCCGCCTTATGCTTCAAAGTGAAAGTGAAGCGTTGTATAAAAGAAATCCAGCGGGCATGCATCTGGTTGACACTATTCTGGCTATTGATAAATTTCAGTGCTTGGTGGTCGCTGAATAAGACAAACTCCCTCTGCACTATATAGTGTTCCCAAACCTTTCAAGGTGCGAAAAAATAGCATACAATTCAAACTCATAAGTAGACCACTTCTAGCGAGCTTTATTGAGCTTTTTGCTGTAAAACGCAACTGGTCTGCCTTCTTGAGAAAGTATAGCACCAATGCCAACAATAGAGGCATCGCACTCTACCTGAAATAGCTTGTCAAATCTAGTAGTGCTAAAACTAGGGTAAATGATAATTTCTCCTTGATTAGTGCAAAACTCTATTCTGCTTCCTATTTTCAATGGAATTTCCCCTTTTTCATGCATTCAGTAATTGGCGCGATTATCCGGTTAAAATCTTTGACAAACCGCTTGTAAAACGTTGCCAGATCATGAAAACTACGAACCTTGCCCACTATTTGTGGAATTGGCCACTCCCGAATGGCACGAATCTTTTCTTCATCAACTTTAATCCCATCAGCACTTATCACAAATCCCAAAAATAACAAATTGCTGGTCATAAAACTGCACTTCTTTAAATTAACATACAACTTATTTTGTTACAAAACTGTAAGTACTTCCTTCAAGTGCGCAAAATGGTCAGATTCGTTCTGGCTATATATTAATATATCATCAAAGTACACCACAACAAATTTTTCAGTGAATGGTTTTAATACCTGGTTCATGAGCCACATGAAAGTACTAGGCGCATGTTGAGTCCAAACGGCATCACTAACCATTCGTACAACCCTCTCCTTGGTCTTAAAAGCAGTCTTCCATTCATTTCCAGGCTTGATCTGAATCTGATGGTACCCGTTACGCAAGTCAATTTTTGAAAAGACTTTGGATCCAACCAGCATATCTAGCATATCTTCTAATCGAGGAATAGGGAACCTATATTTAATGGTGATCTTATTGATTGCCCGGTTGTCGATGCACATGCGCCAACTGCTATCCTTCTTTGGAACTAACAAGGCTGGTACCGAACAAGGACTCATGCTCTCCTGCACCAATTCCCTTCTTAATCAACTCTTCTACCTGCTCTTGTAGAATCTGACTTTCCTTAGGACTCATCTGGTAATGTGGACGATTCGGCAAACTGGCTCTTGGTGTGAGATCAATTTGATACTATATGTCTCGTATAGAAGGCAACCCATCTGGTAACTCTGACTGGTATAATTTCCTGAAATTCCTCTAGCAAAGGTTTAAGTGCGGGTGGAATTTTCATAAACTCCCTACCAACTTCTCCCCCAACTACCACAACAAAAATCTCTCTAGATTCCTTAGTTTCCTTTATGAATTCACCCCCATCCACCTAGAAATATTGACTTGCCCTTTGACTTCGGTTCAACAATTGAAAATTCCTCGTTTATGGGTCCCCAAAACGATCTTTAGGCCCCCCTTCATGAAAAAATATATGTTATCACGGCCCCTATATGTAGCATCCACATCGAACTGTCATGGTCGTCCCAAAATCATATGGCAGGCATCTATCTCCACCACCTTACACACAACCTCATCTGCATAATTCTTCTCAATTGAAAAATTAATGCGGCAGATTTCAGTTACCTTCACTTTAGCAACCCGTTTAATCTAGCCAATCTTATACGGTGAAGGATGTTTCTCAGTCTACAAACCCAACTTGGTAACCATTGCTTTCGACACTATATTTTCACTACTGCCACTATCAATAATGACATCACAAACCTTTTTGTTCACAGTACATCTGGTTCAGAATGTATTATGCCGCTGAGATGGTTCTTCTCGCTTTGGTGCTAACAAAAGTCGTTGAACCACCAGAGAGTGTGACAACAGTTCCCCTTCGTCGCCATCCGTTACCTCTTCCTCTTCATAAGTATAGGATGCTTTATTCTCATCTTCCTTTGTCTCGAATCTACCATCTTCTTCTAGATCCACTAAGTTAACTGGTACCCTTTTTAGGACACTGGTTGGAACGGTGCCCTTGGCTGTCTGCATCTATAACACTTATCAGACCCTGGACGAGCATAAGGGTTACGAGGTGCCTACTTCTGGTGGAACAGTGTTGGCTGACTTTGTTGGACCTCCACTGCTACCTGTTCCACGAGTGGTGTTAGACAAAGATGGCTGAGTCATTGGGGCTTTTCTTGTTTTACTGTAGCACGATTAGAATTAAATGAATTTCTTGCTACGACTACCGCTTTTGATCTATCCAATTGAGTTTCCGCCTTAACAGCCAACGCAACGACTTTGGTTAAGGTGTAGACTATTTGCAGCACAACTCAATCCTGTATAGCCCAACGCAGCCCCCCAACAAACCTAGCAACTTGTTGCGCATCTGTTTCCAGCAGGTTATTACGTGACGACGGCCTGTGGGATTCCTCTAGGTAAGCCTCGACTGTTCTACTTCCCTGCCTATAATCCTGATATTGTTGAAACAGAATCTGCTCATAATCTGGAGGCAAATACTTGGATCATAATAGTCGCCTCATCTTAACCCATGTCCGAACCATCCCCTTTCCTTGTCCCATCCATGTAACTTGCAACTGCTCCCACCAAGCAGAAGCTTCCCTCAATAGTCTGTATGCTTCTAATTTCACCTTTTTATCTCCAGGAATATCCATATAATCGAAAAACTTGTCGACTAATACTAACCAATCAAGAAACCCTTCGATCTGAAGTTGATCATTAAAACTGGGCAGGTCCATCTTCATACGAAAGTTCTGTCTGTCCTGCTCCCCTTGGTAACCCCTCCGATTATTTCGGAGTGTGGCTTCAACATCTTTCTCATCCCCACTCAGGTTATCCTCATAGGCTAGCTGCTTGCGTGGAATCTCTGGTTAGTGTTCACGCACAACTTCAACCCTCTCTCAGTAAGGTTGACGACCCGTAGGACCGTCACCCCGCTGATTATTCCCTGCCGTTAGCCTAGTAAGAGTCGCTTGGATCTCCTGCAATGCTTGTTAGGTCTCACGTTGCACTTGTTGGGTCTCACGCTGAAAAATTTTAAATTCAGCCCCTGTAACCATATCTTCCTCACGGTCATCACCGTCAAGGACTTTGCTTTCGTTCCTTGCATTCGCCATCTGAACAGGATTAAGCCTGCTTTGATACCAACTGACGTAGCAGAAGCTTATGAAGAAGTAGGGCACCGTTTGCTTCTTTGAGAATTGTTCGAATCTACGAACAAAAAAAGTAACCCTCTCGAATCTACGAGCTCAGAGAATAAGGTCACAGAAAGAAAATTCTTTATTGAATGAAAGTTAACCTTATAATGAAAAGAAAAAAGCTTTTGTATAGGCTACAAATCCTAATTCGACTAGAACTAAGAAAACAATAACTAAAATAAGAAGAAATACTAAAAATTCTAAAAATAGAAAAATTCTAATTAAAAGCATAAATCAAAAGCCCTAAACTTAAGCAGCAATTTGATAAAAGGACAACTCGAAACGACAACTGCAGCTCTCGAAATTAAGCCGCACATTATTACCAAAAATAGCAAAAACGCACTTTTGAAGGCCAAAATGAAGGAATTTGCCCGAAAAGCGGCATAGGTCCTAGCAAAGCTAGGAGTATTGAACAACGCATCAATTCCAAGTCACCCACCGAATTTCACATAATTCTGACGTTTGACCATTCTCTCTATACTAGGGTTTTTTTTCTGATTTTGTTTTTGGAGGTCCCTCCGTGCTAGGAATTCTTTTGCAATCTGCTCTACATCAACAACAAAATGGTGTCTCTGAAAGGAAGAACCGGACTATAATAGAGATGGCCGTGTCTCTTATTTGAGAAGAAAATCCCAAACAAATTTTGGGCAGAAGCTGTTAATACCTCTGTATACTTGCTGAATAGGCAACCCAAAGCCTTGAAGAACAAAACACCATATGAAGCCTGGAATGGTGTCAAAGCCTCAGTGCATCATCTCAAGGTGTTTGGGAGCATATGCTACTGTCAAGTGTCAGAACAAAAAAAGAAGCACGCTTGACAGTAGAGCTCAAAAGGGCATTCTCATTGGCTATGGTTCATTAACTAAAGGTTACAGGAGTTTTTGCCTTCAAACTAACAAAATTGTCCTGAGCAAGAATGTGAAGGTTGATGAGGTAACAACCTAGGATTGGCAAAATCAGAAGAATGTGCAACCAGATGCCTTTATTGGTGATCAAATTCATGAAGAAAACTTTGATGACATACCAGTGAGAGGCACAAGATCCTTGTAGGACATCTATCAGAGGTGTAGCTTGGCAATCTTTGAACCTGCAAGTTACTTTGAAGCAAAGGATTCTTAAGCTTGGAGGAGAGCAATGCAAGAAGAACCGGAGATGATTAATAAAAATGAAACCTGGTAGCTGGTGGAAAGGCCTAAAAATCACAAGGTGATAGGATTCAAATGGGTTTTCAAAACAAAACTCAATCCCGATGGTTCAATATGCAAACACAAAGCCAAATTGGTGGTAAAGGGCTATGCTCAACAGTATGGTATGGATTATCAGGAGACCTTTGCTCCTGTGTCAAGGTATGATACAATCAGACTCCTCATTGCTCTTGCAGCTCATAATTCCTAGCAATTCCATCAAGTAGATGTCAAATATGCTTTTTTGAATAGATTACTTGATGAAGAAATTTATATAGAACAACATAATGGGAATGCAGTTCCTAGTAAAGAAGATCATGTGTATCTCCTAAAGAAGGCCTTGTATGGCCTGAAACAAGCCCCTAGGGCTTGGTATGATGGAGTGGATAGCCATATGAACCAACTTGGCTTTTGCAAAAGCCAGAGTGAAGCAACTTTGTATGTGAAATTTGGTCGAGATCAAATTTTGATAGTCTCTATTTATGTAGATGACATGCTTATAACTGGAAATCAACCTGAGCTAATTCAAAGTTTCAAGGATGAGATGAAGAAAGTCTTTGAAATGACTGATCTTGGAGTCATGAAATACTTCTTGGGAATGGAAGTGATGCAATCATGTTTGGGTATTTTCATATGCCAACAAAAGTATGCCATGGATGTCCTAAGAAGATTCAAAATGCAGGATTGTAAACCTGTAACTACACCTATGACAACTAATGAGAAACTAAGCAAACATGATGACTCCAAGAAGGTGGATGGAAGTTTAATTGGCAGCCTCCTATATCTCATAACAAGCAGACCTGATATAATGTTTGTTGTGAGTGTGCTTTCAAGGTCCATGCATTCACCAAGTGCAAGGAATTCTCAGTTGCTAAAAGAGTGCTAAGGTACAACAAGGGTACCATTGTCCTTGGAGTTCAATTTTCTAAATATGCAAAAGAAAACTTGAAGCTGTTAGGCTATTATGACAGTGATTAGGGAGGTTGTGTTGATGATTCAAGAAGCACCACATGATATTTATTTTCCTTAGGCTCTGTTTTTTTTTTTTCACTTGGAGCTCAAGGAAATAAGAAACTATAGCCCAATCCACAGCAGAAGCAGAACACATTGCTGGTGCCTCTACTGTAAACTAGGCTATCTGGTTAAGAAAATTATTGAAAGACTTGGGGCAAGAACAAGTTGAAACAACCAAAATTATGTGTGACAACATTTCTGCAGTTTCAATTTCAAAAAATCCAGTATTTCATGGTCGAACAAAGCATATTAAGATCAAGTTTCACTTTATCAGAGAAGTTCAACAATCCAATGAAGTGTTACTTGTCCATTGTTCTTTTGAAGTTCACCAAGTGAAAGGAATTTCTCAGTTGCTAAAAGAGTGCTAAGGTACAGTAAGGGTACCATCGTCCTTGGAGTTCAATTTTCTAAATCTGTAGAAGAAAACTTGAAGCTGTTAGGCTATTATGACAATGATTAGGAAGGCTGTGTTGATGATTCAAGAAGCACCACAGGATATTTATTCTCCTTAGGCTCTGATTTTTTTCACTTGGAGCTCAAGGAAATAAGAAACTACAGCCCAATCCATAGTAGAAGCAGAATACATTGCTAGTGCCTCTATTGTAAACTAGGCTATCTGGTTAAGAAAATTATTGAAAGACTTGGGGCAAGAACAAGTTGAAACAACCAAAATTATGTGTGACAACATTTCTGTAGTTTCAATTTCAAAAAATCCAGTATTTCATAGTCGAACAAAGCATATTAAGATCAAGTTTCACTTTATTAGAGAAGTTCAACAATCCAATGAAGTGTTACTTGTCCATTGTTCTTCTGAAGATCAACTTGGTGACATCTTTATTAAGTCATTACCAAAGGAAAGATTTGAAGTTTTGAGACAAAAGATAGGTGTTTGTCACTTAGATGCCAAGGAGGAGTGCACAGGAGTTGGCATTCCAAGATCCAAGTAGTAAAGACTTAGTTTTTGCTGGAAATTAATTAAGTTTGTTATGTTTTTAAATTTAAAATTTAGTTGTAACAGTCCTAAGAATGGGCAAAAAATTAGGAGAAATTGTTAACTTCTCTTGTAAATATATATTTCCTTTTAAGTGGAAAAAATATATATCTCTTTTCAGCATCTTCAAATACTACAATTATCAAAACCTCTTCTTACTCTTTGTTACATTGCTGCCATTTTAAATCATTTTTTTATCCAACACGACCAATCAACCATTTTCAAAGCCCGGTTCTTCAACATAGACATGGCAATGGAGGGCAGGCAGGATTGCTACCAAGGAGTGGGAAACCAATTAGGAGTCTCTCCATACCAAATGGTCAGACCACATGTCACTCCAAATCACCATAGCCATCCAAATCGATCGCTGAAGCCTAATGTTAGACAACCAGAACATTGAGTTCATTTCCATCCTCATCTTCTCCATTTTCTTTTCCTTTTCCCATATTTACCAGATGAAGGGAATGTAATTACTTTATAAAGCTGAAAAATGTGAGGTGGGTCTTTGAAGTTAATGCTGGTTTGTTCTTTTTGAGAGGCGAGAGGGCTTGGTGGGCTCTCCTAGTGTAGATGCCATTGATGAAAAAATAGTATAACGAGACGTAACAAGATGTTATTTTTATTGTGATATGTTTATTTTATGAGTTTCACATGAATCTTACAATAATATTCAAATCATAATAAAATTAGTATCATGTAATCGTTCCACTAAACTTTTTTTCCACATGAATGGGAGAAGAACTCCATTGTGATGCCATTCTTTTAAACTTCAAAACTTAACTGCTCATGTTTAATGCATTCATTTTTTTTTTCTTTTTTTTTTCAAAAAAAAAAAAATCATTATACATATTTAAGTTGTTGACATGACAATCACCAAATGTTTATAGGACACAATAGTATAAACTTGCAAGACTTAACCCTATAATTATTTCACATCACTTATCTCATAATAAATAATACTACAATTAAACCTTATCATTATAAAATCAAAATAAACATATTTAACCACCAAAATATCTGAAATAATATTCATATTCAATACAAAAATAGATAAATAGTCTCACCAAGAAAATTTCTTAATCCAATCTAAATAAAATTCAAATTCCATTCAATCACTAGCTCTCTCTCTCTCTCTCTCTCTCTCTCTCTCTCTCTCTCTCTCTCTCTCTCTCTCTCTCTCTCTCTCCCAATTATACTCCATTAAGCCAAGATGTTTATCCTGTTAATAACCTTCAAAATCTGAAATGAGAAAAAAAAAATATGATAAGCTTTACGGCCCAACAAATGACCATAAACCTAAGTAGCTGGATCAAGCATTTTACAAAACAATTCTCAAACAATAATATATTTCGAGATTTCAACTTACAAACAATTCTTATATGATTCTAAATAACCTTGCAATTTAACATAAAATGTAATTAAATAATAACTTAACAATTAATAAGTCTACGGTCACAATTCACAAGGTGATAAGGCGAAAGCTATTCAATAATTTGTTATATAACAATGCCGATAATTATCATTTCTTATTGGGAAATACCAACGTTTATTCGCATTGGCGAGTTCAAATACAAATGTTTATCATTCCTCATTAGTGTGATCCAATTCATTGTCAAATTGAGAGTCCACAAATAATCCCAAGTTCCAAACAAATGTTTTATAACAAAGTGTTTGTTTAAATAACTTTCAAAATTCACTTTCAATTAAGTTGCATGCCGATCCAAATTTAAAACTAGTATATGAGAGAAAATAATTTTTCAATCATAAATAACAACATTTAAAATTTATTATCAAATATTTCAAAATAAATAATTTCAAGATTTATAAGTCTTTTTTTTTTTTAATAAAACAACTACCACGGCAGAAGGTCACTTACTTGAGTAGTCCAAACTAAAATCCAAAAATCTCAACATATACAACCCTTTACTGTATTCTTTTTCTTTCTTGTATTCTTGCCCATCTCCTCTCAACTTTGTTTTTTCTTATGAGAATTTGTTAGATGATTAGGATTTTGTAGTCTTTTATTTTAATTAATACCATAAGTAGTAACTTAATTAATAGAATTAGACTTAGTCCGGTAAATTGACTGATTCGTGGTGACCTATCAACTCAACATTTGACTATTTTCAAACTTACTTGATACAAGGGATTTGCGATTAATTGTTGTATCGACAGGGATTAGTTTTGAGTCAAGTAAATTAAGAACACTTTTGACTTCATAAAAAAAAAACATTTAGATAATTGCTTGAACTCATAAATTTTTAACTGAGATTTTTTTTTTTCTGTAATAGATAAATCGATGTATTATGACAAAATAACATAATTAGCATAAATAACATTATTCAGATTTTCTAAACACAGACGATTAAATTCTCATTTTTGGTCAGCTTTGCCAACACCTATGTCTAGAGACAAACTTTGCCAATGTCAATATCTATAAACAAGTTTAGTGAGTGTTTGAGGTTACTTATGAATTTCTTCCAACACACTTTTGTGTGTTTTGAGAAATAAAATTAACAAATGATTAAGCACATTTTCTAATATAACTTTTTTAAATGCAAACCCGAAAATAAAGTTGCAAAAGCTGCCCAAACAGGTCCTAATACAATTTAATTTATTTTAAATGTATGAAATTTTATATTTATTGATTCAAACTAATCTCCTACGCCGACCTATATATGCAATTGTTATTCAATTTGCTAAATAAAGAAATTCATAATCTTCCATACCTTATTTTCACTTATGAAATATATATTTCTGGATCCATCAACTACGACATTGTCATACTAAACATAAGCTTTGGTAATGGTGGTCCGCGAAGAAGAAACACTTGAGAGACATTTTGCATTGTTGGCCGAGCTTTTGGATTGGGACGCACACATGCTAGTGCTAATGTAACAACAAGAACCACATTTTGAGCAACCAATGGATTCGAGAGAGGTGGCAGGCGTGAGTCCAGAACATCTTTTAGCATTATATGTTGTGAAGATGATGATGATAATGAAGAAAGTAGTTCTCCTTGGTGCTTTCCCATTATTGTTTCTAGCGCGACCACTCCAAAGCTATAAACATCACATTTTTCAGTCACAGTCATAGTGAAGGCAAGTTCTGCATTAATCAAAAATTTGTTAGAACAAACTAACAAACATTATTTTCTCCCCCTTGC
Organism: Nyssa sinensis; assembly: GCA_008638375.1. NCBI lineage: Eukaryota > Viridiplantae > Streptophyta > Magnoliopsida > Cornales > Nyssaceae > Nyssa > Nyssa sinensis. Next base: position 9,699,287 of record CM018043.1, on the reverse strand, counting down.
TTATAAGAAAAACAATATGACATGACTATGTTACAAATGTATATGTTGCAAAAATTATTCATCAATTTAGCCTGACTTGTAGTTTTCATAAATAACAGTGACTTCATGTGTAACAATTGATAGTGGAGTAGTTCATAGATATAAAAATAATTTTGCTTTAGTCTTACCATTTTGTATACATATGGTGAATAAAAATTGTTCTATGATGCACATGCTATCATTCAGTCAAGAAATATTTGTTTTATCATGGAACATACAAATAATATTCTGTTGTTGAACAAAATGTTTGGCTTTTAAAAGATACAGAAGTAATAGTCTGTCTACATGACAAGATGTCATTAATGAGATTATATATATATATATATATACACACACACACACACACACACACACACATACATACATAGCATGAGACACCACAGTTTGCATGAAAGAAAGGTCAAATAAATAGTACTTGTGATATACCTGGAGCAATATATCCATAAGTGCCGGCCATTATGGTTTGATTGGATGAATTAGGATCCAGCAATCTAGCAGTGCCGAAGTCAGAGACACAAGAGTCCAAATTTGAATTCAATAGAATGTTGTTGCTTGATATATCACGGTGAATAATTGGTGAGGTGCAGTCGTGATGCATGTAAGCCAATGCATGAGCAATGCCTTTTACTACATTCACTCTTTTCATCCAATCTAGTTCCATAGCTTTAATTCCATCCCTTAAGATACAAAAAAGGCTTCCCCTCTCCATGAACTCAAACCAAAAACATACATCGATTGTGTAAACAATAACCATAAAGCTTCACAATGTTTCGATGTCGTATTTCTGACGAAACATGTGCCTCATTCCTAAAACTTTTATCATAAGCTGGATCTTCTGTTTCCAAACGGTGAAGTTTCTTTAACGCTACTACTTTCCCACAAGGCAGTCGTGCTCTGTAAACATTGCCATAGCCTCCCGTTCCAACGCAGTATTTGATGTCGAAGTCCTCTGTTGCTTCAATGATATCTTCATATGCAATTGTTCCATCGTAATTCCATATTGAGAACATATCTCCGTTCTTTGTCACTCTTGCCTCAGATTGAATATTCTCAACCTTATGTCGTGAGAAGTATAAAAATGCAATGATAAAGCAGGCAAGGAAAATTATGATAGGAAGAAAAATTGTGACATAATGCATGAATTCTTTTCCTTTTTTTTTTTTTTTTTTTTTGTTTTGGGTAAATGAATTCATTTCTTTTTTCGTTTATGGTAGTGGGAGATGTAGGGTATGGAGGGAAATCTTTGCTGTCACCACATAAATCATGGTTGCCAATAAATGCATCAGGATAATATGGTTGATTCCAAAAACCCTCTTCAATTGGACCCTCAAAACCATTGTATGACAAATCAATGGAAGATGTATATTGGAGAGAATAAGGAATGATGCCAGAGAGTTCATTGTGGGAGAGATTCAAGTGTTCTAAATAGTTACGTCCAAGTTCCGAGGGTATCTTTCCACTAATGAAGTTATGACTAAGGTCCATGGTTTGCAGAGGAATGTAAACCATCAGATGTGGAATGCTGCCATTCAAATAGTTGTTGTTCAAAAGCAAGATCCGCAAAGCAGAACAAGTGGCAATAGTGGTTGGAATGAATCCACTTAACTTATTTTGGGAGAGGTCTAAATGACTGAGTTTGGAGAGTGCTCCAATTTCAAGTGGTATCCAACCAGTGATACTGTTGAGGAAAGGTGTAGATTTGTAAGATAAGTTAACTTGCCAAGGTCATGAGGTAACATACCATTCAGTTGATTGTAACTGAAATCTAAAAGGTACAAGTTAAACAAATGACCAAAAGCTGGAGGGATGGAACCATTCAGTTGATTGTTACTAAGGTTGAAAGATTCCAAATTGGTTAATTGACCCAGAGTTGACGGGATTGATCCACTGAGTTGGTTGTAGCTGAAATCCAGAAAGGTCAAGTTAAACAAATGACCAAGAGCTGAAGGAATTGAACCGACAAGGGAATTATTACATAGGCTTAGAACAATCAAATTCTTTAGATTCCCTATTTTTGTAGGGATGAAACCATTCAATTGATTATTATGGAAGTAGAGCCACTCCAATTCGGTGCACCTAGTAAGCGAAAGTGGTATCTCACCAGAGAGAGAATTAGAGGACAAAGAGAGGTATTTGAGTTTTGAAGCATCGCATATTTGATATGGTATGCTACCAATGATTCCCATGGCGGTAAGATCAAGAAGCACAAGGTTTGGGAATAAAGAGAAGTTAAGTTTTTTCAGCTTACCTCCCAATCCAAATCTGAAATAATATATGCTCATACATATGCGTATTACACTTCCAGCTTTATTGCAATCTACACCGGGCCAGTTGCAGTGATTTGAGGCGTTCATTGTATCGTTATCCCACCAACCACTGTTACGCAATGCCCCTGCTTCTAATTCAATTGATGATGCTGATGCTAAATGAGCAGGACTACAAATAGTAGAAATGTAAAAGAAAAAGCTGGTCCATCCTACTACCAATAGAGAAATGGAAATTGGGAATGCCATGATTATGCTCTTAACTTTTTTGATAATTTGAATTGCAAGAAGACTCATCCATCCCTGTTAAATAAGGGAGTTGGGAACAGGGAGTCATCTATTCTGGTCTTCTTGTCAACACTTCTATGTTTGATTTTTCTTTATCATTTAAAACGGGGAAACATCTACGTAGTTGCAGTGGAGACCAAACTAAACTAATTAGTGGAGTATCAAGATTTGCAACACGCTGTCCCAAAGTCTTTTTGTCTAGTCAAGCTGTTTACATGACCTTTCCAACCTGCACATTAATTACATTTCAACTCAGTCTAGGTCTTTAGTCTTTCACCCCAATCGTGACAGCTAAGCAATGCCTGTACATGTGATACTAATTGAGCAATACAAGGGATACCATTTTTATGTATCACTTTTAAACATCATTCTTTCACATATAATGAGTTTTATCACTATAAAATTATAAATGAGACCTATTTCATGTGAGAGGATGATATTTAAAAATAATACACAACAAGTCCAACATAACAAGAGTATTTCTACTTATCAAGTTGTAATTAAATAAATCCCATGAGTAGTGGCATGGTGGTTGGTAGGAGAAGTCTTGAGTACTTGGTGTATCAAGTCCAAATATTTCGTGAGTTCGAATTCCCGTTGTTGCGTCCTACATGATTTAAATGGTACGTATATTTGAGGACGGGGGAATTTATCCTCATCACCTAAAAAAAATGTGATTAAATAAATTTGAAAAAAAAATCCTCCAAAACTATGTTTAAAAAAAAAATCTAATCTAATTAACCAAATATAAATAATTATCCTATAATCAATAAAGCATAGTCAGGTCCTAGGGTGCATTTTTTTTTTAAAGAAATGCATATTTATATACAAGAACTTAAAATTTAAAAAGATATTTTTTTTTACTAGAGCTAGCCTAATCGGTAACTCATGACTTCTCTTTAGCGAAAGTTACGAATTCTACTTTCACTCTTTTCACACGAAATGACATGTAATTCATTTAATTTCTTCCAATTGGGCTCATGGATCCTGCAAAATGTGCATAGTCTTAATTTTAATGAGTGCAGTACAATTCCTTTTCATATTAACTTTCCACCCATTTTCTGGGATGGACCTTAGCATCATACTGCGTGATGGTGTTATGACACAAAATGGATTACTAATCATTCCATTTTTTTTCACAATGGAAATCAATTTATAGTTCATTTGTTGCTTTATGCCTAAAGATGGCTTCCCGCTTTCCACACGGTAATGTTTTTCCAAGGCTAGTTGTCTACTGGTGCTCTTGTCCAAGTCAAGCTCGTTGTGCTCTAATTTAAGGATAGAGATGGAATCCCTATTCTGTTAGTAACAGACACAGTCCAAACCTTAAACAACAAGTTCCTCTTTTGACTACTTATCCCCTCCCTAGAGGGGTCAATTGAAAATTGTAGCCTGCAAATTACCATGGGTTTCAATGGAAATCATTTCATAAACAAGCATGTCGTGTTCTCGGGGAGAAAAGAAAAGGGGGGGGGGGGGGGGGGTTCGTATAGTAACATTAAGAATACTCTTGAGTATTTTATGAAATGGAGGAGAAAACTTCTTTAACCAATCTAATAAATTGATATTAGACGAGGGCCATTTGCTGAACTGGGCATCATATTACAAGAAACAAAACATCACACGTTTCATTATGGCAAACCAACTCCATGGGTTACAGAATGTCAGCTGCCCCGTTCAATTCTCAACAATGAATTCTTTAATTTCAATTCCTATATGCCGAGCACCTCCTTGTACTCTTAGCAGAACCTCATCCCCAATTTTGAGAGAGGTCACCGGAATTGCTGTATTTTGATGTTCATTTCCTAGAAAGAGTATATGACATGGATTAATTCAAGATAATGCAGAATGCAATTAGAACCAGAAGGCTTTCAGAGAATGTTGTCTGTATGCAATTGGAATACAGACCTTAATGGTGACAGACTAAGGTAACCGTTTCTGCATTCTGTAGAAGGATGCTGTAAGGTATGTGATCATCTAAATCTCTTTGCAATTTCAAATATTCTAAATGATATTCGAATTCAGTTTGTTAATTTTCATTAGCAATTCTTATTCAAAAATAAATAAATAAATGCATTTAGCAACTTAATTTGAAATAGAAATAACACTTTTTATTGTTAAGGATTTAAGAAAGTGGCACTATACCTCCAAGAAAGCAGAGGAAAATCAAAGAAAATTGGTTCAGCTATGTTATTTTCGGGGTGTGTAGCTTACCAATTGGTTCTTTCCATTGGTAAAAAAAAAAAAACAAATAATGACAAATATATTAAGTATTAACCCAATTTTGTTCTTTTCCTTCCTTTCCTGGGCAACCAAATAAAGCATATTTGAAGTTTTGAACCTGAATCTCACATGTGGTCAAGTGAGAGGAGTAAGATGCCTGAATGTGTATCTATGTCTCCTCCTTTGGAGCCATGCCCAATGGATTTATCCCCGGTAATTACCCAATGCACGTGGGATGTCGGGGTTGGATGTATCAAGAGGATTTGTCGGGTGGAAGAAAGTCCGGATGCCACTTAGCAAAAAATAAGAGCAATAGAATTCATCCAAGCAAAATCATCTTAGGTACTCCGACTTGAGCCATAACTTACAATGTTACATATTCTCATTACTTTGTTTCAGTCAACTAACTCACTCTACCTCAGAAACAATTCTTTCTTAAATAAGCCCTCTATTCTGTCACATTATTCTTAAACTCAATAAAGCATTTTCCCAATCTGTTACATTACTCTCGTACCAATATTATTATTCTGAGGAATTGTATCCGATTTTTTTTTATTCAAAAATTTATTCTGATGTTAATTTAAGACCCTCAACAGAGCTTTTACTTACTCTGTAAAACTTTTTACAGATCAAACCTTGATGTCATGGATCCTGCCAAGGAATTCATTGACAAGATCCTAGTTATATCAGGACCTTGTTTATAAGGGTATACGTTAGCTGGGCCACTTTAAATGTTACTTTCTTTTGAACTTTCTTTGGGTCAACTAAGTCGAATGTGTCCCTTTTGGGATTGAATGCACTCATTGATGATATCACAGCACATAATGTTAACTAAGCAGTTGAGATCATTCAGTCTTATACCCACAATGCCACACCATATGAACTATATTCAATCAAATTAACAATGAATATATTGATAATATCTCAGAAGACGCTTTTACCATGTTTTCTAAGAGAATATTATTGTATACAAACCTTTGCCTCCACAAGGATTAATGGTCTGGTCTCCATCTTTACGCGCCCAACAATTGCTGTTCGTTGCATACCACTTTGATCAACAACAATTACCTCTTTGCCAGCCTTTAATTTCCGAAAGGTAGCAAGTCTTTCCACCTGGAACAGCAACATAGGCATGTACAGGTCCCTGTAGATTTCCAAAAAAACAACACCACCAGAAAGTGGCTCAATGCAACTCCTACTCGAGCAAATTTTTGGAGTGTGATTCATTTTCTCAAAAAAGGGATCTATGATTTTTTTTCAAATGGCAGGAAACTGATACATAATAGAAAGAGTAAAAAATGACAGCAAAGAAGGCAAGAAACGTGATTTTGGATTCAGAGAATATTCAAGATACAAAATACACATATATAAGAAGATTTCTTGCCAGAATAAACTATCTTCCTAAACTTAAGGAAAGTCAACCTAACACAAGTACATATCAACGTTAGGTGAAAGTTTAGATCCTTAAATTTAGCTACTCCACATATTTTTAACTAATGCAGATCAAGACAAAATAACAAAATCTTCTGCATATCTGAGGAAAGTCTTAACACATCAACACTCTTCCTTAAGAATTTGCTTAGATATGCCAAGCTTGACCCTTAAATCTTCAAACCTTCCTTTGGAGAGTGCTTTTGTCAAAATATCAGCAACTTGATTTTCTGAACTGTAATAAATCAGCTCAATTTCCTTTTCATTTTGTGCTTGTCTGATTGCATGAAACTTGACCAAAATGTGCTTATTTCAGCCATGGTTTACAAGATTCTTAGGACATGGACAAGAGCTGATTGATTATCTACATTGATCCTTTGTTGAATTTGTTTGAGATTGCAGCAGGTCTCCCATGATTTTCCTTAACCAGATGGTCTAGTTTGCAGCAACAGTAGCAAGCAGTAATGTACTCTGTTTCTGCTGTTGATTGTGCAACCACTTCTTGCTTTTTAGACATCCATGAAAATGCTCCTGAACCAAGTGTAAAGAGATAACCAGTAGTGCTTTTGAAATCATTAGGGCATCCAGCCTAATCACTGTTAGAATAGCCCTCAAAGACACCATTTTCAGCCTTCTAAATACATGGTACCATAGTCTACAGTCCCTCTAACATATCTCAGGACCCTTTTTACTGTTGTAAGGTGTTTTTGGCCAAGATCTTGCATGAACCTTGAAAGAACACTTGTAGCAAACAATATGTCAGGTCTTGAGGCTCTGAGATAGAGCAAACTTCCCACCAAACTTCTATATTGCGTATCATCAACACTTTCACCCTTATCTTCCTTCGTCAGTTTATGGCTTGGAACTAATGGAGTAGCAACTGATTTTCTATTCTCCATTTTAAATTTTTTTAATAAATCTTTGGCATATTTCTTTTGAGAAACAAAAGTACCAGCACTTGATTGATCAATTGCCATTCCTAGAAAGTATGTCATTTGCGCAAGGTCTGACATTTCAAACATCTCCTCCATTTTTCTTTTGAATTTAGCAACCAGCCTTTGACAGCTTCTAGTAACAAGCAAATCATCCACATATAATGACACAATGATCACCTTACTCTTTTCAAGCAGCCTTCACATACAAGGTAGCTTCATTTTTGCTTCTGAAAAATCCACAATTTGTCAAATGAGCATCAATTTTGCTGTACTAGGCTCTTGGAGCCTGTTTAAGACCATATAGAACTTTATGAAGCTTGTAAACATGGTTCTCCATTCCTTCAACCTGGAAGCCTTCAGGTTGTTCTACATATAACTCCTCCTTGTACTTCACCATTCAAGAATGCTGACTTGACATCTAGGTGGAATACTTTCCATTTCTGTTGAGCTGCTAATGCCCTACAAAAGTCTGATTGTTTCATGCCTTGCCACAAGAGCAAAGGTGTCACCAAAATCCACCCCTGCTTGCTGAGAGTACCCCTTGACAACCAGCCTTGCTTTGTGCTTGTAAATGGATCCATCCTAGGTTCAGTTTGGTTCTGAAAATCCATTTCACTCCAATGATATTTCTTGCTTCAAGTCTGTTCACCAAGCTCCAAGTCTTGTTCTTTTCAATCATTGAGATCTCCTCCTTCATAGCAAGCCTCCATTCTTTGCATTTCACATGCCTCATCGAATGATGAAGGTTCAAAAATAGCATAATTACATTTTTCATAGATTTCAGACAGAGATTTTGTCTTAAGTACAAGTGAGTCAAGTGAAGTTACTGAGTTAGCATCATCATTTACATCTGGTGCAAGGATCTGAATCATTTGAACTTTGAGTCTGAATCTGATTTTGAGTTGTGTCTGTTGCAATTCTGTCATACTCCCAATCCTAATGACCATTTTCATCAACTTTGATATCCCTACTTACTTGAACCTGATTTGTTCTTAGGTTATACACTCTGTAACCTTTAGAGGCTGCTGCATACCTTAAGAAAATCCCTTGATCTGCCTTCTGATCAAGCTTGGTCCTCTTCACAGCTGGAACATGCACATAACATATAGAACCAAAGATTTTTAAGTGCTTTGTCCGATGGTTTCACGCCTGACCAAGCCTCAACAAGTGTTTTGCCTTCAACAGCCTTCGTAGGCAATCTATTGAGCAAGTGATAACTTGGTTAAAAAGTGTATATTTATTTTGTTAATTCTAGATATTCTTGCACTTTTATTATTTTAATTTCTCCAACCTATATGCATTTGCTAGTTAATTCTTGTTTTATCTTTTTACAGAGAAAGCTTGACAAAGTTGATGATTTGGTGGTGGATTTGGAGTAAAAGGAAAATATTGGGCTTTGAAGTGCTAAAAAAAGTGGAAAACAAGTGGTTATGGGTTAAAAGAGAGGCTTGATCCATATGTTGGTGGATTCAGGGCCCACTTTAGCATTACAGACTCTATTTTGGAGCACTTTAGCCTCCCTTTTTTGGGCCCCTAATGTCTAATTGCAGGGATTTTGATTTTATTTTGCTTAACTCCTATTTTTAGGGTTTGGAGGAAGAGGAGGCGACTGTTTTTTTTTTGGGGATTCGGACGTTGAAAGGAAGAAAAAGACGGCTCTAAAAAGAAGAAGATGAAGAACTCCATGGCTATGGTGTTCTCCTCTTCCACCATCATGGGCTAAGCTTCTCTCATTTCTAGGGTTTAGATGAAACCCTAGTCAAGTAATCATGCTTCTTTGTATTTTATTTTTGGGTTAATTAGTTTTGGATGTTGATTGTATAACTTTGAATTTTATTAAGGCAATGATTGTGTTATTCGGTTTCACATAATCAATTTTTGTGATTTTATGTATGTGGTTATACAATAGTAATATTTGTACATACATCAAAACCGTAGGACGAGTCATAACTCAGGGAAAACAAATTGTGACTATGACCTTAGAATTCAGCGTAGACAATTTGTGTTGACCTAAAGATGATTAGTGCTTAGGGTTTTGGTACGTGGTTTTCTTGATGATTGTATTGAGGCTTGTAGCCAAAATACATCTTTTACATCCAAATTTAATAGCCCAAGAATTAATACAATTGAAGCTAGTTACAAGATTAGTGGTGGATTCAACACTCTAGGAATCTTCTTTTAATTTGATTCGTCGTTAATTTAGTTGAATATTTGCTTTAATTATAGTTCTCATTTAATTTTAGAAAAACAAATCAACAAACAATCACTCTTTGTGAATTTGAATTAAAATTAATCTCAACTTTGGTTTTTAAACAATTAACAATCTCTGTAGGGTTCGACCCCTTACTTCTCTACTATACTAGTAGTTTAGTTTGGTAATTTGATTGATTTCCAAGATAGATCAATTTTTGGCGCCGTTGCCAGGGACTATTGAATTGTTAAAAATTTAGTAGTTAATTTTTATTTTAATTCTTTATTTTCTGATATTATTCTTTTTCTTTGTCTTTGGTGTGCAGCAATTATAAAAAGCTAAAGAGAAGCGGAGTCGATTGGAGCAAACGCAGGTTGGTACAAAAAAATAATAATAAAAGAAGAAAAATTCTACCTTCTTTGCAACTGATCCCGGTGAAATCTTTCCCTTCTCTTTGCATTTTATTTTTGCTACATTTGGTATACTTGATTGGGTAGGTTTATTTGTTTTATGTTTGGTCGCCAGTTCGTGCAACCCAGGCTTAGAAAAATTAGACCTTGAGCTAGAAAGAACCTTGAGAGCTTTTCGTGGTTTGTGCATTAAGTCTGGAGTTTTAGGAAATCCTATTTCTATAGACATGGCTGATAATGGTGGACAACAACAACCACAGCCTTTTAAGACTCATTTTGTTCCTACAACATATACCAACCCTTCATGTATTCAAATGCTTGCTGTAATTGGGCATTATGAAATTAGACCCCAAACCATTTGAATGGTACCATCTTTTTATAGGAAATCAAATGAAGACCTATATCAACATCTGAATGAATTTTTAGAGCTTTACACCACTGTCAATGTGCAAAATCTGAGTGAGAATGCTCTTAAGTTAAGGTTGTTCCCTTTTTCATTGAAGGATAGAGCCAAACAATGGCTCGGTTCTTTGCTTACAAATTCCATAACAACTTGGGCTCAACTCCAACAAGAGTTTTTTTAAAAATACTTTCTTATAGGAAAAACCAATGATATGAGAAGAGCCATCACAAATTTTACTCAACTCGATGGCGAGTCTTTTCATGAAGCTTAGGAGAGATTTTTGGACCTTCATAGGAAGTGTCCCCATCATGATATCATGCGTTGGCAGTTGGTACAGAGTTTTTATGACGGTATCACAGAACAAAACCGTCAAATGATTAACTCTGCTTGTGGAGGGACTTTCCTTAACAAGAATCAGGATGAGGCATGGGATCTTTTTGAGACCCTTAGTGACAATTCGCAGCACCATGCCTCAGCAAGTCGGAGAGCTCCACCCACCTCCTCTAGTGTCCCTAAAAGAGGTGGCATTTATGAAGTCGGACAACCTGTGGATGTCCAAGAGCAAGTTGCGGTGTTGTCTAGGAAACTAGACCAAGTTTTGGCTAGGGGACAAGTTTCTACTTCTACTCTTGCCACTTAAGAGGTGTGTGCTTTATGTTCATACCCAACTTATTATGTGTCAGACTGTCCCTTAGCCCCGCAATATCCAGAGTTTGTGCAAGAGCAAGTTAATGCTCTTCAAGGTTTTTCCAAACCAGGTAATGATCCATATTCTAGCCATTACAACCCGGGATGGAGAAACCATCCAAATTTTTCTTGGAGGCCCCAAGCCTCAAATCCTCATTCTCACAAAATTCAAGGCCAAATGTGCCTCATTCTTTTCCATCATCGTCCTGCCGTCCTCCTCCTCAGCAATATCAACAACCACCTCTTCCTCCTAGAAATCCAGCTTTTGAGGACAAGGTATTGAGTACTTTGCAAGCTTTAGAGTCAAATCATCAATCCAACACTCAATTGCTCCACTCACACACTCAGTCCATCTCGAAGCTAGAATCCTAAATAGGACAACTAGCACAAGTTGTGGGTAGAAGAGACGAGGGACGTTTACCAAGTCAACTGGTAAACAACCCTAAAGGCCAATATGGGGTAGAGTCTTCCAACCCCAATGATCAATTTCATTAGTAAGTTAAGGCCATAACTACTCTTAGGAGTGAGAAAGTGGTAGATAACAAAGTTGAGTATAAGGTTGAGGGTGAATTGACAAGTTCTTCTGAAAAGGATGAAGCCGAGAATAAAAATTTGCAGAAAAGGGATTCTTCATCCCCACGTGATCCTTTAAATGTTCCTGTGGCATCCTATGTGCCCAAGGCCCCTTACCCTTCCTGCTTGGCCGACCCTTCTCCTTTTGGGAAAAAAGGGTGCAAATATGGAGGAAATGCTTGAGATTTTTAAGCAAGTTAAGATTAACTTGCCACTTCTTGATGCAGTCAAGCAAATTCCTTCCTATGCCAAATTCTTGAAAGACCTTTGCACTCAAAAGCGAAAAGTTAAAACTCATGTGTCAAAGAAGGTCTTTCTGACAGAGCAAGTGAGCTCGATTCTCCAACACCAATTTGCACCTAAGTTCAAAGATCCTGGAGCCCCCATAATTTCTTGTGTCATAGGTAATCACATTATTGAGAGGGCGCTCCTTGACTTGGGGGCAAGTGTCAATTTATTGTTATACTCTATCTATAAGCAATTTGGGTTAGGTGAGTTGAAGCTTACGACTGGTATCTTTGCAATTAACTGTAAGATCTATCAAGATACCTCGTGGGATCATTGAGGATGTTTTGGTGAAAGTAGACAAATTCTACTTTCCAGTTGATTTCTTAGTTTTAGACATGGAGCCCGTTCATGACCCTAAGCATCAGATTCCCGTCATCTTAGGTTGACCATTCTTAGCTACTGCTCATGCATGTATTAATTGTCGAACTAGAGTGATGGATATTTCTTTTGGGAATATCACTGTGAGGCTCAATGTCTTCAATGCTTCACAACAACCTCCATATGAGGAAGATTGTTTTTCAGTGGATGTAGTTGATGGGATAGTTGAGGAATCTCTCCTTCAAATCTTGATTGAGGATTATTTGGAGAGATGTTTGACTTACTTTGATAGTGATGCTTTCGATATTGGCGGTTCTATTGAAGAAGTCAATTCATTACTTGACTGTTCTCCTTTATAGACTATCCTCCTTGGGAGTCTAGATCGGAACCCCTACCTAATCTTGCGAGCACTCTTGCTCCTCCATCTTTAGAAGTGTCTCTAAAGCTTGAGTTGAAGCCGCTCCCGGCTACTCTTAAGTATTCATTCTCAGGACCCGATGACACTCTCCCTATTATCATTGCTTCTAATCTTCCAAGTGAGCAAGAGTGCCGTCTTTTTGAAGTTCTTAGAGAGCACAAGGGTGCTGTAGGTTGGTCCGTAGCTAATTTGAAGGGATTGATCCCTCTATTTGTATGCACTGCATTCATTTAAAGGATGATGCAAAGCCATCTCGAGAAATGCAGAGAAGGCTTAATCCCAACATGAGGGAGGTTGTCGAATTGCTAGATGTGGGTATTATTTACCCAATTTCTGATAGTAAGTGGGTGAGTCCCACCCAAGTGGTACCAAAGAAGTCTGGTATCACTGTTGTTGAGAATGATAAGGGTGAGCTTATCCCTATGTGCACCACCACAGGGTGGAGAGTTTGTATTGATTATCACAAGCTCAGTTCTATGACCCAGAAAGACCATTTTCCTCTCCCATTCATTGATCAAATCCTGGAAAGGTTAGCGGGTCAAAGCTATTATTGCTTTCTTGATGGTTATTTTGGATATAACCAAATTGCGGTCTTTTCAGAGGAACATATGTCTATCTTCTCCGACATGGTAGAGAAATTTTTAAAAGTCTTCATGGATGACTTCTCTATTTTTGGCCCCTCGTTTGATGATTGTCTCCAAAACTTGACCAAAGTTTTGAAGTGTTGCAAGGAGACAAATCTTGTGCTTAGTTGGGAAAAGAGCCATTTTTGTGGTTCAAGAGGGGATTGTGTTAGGAGACATTGTGTCCAAGAGAGGGATTGAGGTCGACAAGGCCAAAGTCCATCTCATTGCTAAGCTTTCGCATCCTACCACGGTCAAGCAAGTTCGATCATTTTTAGGATATACTGGTTTCTATCGTCGGTTTATCAAGGACTTTAGTAAGATCTCTAGGCCCTTGTGCAATCTTCTTGCCAAGGATACTCCATTTGTCTTTGATAGTGCTTGTGTAGTGGCTTTTGAAAAGCTTCGTGACTCTCTTTTCTCTGCCCCGATCATGCAACCACCCAATTGGTCCATTCCTTTTGAAATTATGTGTGATGCCTCCGACTATGCAGTTGGAGCTGTTTTGGGACAAAGGATAGAAAAAGTTCCATATGCCATTTACTATGCGAGTAAGACTCTTCATGATGCTCAGTTGAATTACACCACCACTGAGAAAGAGTTGCTCGTTGTAGTCTTTGCTTTGGATAAGTCTCGCTCCTACCTCCTTGGCTCTAAGGTAGTTGTCTATACCGACCATGTTGTTTTGCGGCATTTACTTTCCAAGAATGAGACCAAGCTGAGATTGATTAGGTGGATTTTGTTTCTTCAAGAGTTTCATTTGGAAATTCGAGACAAGAAAGGTTCTAAAAATGTCGTAGTCGACCACCTGTCCCACATTCTTGTTGAGCACACGAGTGACACTCAACCTTTGCATGACTCGTTTCCTGACGAGTAACTCTTTTCTGTGTCATTAGTGAAACCTCCTTGGTTTGCTCATATTGTGAACTATCTTGCAATCGGTCAAATTCCTTCCCCATGGTCCAAACAGGACAAAGATCGATTTTTCTCTCAAGTTAAGTTTTTCTATTAGGAGGATCCTGTGCTCTTTAAGTATTGCTCTGACCAAGTTATCTGTTGTTGTGCTCTAGAGAGTGAGTTTCATAGCATTCTTATTTTCTGTCATTATTCAGCTTGGGGTGTCCATTTCAGTGGTTGCAAGACGGCGGTGAAAGTCTTGTAGAGTGGGTTTTATTGGCCCACTCTATTTAAGGATGCACACAATTTTTGCAAGACTTGCATTCGGTATCAGCAAATGGGGACGATGTCTCGCAGAGATATGATGCCTCTTACCCCAATCTTAGTTGTTAAGATATTTGATGTATGGGGTATTGATTTCATGGGATCGTTTCCACCGTCATTTGGCTTTTAGTATATTTTGGTAGCAGTGGATTACGTGTCCAAGTGGATTGAGGCTTGTGGCAACTAGAACCAATGATCACAAAGTGGTGGTCAAATTCATTCAAGAGAATATATTTTCTCGGTTTGGTATGCCACGAGCGATTATTAGTGATGGAGGGTCTCATTTTTGTAATAGACCCTTTGCAATCTTGCTTCAAAAATATTCTATCACTTATAAAGTCGCCACTCCTTACCATCCCCAGACTAGTGGGCAAGTTGAAGTGTCGAATAGGGAGGTCAAGTTAATTCTAGAGAAAACGGTACAGCTCGATCGAAAAGATTGGTCTTTGCGTTTAAATGATGCTTTGTGGGCATACCGTACCGCTTACAAGACCCCTATTGGCATGTCTCCTTATCGATTGGTTTTCGGTAGAGCTTTCCATCTCTCGGTGGAGCTAGAGCATAAGGCCATGTGGGCCATTAAGAAGTTTAACTTTGATATGCTTGTTGTCGGCTCTAACCGAAAGCTTCAACTCAATGAGCTAGAGGAGCTTAAGAATGATGCATATGAGAGTTCCCGCATTTACAAGGCTCGGACTAAGGCATTCCATGATTCTCACATTAATCGTAAGTCCTTTGAGCCCGGTCAAAAGGTGTGGTTGTTTAACTCTAAGTCACGGTTGTTTCCTGGGAAGTTGCGGTTTAGATGGAATGATCCATATGTGGTTGTTCAATCTTGGTCTCATGGTGTGATAGAAATCATAACCCTCGAAGTGGCCAAACATTCAAAGTTAATGGCCAAAGGTTGAAAGTTGTTTATTGAGGGTGTGGAGGAAGGGAATTTGATTGAGGAGATTGGTCTTGAAGATCCAGTTTATGTTGATTGATGTTTTTTCTCTTTGCTGTGTTTGGCTGAAGACATTAAACTTAGCTCTTTTTTTGGGAGGAAACCCTTTTTTTTTTGTTGTTTTTAATTGAGTTTTTATTGTTTTGTAAGTGTTTAGTATTTATTTTATTCCTATTTTTTTAAAAAGAAAAAAAAAGGGTCTTTCTTTAGTCATTTTTGTTTTCTAGACTAAAAAGCTCGAGCAATTTCAGAAAGCTCGAGCATTTTTTCATGCTCTTTTTCCAAATGTTTATGGTCCAGAAAGCTCGAGCTTTGCATCGCTGAAGCTCGAGAACTTTTTCCTCCAAAATTGTTTAAACATTCTGCCCCAAAAAGCTTGAGCTCTTTTTCTTCCCTCAAAGCTCTTAAGTTTTTGTCCCAAAAAGCTCGAGCTTTTCTTAAAAGCTCGAGCACTTTTATTTTTTATTTTTAAAAATAATAATAATACTAAAACCCTTTTCTCCCTCAACCTTTCCTTGCGCCGCATAACCTTCGTCACCACCACACTCACTCATCTCTCTCTCTCATTGCCACCACCTCCGGCTGTCCCCTTCGTCACCGTGCCCACCTCCACACGAAATCATCAGTCGGAATATTCTGCAGATTGCATATCAAAACTCTCTTGCAATTCAGGTACGTTTGCAATCATGGCATTTTCCTTTTAATTTCAGATCCCCAATATGTCAAAACCCACCTGAATATTGTCAATGAGTAAACAAGATTATGCCCATTATGTATGAGCCATTTATTGATGCTGTTGAGCTTGAGTATCCAATGAAGAACCCGTATAATTCAGTTGCATTATGGGAAAAATTCCCAGTTGCAGGTCGCAACCAAGCCACGGCTTCATATGAATCCATTGAGATTTCATGTGTTATAATAACATAACACTCACCAAGATAATTTAGTTTAGTATTTTAAATGTTTTGAGATTAAAAAGAAGTCTGAAAAAGTGAAGGAAATCAAGATTGAAATCTAGAGTTCAGTCGTTCGAGGGTGTTGTCATGAAAAAGACGATACTTGTAGCGGTTTAAGTTGGATCAAATTTCTAGGTATGGTTGGGTTAGGTCGACCCAGGTGTAGTAAGTGGATTGAAGCTGCACCGAATATCCCTTGGTTCATTTTGAGATTTGAATCGAAATCAGACTCAAGAAAAAGGAAGGGGAAACTGAAGAGGCGGTGCAGTGGCTGAGTTTTTGTTCTTGATTTTGGGCCAAATCGGGTTGGGTCCGACCCAATCCCACCCATTCAGATGGCTGCCCAACACTGTTACTTTATTGGTAAAATTTTAAATTTGAATTTGGGGGGTGTTTGGTTGGAAGGAGAAGCTATCCAATGGTTGGCTTAAACATGTACAGGAAATTAAAAACAATGAAAAAAAATGTACAGGAATGACAAACATTTGGTATGGGCAGTGAATTGAACCTGTGACCAAGGGAGAAAGGGTGAGAAGCTTAGCCTATGCCACCAAGGCACATGTCTCCCTCTCTCACCAACCCCCCCTCACCATTATCTCACCATCTATATCACCTTCCACCATTCGTCATCGCCGACGAACCATCCACCCCAGTAGCCGACCTGCCTACCCAACACCACCACATTGTTGGCATACTCATAAACCCATAGTCTCTATCTCTCATCTCTCATAACCTCAAACCCAACCACTAACCTTTTATTTATTTATTTATTTCTTTATTATTCCTCTGTTCTTGTTTTTATTTTATTTTTTTAGTTTTTAGTTTTTATTCTTTTTTTGTTTTTGTTATCTTTTTTATTTTGATTTTGATTTTGTTTTTAGTCTTTGTGTGCTTTCCGTTGGGTCTACGTTGTGAGTCCTGAGCTTGGTATTTTCTATGTGGTGTGACCTGTAAATTCAGTGTTAATGTGCTGTGTGTGTGAGAGCATGATGTTTTGTGCTTAAGATCTCTTGAATTCCTTGTTTTTCTTCACGGATTGCCTTACAATTGTTCATCCATTCTGTGGCTTGATATTGTCTTCTGCATTTTATAATATGCCTATTTATCTACCTTAAATTATATATTCATAGCTTTGCACATATATGTGGCATTTATGTTTTACTGTTTTTATATTGTGCACATCGGAATGGCTTATGAGGATTGCAAAAATTTACATAGAAAGCCGTTCCAAATTCACTTCATTCCAATATGGATTTGGTTTTGTTGTTTCTCTGCCTGCATTAGGCACGTATTGGCATATTGATCCTCTTTTTCCAATTTGTTTTGATATGCCAATATTTAGATTCTATGATCCTAATGATTTTTATTGTTTAGTTTGTTATTGTAGGGATCCATGGGTCGCCCAAAGCTTCAAAAATCCGTGCAATTAAAGTTGAATCCACTTCACGCAAACAGGCCCATTCAAACCCATAAAAGTCACTGCTTTGAGCAGCCAAATGAGAAATGGGCCACAAAACCAATTGCTATACAGACTACATTTGATGTGGCCCCGTTCTTTCAGGACGATCCTACAACCGAATGGGTGGTCCAAGAGTTCTCCAACCGCCACTTACAAGCTTTGCTAGCCCCATCCGATGTTGCATACCCTCGGTTGGTTCGCTTGTTCTATCAGAATATGTATCTTCAGCCGATAACCAACCCGAGGGTATTGTCTACTAAAATTGATGATGAGGAGATCTTTGCGACCAAAGAGTCTATTGCCGCTGCATTGGGTTCTCCTCTTCAGTCTCACTTTGCTCACTTGCCTCAGTTACCAGTTTCACAAAAAGTCAATGCTTTGAGCACTGTTCCATTGGGTCACTCTACACCAAATCACATTCTACGTTCTTAACTTCCATGGCGGCTTTGGTTTGTTGATTCGGTACTCAAGAAGAATGTGTGTCCCAATGGTCATGATTAACAACGGCGAGGGGATTTCCTTGATGCCCTATATACTGTGGAGAATGGCTTTTCTTGTGACGTTGCTGACATGATTTGGAACAAAATGTATGCTTGTTATAAACAGTTCATCAAGACTCCCACACAGTGTGCTTAAGCATGGCCTCTAGCCCTTTGCCAATTTGATCACTGTATTGGTTCGAGCCGATGGATATGACATTCCTCCTACTAAGCCGTCTGATACTACTTGTGTTTATTATGGTCAGCATCTCTGGGCTGTTAGTTAGCATAGATTGGTTCGGGAAAGTGGGCAGCATCCTAGGTTGTCTCGGCAACCTGTGTGGCTTAGTAACCCTGTTGAGATTCCTCCATCCACATCCATTGGACCTTCATCTCCTCCCATTTCATCTCCATTTTTGCGTCCTACCACATCGGAGGATAGATCGCATTCGGACTATAGTTGTCTTGAGCAGCGGTTTGATGCATTTGAGGTTTAATATCAACTTGATATCGCAGAGACTCATCGCTTTCTTTGGGCTATTCTTGCCGTTCAGCTCCCGCCTTCTGATTCACCTGGGCTCTTTGCCCCCTTAGTTCTCTCCACTCAGGTGCACTCCTTCGTTTTACTTCTTTTGTTCTATTTCATGTTCTTTGATGTTATGCCCCCTTGAGGACAAGGTGTCAAATAAGTTGGGGGGAGTTGCTATTATTTTGCTTACTTGAGCTCAATATACTTCGTGATTACAATTTTATTGTTTTGAGTGTATTCATGTATTTCTGAGCTTGCATGAGAATCATTGTGATAGTTGTGCACTGCTAGTGATTTATCTTTCCCTGATTTTCATAATTGGAGACAAATTGGGTTGCTATTCTTGTGACTCTATGATTTGATGGTTAGACTTTGAGACTCTAGTATCATGATGGCATTGACTGAGGCTTATAACCCATGTTATGTAGATTTGAGCTTGAACTTTATTTTGAGGGTTATACAGTTTGCATATCTCCATTCTATCAACTGCCATTGTCACATGTCTAAGGTCAGTCAGTTCAGATGTCAGATGACACTTCTTGCCTTTGGGGAATGAAACTAGGCCCTCTTTCTACTTTGAGCCTGCTGGTTTGTTTCTTGCATCTTTACATTATTTACCTGATAGGAACCAAGTTGAGCCTTCATTATTATATCTTTCTTTCATAGCCAGTAGCCTCGCTTTAGGTGAAGAAGTTGGGTGATTTTTTTTTTTTTTTGAGAATTTGGTGTTTTGAAAGTAGAAAAGTGAAGATTTACATTTTTATTTTATTGTAATTTCATTTGGTTTAAAAAAAATCAAAAAAAAAGAAAAAAAAAATTTCATTGCCTTTTCCTTTTCTTTTTGGTTTGCTCAAGTAGAAAAGTTGTGAGTAGCTTGTGAATGCTTTTATTAGAATTTTGGGAGTGGTGTTGCAATGTTCAAAAGAGATGATGAGTTTGGAAAATTGCAGTTTATTCACTTCAGCTTCTTCGCTAATCACATGGAGATTATTGTTCACTTACCCCTACTTTATCCTTGACCTTGACCTACGTTACAGCCAGAAACAAAGACCTAGCCAACCCCAAAGGTGTAGTAGTTGATGATTGAGGATGTGACTGTAGTGATCATGTGACATTGGGAGTTGATTTTTGTAGTGGTTAGAATTCTTTCTATATTATTCTTGTTGTGCTTTCATTCATGTTTGCATGTGGATTATTTGATTTGTACTTAACAGTTATTCGATCCACATGTATGAGAGGATACATATGCACCCCAGCTCTGTGAGCTTCATTTGTGAGTGATATATTTTGGTGAGATTTGGAGTCAAAAGAAATACCTGTTTGAAAAGAAGTTTCATTGCCTAGACATCTTGTTATGGTTGTTCTATCCATTTATGAGTACTTGGGGAATTCACAGGTTGCTTTTAGTGAGATAATTGTTACTTTGCTTCGATTGTAACTTAGTTATACGTTCACTAAGATTCATTTTTATTGATTGTGGAGTATATTGTGTTCAAGTTGGGGGGGTGTCAAATTTTGTGGGTAGATTCACTGCAAACCCTCACGATACTATAACTCATCTACTAGGGTAACCTAGGAGTTTAAAGCCTTATTGCATATGGTAAATGAAATCGTGTATCCCGCGAAAGAGGATTTAGTTAGTTGTATTTTGTCTCTTGTTTCCTTGGCTTTACTCGAGGACTAGCAAAGTGTAAGTTGGGAGGTGTGATAACTGGTTAAAAAATGCATATTTATTTTGTTAACCCTAGATATTCTTGCACTTTTATTATTTTAATTTCTATAACTATATACATTTGCTAGTTAATTCTTGTTTTATCTTTTTGCAGAGAAAGCTTGATAAAGTTGATGATTTGGTGGTGGATTTGGAGTAAAAGGAAAATATTGGGCTTTGAAGTGCTAAAAAAAGTGGAAAACAAGTGGTTATGGGTTAGAAGAGAGGCTTGATCCATATGTTGGTGGATTAGGGCCTATTTTAGCATTACAGACTTTATTTTGGAGCACTTTAGCCTCCCTTTTTGGGCCCTTAATGTCTAGTTACGGGATTTTGATTTTATTTTGCTTAATTCTAATTTTTAGGGTTTGGAGGAAGAGGAGGCGCCTGTCTTTTTTTTGGGGATTCGGACGTTGAAAGGAAGAAAAAGACGGCTCTAAAAAAAAGAAGATGAAGAACTCCATGGCTATGGTGTTCTCCTCTTCCACCATCATCGGCTAAGTTTCTCTCATTCCTAGGGTTTAGATGAAACCCTAGTCAAGTAATCGTGCTTCTTTGTATTTTATTTTTGGGTTAATTAGTTTTGGATGTTGATTATATAACTTTGGAATTTTATTAAGGCAATGATTGTGTTATTCGGTTTCACATAATCAATTTTTGTGATTTTGTTTCTGTGGTTATACAATAGTAATATTTGTACATACATCAAAACCGTAGGACGAGTCAGAACTCAGGGAAAAACAAATTGTGACTATGACCTTAGAATTAGCGTAGACAATTTGTGTTGACCAAAGATGATTCGTGTTTAAGGTTTTGGTGCGTGATTTTCTTGATGATTGTATTGAGGCTTGTAGCCAAAATACATCTTTTACATCCAAATTTAATGGCCCAAGAATTAATACAATTGAAGCTAGTTACAAGATTAGTGGTGGATTCAACACTCTAGGAATCCTCTTTTAATTTGATTCATCGTTAATTTAGTTGAATATTTGCTTTAATTATAGTTCTCATTTAATTTTAGAAAAAAAAATCAACAAACAATCATTCTTTGTGAATTTGAATTAAAATTAATCTCAACTTTGGTTTTTAAATAATTAACAATCTCTGTGGGTTCGACCCTTACTTCTCTACTATACTAGTAGTTTAGTTTGGTAATTTGATTGATTTCCACGACAGATCAGCAAGTATACTGATGTGTATACTGCTTCAGCCCAGAATAACTTGGGTAAGCCTTTATCATTCATTAAGCACCTCCCCATCTCCACAACGACCTGTTATTTCTTTTTGAAACACCATTTTGTTGTGGTGAATAGCTCACAATCAACTGGTGTTCAATGCTATGATCTGTACAATAGTTCTGAAATTCTTGAGGAGTATATTCCTTGCCATTGTTTGATCTGATTGCCTTCAATTTATAGCCACTTTGAACTTCAACCATAGTCTTGAATCTCTTGAAAACGTCAAGAACTTGAGCCTTGCTTCTCAGGAAATACACCTAGGTCATCCTGGTGCAGTCATCTATAAAGAGCACAAAGTATTTGTTTTTATTAAAAGACTCAGTGCTCATGGGACCACACACATCTGTGTGCACAAATTGTAGCTTTTCTTTGGCCCTCCATAAGGACTTAGATGGAAATGATTGCCTTTGAGACTTCCCTAGTTGACAGGTGCCACAAATCATATTTTGATCTGCTAAGCTTTGCTGGTCTCTTGTCCATCCTTGAGATTGCATTTGCTTTAGTGAAACAAAATTAAAGTGGCCGTATCTTCTATGCCATAGCAACGTGTCATTAGTTTTGCCTTAAAAAGCATTGTGACATATAGAATTCCATTTTAAAGTAAAGCATTTATCAACCATTGGTACATCAGCAACCAGTAGACCATTTGAATCATATATACAGTAGTTTTGATCTTTAAAAAATAGTGAATATCCATTTGAAATCTTTCGAGCAACACTCAGTAGATTTTGTGTCAAACTAGGAATGTAAAGAACATTATGGATATGTTTGGTACCTTCCTTTGAATGCACAACAACTATTCCCCTTCCATGTGCCTCCACCACTTGACCATTTCCAAGTTTGACTTTTGTTTTAATGGACCTGTCCAACTTGCTAAAAATTTCTTCATTGTTAGCCATGTGACAAGTGCAGCTACTATCAATATACCAGGTGTGCTTGCTTTTGTTGTGTAGGGTATGAGAAGCCATAAATAAGTTTGCTGGAACTTCCTCTTGCTCATCTGTGTTGTTGGCATGTTGAGCTTGCTCCTCGTTGTTGCTTGCTTGATTTTTCTTGGCCCTACAGTTCTTCTCAATATGGCCAAGTTTCTTGCAGAACCTACATTCAATTTTAGGTTTATTTTTAAACCAACAATCTTTGGGTTGGTGATTTTTTCTTTCACATATGTTTCAAGGACGAAATTCTTTTTTCTTTCCATGATCCTTTGAAGTGTTTGCAGCCTTCCCTTTCTCAGCACCACCATTCTTATTCCCTTTCCCTTGATGCCTCCATTTTTGCCTTGCTTGGAAAGCACCCTCAACAGTCTCATCATCCCTGAGACTTGTTCTCTGTTCCTATGCATGCAACTTGTTAATAAGTTCTGCAACAGTTAGCTTTGTAAGATCGCAAGACTCTTTAATGGCTGAGATTTTTGGCTCGAACCTTGCTGGTAAACTTATTAATATTTTCTCCATTATTTTGCTATCTGGAAAAGATTCACCAAACAACTTGAATTTATTCACAATCTCCATCAACTTCCCTGCATACTCCTTGACAGTTTCCCCTTCTTTCATTTTGTGCATTTCAAATTCCTTCTTGAGAGTGAGTAACTTCACATTCTTTACTCTTTGGCTGCCTTCATTCTCCTCCCTTAGTTTCTCCCAAATTTCTTTAGGAGTTTCACAAGCCATTACACTCAGGAAGATGGTTTCTGAAAGGGCTGAATGTAAGTAGGTCAAAGCTCTTGGTTTCTTGGCCTTCTGCTCTTCATAATTTTTGAGTTGTGCTATAGTCGGATTATCACCAAGTGGAGCAAGATCAACATCATTCTTTACTGCCTCTCACAGGTTTAATGCCTTTAGATATGCCTTCATTTTAATCACCCACACTTGATAATTTTCTCCATTGAACAATGGAGGTCCTGTGCCTAAGAAATTGTTTGCAAACATGTTGCTGCCCCTTTGTGTTTGATTTCTCTCCTTACAAATTCTCAAGATCACTCACAGGTCCCTTAAGAGCAAGAAAGCTCTGATACCATTTGATAGATAATAGAAAGAGTAAAAAATGACAGCAAAGAAGGCAAGAAATGTGATTTTTTGAATTCAGAGAATATTCAAGATACAAAATACACAAATATAAGAAGATTTCTTGCCAGAATAAACTATCTTCCTAAACTTAAGAAAAGTCAACCTAACACAAGTACATATCAATGTTAGGTGAAAGTTTAAATCCTTAAATTTAGCTACTCCACATATTTTTAACTAATACAGATCAAGACAAAATAACAAAATCTTCTGCATATCTAAGGAAAGTCTTAACACATCAACAAAAACTGACTGACATTTTATGTCATTTTTCAGGAAAAGAAAAGCATGCCATAAGGACCACACACACAATCATGGAGATAGACAATGAATCAAAAAAAAAACTCACACTGATTTTATTTCCTGTCAAAGAGAAGAGATTAGATGAAAAAAAATAGTAAGTTTATAATGAGTAACATAATTTTAGTTGTTTACAGTCTTTAAACACTCCACTCTCTCTTCTAACCATGTTGTGGAAGAGGTGGGGAGAGTAAAAGTACTTTTAAGTTAGTTTTTGTATGCAAGTAAAATTAAGGATACACCATTAAGCTTGCTATGGCAATTGATGTATAAAATATAATGGTACAATTCTCAACAAGCTTTTAACAAAGACAATAGTCATCAAAGAATCATCTCTAGCTACTCCAAGCAAAAACTCACTGCATTGACTCAAAAAGGTCTGCTAGAAATGTAATTTGATTCCAAGCATTCTGAGTGAACAAGGAATAGCCCTCTAGCAAAGGATCCAATCTAGTAAAAATACTCGTGCAGTAAGTACTCAGAGCCATATATTAATGTTTGAAGTTCAATAATAAATCAAGAAAACCACAGAAATATAGACAGCACACTGGAAGCACAGCAAAAGTCCTTCACCAGGTCTCATGAGGCAATAGAGATCCACACTGACTCGATCACCCATCCCAACCATTTGAACTTGAGTTACAGTGGCTCTAGTAAAGTCCAATAGATTGCTAGATTCATTTCTTCTGTCAAAATAGTCCTGATAATGTTGACCACGATAAGGAGTAATGCTTCACTAGTCAAGAAGTCCTATCCAAGAAAGCAGTACCTTCAGCTCAAGGACGACTTTGAGCCTAAACCCAGCTCCAACGCCTAGACGAGGAGAAATATTAAGTGTATAGTGTGCAATTAAAGAGTAAAATGAACAATATGAAATAATGTAACCGGTGCTCATAACATGCACGAGCTGTTTGTTGAGCTTTCAGAGTATTTAAGAATTACTCGAGAAAAATTTGAGCTTTAGAGGGAGTTCACGAGACAGCAAATACTGTTTTCTGACTACTTTGAAATGCTGCGACAATATTCTCTGCGGGTATTACCTAAGAGGCATTGACAGATTTTGAACCTTTGCATTGTCTGCTCATACTGTTGGGGCCATTGTTATTCATCAATTTTGCTTGTTATCATATCACACTCGTAAGCTTTTCTTATGTCATCAACCAAAGTGGACGGTCTCCTAATCGTATACCTTTCTTTGCAATGGTAATTGTGACATGATTATACCATTTTAGGGTGAAATACATTCATTTGACTTCGTTTGCCAAAACTTGGACAAATATTAATACACAAAAAATGATCAACAATCATTTATAAAGTAAATGGGTTTGATTCAAACGAAGATACACCATATTCAAATGATTAGTTATAAAAGTAAATGGGTTTGATTCAAATGAAGATACACCATATTCAAATGATTAGTTATAATTTTGAATAAATAAGCACCAATTCGAATAAAGATGTGCCTATATCATATGCACATTAGTGGATCAAAAGTCACATAAAAATACATATGTTCATGCACATGTTGGCTGGAAAGATGTACAAAAATTTCACTCTCTTTCTTGCTTTCAAAATTACTATACTTTGTTTTTCATATTTATATAATTGGAGACGGCCTAAACAAAGTCGTTTGGTCTCGTGGCAGCTTTGGTCATAGTGGAGCGATGAGTATTGATTGTTTCATCATTTTGAATCTAGATAGAAACTCAGTTTCTAAAAATGTGACTTATCAACTCTATGTTTATTATGACTTTTTTTAAACTTGAAACATTCCTCATTATTTTTCAAAGACTTTTGCAACTTATTCTACATCAGAATACATTCTAGACCTCTACAAATACAACTAGTGATAATTCTCTTGGCTTTAGATTGGCGGAGATTCTAATTGCATACCAATCCGGAACTGGTGAGGACAAATACTAATTTTAAGAAAATGATCAATTCACGTCTTGAAGCATTTCAATCTTGTAGTGTTTTACCAGGGACCAATCAACCATTTTCAAAGTCCGATTCTTCAGCATATACATGGCAATAGAGGGCAGGCAGGATTGCTACCAAGGAGTGGGAAACCAACCGGGAGTCTCTCCATACCAAATGGTTAGACCACATGTCACTCCAAATCACCATAGCCATCCAAATTGATCGTTGAAGCCTAATGTCAGACAACCGGAATATTGAGTTCATTTCCATCCTCATCTTCTCCATTTTCTTTTCCTTTTCCCATATTTACCAGATCAAGGGAATGTAATTACTTTATAAAGCTGAAAAATGTGAGGTGGTTCTTTGAAGTTAATGCTGGTTTGTTCTTTTTGAGAGGCGAGCGTGCTTGGTGGGCTCTCCTAGTGCAGACGCCATTGATAGAAAAATAGGATAATGAGATGTAGCATGATGTTATTTTCATTGTGATCTGTTATTTATTTTATGAGCTTCACATGAATCTTACAATAATACTCAAATCACAATAAAATTAGTATCATGTAATCGTTCCACTAAACATTTTTTTTTACATCAATGGGAGAAGAAATCCATTGTGACGCCACTCTTGTGTGGCATATAGTTTGTTTTGAACTTCAAAACTTAGCTGCTCATGTTTAGTGCATTCGTCTATTTTTTTTTTTTCTCAAAAGAAAAAAAATCATTATACATATTTAAGTTGTTGAGATGACAATCACACATGTTTATAGGACACAACAGTACAAACTTGCAAGACTTAACCCTATAATTATTTCACATCACTTATCTCATAATAAATAATACTAAAATTAAACCTTATCATTATAAAACCCAAATAAATATATTTAACAACCAAAATATCTGAAATAATATTCATATTCAATACAAAAATAGGTAAATAGTCTCACCAAGAAAATTTCTTAATCCAATCTAAATAAAATTCAAATTCAAATTCATTCAGTCACTAGTTTTCTGTCTCTCTTCCTATTATACTCCATTAAGCCAAGATGTTTATCCTGTTAATTACCTTCAAAATCTGAAATGAGAAAAAAAATATATGATAAGCTTGACAGTCCAACAAATGACCACAAACCTAAGTAGCTGGATCAAGCATTTTACAAAACAATTCACAAACAATAATATATTTCAAGATTTCAACTTACAAACAATTCTTATATGATTCTAAATAACCTTTCAATTTAACATAAAATGCAATTAAATAATAACTTAACAATTAATAAGTCTACGATCACAATTCACCAGGTGATAAGGCCAAAGCTATTCAATAATTTGTTCTAGAACAATGCCAATGATTATCATTTCTCAATGGCGGGATTGAAATACCAACGTTTTTCCCCATTGGCAAGTTCAAATACCAATGTTTATCACCTGTCATTGGCGTGATCCAATTCATAGTCAAACTAAGAGTCCACAAATAATCCCAAGTTTCAATCTAATATTTTATAACAAAGTGTTTGTTTAAATAACTTTCAAAATTCACTTTCAATTAAGTTGCATGCCGATCCAAATTTAAAACTAGTATATGAGAGAAAATAATTTTTCAATCATAAATAACAACATTTAAAATTTATTATCAAATATTTCAGAATAAATAATTTCAAGATTAATAAGTCTTTTTTTTAATAAAACAACTACCAAAACAAAAGGTCACTTACTTGAGTAGTCCAAACTAAAATTCAAAAATCTCAATATATACAACCCTCTGCTATATTCTTTTTCTTTCTTGTATTCTTGGCCATCTCCTCTCAACTTTTTTTTTTCTTATGAGAATTTGTTTGATGATTAGGATTTTGTAGTCTTTTATTTTAATTAATACCATAAGTAGTAACTTAATTAATAGAATAAGGCTTAGTCCGGTGAATTGGCTGATTCATGGTGACCTATGAACTCAACATTTGACTATTTTCGAACTTACTTGATACAGGTAATTTGCGATTAATTGTTGTATTCACAGGGATTAGTTTTGAGTCAAGTAGATTAAGAACACTTTTGACTTCATCGGAAAAAAAAAATCATTTAGATTATTCCTTGAACTAATAAATTTGTAACTGAGATTTTTTTTTTCATTAATAGATAAATTGATGTATTATGACAAAATAACATTATTCAGACTTTCTAAACACATATGATTAAATTCTCATTTTTGTTCAGCTTTTCCGTGTCTAGAGACAAGCTTTTCCAATATCAATATCTATAAACAAGTTTAGTGAGTGTTTGAGTTACTTATGATTTTCTTCCAACACACTTTTGTGTGTTTTGAGAAACAAAATTAACACAAGAAGTTTTAAAAAAACATGACCAAACGATTAAGCACATTTTCTAATATAACTCTTCTAAATGCAAACGCAAAAATAAAGTTGCAAAAGCTGCTCAAACAGGTCCTAATACAATTTGTATCTTGGTCCTCCTTTTGGCGGAGGCTTCATGATCAATGTTGATGATAATAGCTAGTTTGGCACTACAAAACACAATCATTTCATTGTCTTGGAAATCAAGAGTCACTTCAACAAACTCCTCCGCAGTCGAACCAATGTCAATTCTTGGAGAAGATCCACCGCTAACACTTTCCGGGAATGGTGTTTGTGTTTGATGCCCATCAGCATTTGTGCCTATCACTACAAAAAAAACATATTTTTTGCGATGCGCATTATTAGCGACGCGCTAAAATTGTCGCTAAAAGTCACTTTTCTCGATGCTCAGTAGTGTGTCGCGAATAGTAGGGAAAAAGTAATAAAAAAGTGTGAGTCTGGCGCGAAAAATTAGGCGCAAAATTATTAGCGACGCACATATGACTATTTGCGATGCACATGTGCGTCGCTAATAGGTCAAGTTATTGGCGACGCTCCCTTTGGCGTCGCAAATAGCATGCTTTAGAAAAAACGGTGTCGTTTTAGACACATTTAGCGACGCGCACGGACTATTAGCGACGCCCATGTGTGCGTTGCTAATAAGTCCCACATATTTATTGCACACGCACGACCCAGTTTCCTTTTCTCTGTTTCCCAAAATTTTCTCACTTTCTGTCTCTCTCACTCCCTAATTGCAAGCACGATTCCGACGGCGGTGGACGGCCCATTCAGCAACGACAATCTTATTCGGTGGCGATGGTAGATTTTCAAATTTCCTATTCGTTCTTTCTATTTTCGCAAAGATCTGTCAAATCTGAATTTGGGTTTTCTTCAACAAAAGAAAATAGGTATGTTTTCACTTGTTTTCAAATTATTTAAATGTGACTGTTCATACATTTGTAAATTCATTGTAGATCTAACTATTCTCTGTTAAATCTATGAGTATCCATACATATTTTTAAATTTTTTATTGCTTTAAAAAACTAACCAAAATAGTTAAATTTCTTTAAATCTATGAAATGATTAAGTAGGAAAGAATTGTAATCAAGTGTTGTAGCTAGATGTTGGTTTTTCTCACAAGATGAGTTCAATTTTTTTTATTTAAAATATGATAAACAATTTTTTTTTTTTTTAGCTAATACATATGCACCCATGACTTAATTGGGAATTGAATCTTGCACTTCCCCCTTTGGAGTGGTAGACTGTAGGAGATACCACTCAAACTAATGGCTAATGATTAGAGAAAAAGGAAGGAAAAAAAACTAATGTTGGTGCTGTTGATGAAGGATGCTGGTTGATTTGTATTTGTTTAGTTCATTTTGCACTATATAATATTTTTTGGGTTGTATTGGATATTTATAATTCAACTATTACATAATATGGTGAAAGACTCGTTCAGTAACAGTTGTACTAATCATTTGGACTCTGTTGTATATGTTATATGGTGTATTTTGTTTATTCGATGGATCCATTTTGTTCTTGCTTTTTTTTTTTCCCCAAAATTTTATAAATTTTTTTATAGAAAAATTTAAATCTATATATAACGTATTTGCTACTGAGTCATCTATTCTGAACCATAATGTACTTCTATTCTGAAAATGGAAAACATCTTTAGTAATTTGCTAGGTGTTTAACAGACCCAATCACACAACCATTTTTGCAAATTTTGTTTACTAGAAGATTATGCTAAACATCAACGTAACTCTACATGATATATTTTCCAAGATGAATTCACTCCTAGATCATCAAATCAGCAACATGGTGAATCTTCATCGGGTTGTGATCTTTAATTTGATATTCGACCACCCTTTATTGACAACACAGAATTAGAGCTGAAGAGAAGGAACCAAAAGTCATGTAATATGAGAATAACAAACCTGGCAAGAAATTAAAGCAATTAAAACATTTGAATGTTTAGTTCGTTGGAAGGAAGACTTGACACCTAAAAATGAAATCAATGGTGAAGCTCTTCCAAGCAAAGGAGATTGAAATAGGATACTAATTAGCCCTAGTTGATCACAAATGGTTGACACTGGACCATTTTGGTTGTACAAGTTACCATGTCTAGTAAGGTCAATCTTAGAAAGCTTCTATTGCCTCTTAAATTTCATGCCACAAAGTCTAAGAATGGAATTGTTGGCTTAACAATAATATTTGAGAGTTCTCTTCTATTTCCCTTGTATTATTTTCCCTTCTTCTCTCCCCCTCTTCTCATGTTTATACAGAACTCTACCCTTGTCTTTTACGGCGGTCACATATTATAAGGTACAGATGTTAAATTTTTTCAAGAGAACTATATCCATCATAACAATAATAGTGTTAATGGTGGCAACAGGCAGCAGTGTACTAGCAGGAATGTTAATGGTAGTGGTGGCAGGGTTGGTACGTGCCAATAGTGGAAACAATGACGATGCAGCTGATGGTGATAGTCACTAGGGGCAGTAGTGCTGGTGGCAATGAAAGTTGGGTGCTTTAGGTGGAGATTGGAGACATTAACAATGCCAACAATGGTATTGGGGTGGCGATGGTGGTCAAAGTGACCATAGGCAAGAGTGGTGTTGTGTGGTGCCTTTACTGAAAGCTAAACACATGGCCCTAACGTGAATCTTTCATAGCCTTTACTTGAGTAAAAAATTAAGCTCAATTCACCTCAATAAACTATTAAACTCTTTAGAAAAATTCAAGTTCAGATGATGATACAGACTCAGATGAATAATTGTAATAGGGTGTTACATGTATTAGGATCAAGTGTAATGGATTTTTAATTTTATGATGTAATGGATTGTCAATTTTATGATGTAATGGATATTCAATTTTATGATGTAATGGATTTTAATTTTTATGATGTAATGGAATTTACTTTTAAACTTTCTTTTTAGATATAGTTGGACCAGGCTCACGCAGACGCGCAGCCCCGGTGGACCCATCGATCCCCTTCCCCTTCCTCTGCAGGGTCGACCGATCCTTGCCATTGATGGTGTGCATAGTTCCACTTTGTATTAATGATTATATAAATATGGTATTAATTGTTTCTATTTTAGTTGTTTCTAAAGCTTTCGGCCACCACCTCTAGACAAGGGCGCGGTAGGTCGAAGAATCAGAGTTTGTAGGTTCAGATGGAGGCAACAGGGGGCTCGCGACTTCGGATTGAGCTACCTGAGGGCTTGCTGAAGCCCGTTGGTGGGTGGGCACAGTAGTTCACCACAGAGGTCGGCATCATTTGCCGACTACACGCCCCACTCCATATTAGTGACTGGAGTCTCGTCACTCAGAAGGAGCGACGGGATAATCATGCGCATATCCTGTTATGTCTTTATGATTGTGTTGAACTAAATTTTAAAATTTTTAACGTCGTAATGTTTTGACAATGACATGCTTTACAGGAGAAGTTTGACACCAATCTCCACCTGCCTCACGTAGCGAAGGCAGTGGACCGTTACTTGGGAGTCCGTTTCAGGGACTATCGACACCGGCTCCACATGCACTACGAGGCAGAGGTGGCAACCGGTAGAGAGCCCCACGACAGACCCTACAGGGGCGTTGCGGTGGAGGATTGGATATTACTGTGCGACTGGTTCACTAGTGATGCATTCCAGGTAAAAATTGTCAAAATTACTTTTGTTATCTGATAAATCATTATCATTTATACTAACTTTCTTTGTTTTGGCCAAGTGTAGGAATTGAGCAGGAAAAATAGCGAGAGCAGAAGCAAGCAAAAGGTGACCCACTGTGGTGGATCACGTTCTTTTGTACAGTATAGGCATGATATGGTAAGTTAATAAATGTATCAAGTTCTAATTGTAAATTTATTCATGAAATCAATTTTCACAAGCTACTATTTATTTGTTCCAGCGAGACTAGGAGACCGGTGCACCACTCAGCCCCATTGATTTGTGGCACAGGACGCATTACAACCCCAATAAGGGTTGGACTGGGCCTAAAGCACAATGGCTTTATGTAAGTTTTTATGTAACTTGCCACAGTATTACTAATTTAATACTAATCTAAAGTTATAAAAGTAGTAACATATATTTATGTTTTTATAGGAGGAGATGGTCCACCTGCATGCTCAGTCCGACAGCTGAGGGTCAGGATCCACCCTCTGATGACCTAGATATGGGAGATTGTTCTGGGCAAGAGGCGCGGCTATGTGCGTGGCTTAGGGACTGGGATGGCATCGTCCTCTACCTTTGAGAGTGATGCTAGGGCACACGCAGCCACTGAGGCAGTTCAACAAGAGAATGCAGAGCTGAGACGCCAAGTAAATAGGCTCGAGGAGCGATATTCCCAACTAGAGGCTCTTGTGCAGACGATGCTCAGCCAGTAGGGTGGCTCTTCACAACCTTGGTAATTTTTTAAAATTATATACTTTGGTGGATTTATTATTTATATAAAATGTTATGTAAACCCCATCACACATCTCACAAATGATAAAATAAACTTTCACGAACTTACAACACTCGATTCGTATGCCCGGTTTGAAACTTACGTAAGTTTTAGATCCAAAAAAGGCCCATTTTGGAGTTTTGACAGACCAAAATGTCAGATATCGGCCTAACTACATCGAAACCCCATCACACAGCTCCCAAATGATAAAATAGACTTGCATGAACTTACGGCACTCGGTTCGGACTGCCCGGTTTGAAACTTATGCAAGTTTCAGCTCCAAAAAGGCCCATTTTGGGGTTTTGACTGACCAAAGCTCTGGATATTGACCTACAGACCTTGAAACCCCATCACACAGCTCCCAAATAATAAAATAGACTTGCACGAACTTACGGCACTCGGTTCGGATGCCCGATTTGAAACTTATGCAAGTTTCAGCTCCAAAAAGGCCCATTTTAGGGTTTTGATGGACCAAAATGTCGGATATCAGCCTAAATACACTAAAAACCCCATCACACACCTCAAAAATGATAAAATAGACTTGCACGAACTTACGACACTCGGTTTGGATGCCCAGTTTGAAACTTATGCAACTTTTAGCTCCGAAAAGACCCATTTTGGGGTTTTGACAGACCAAAATGCCGAATATTGGCCTAACTACACCAAAAACTCATCACACACCTCAAAAATGATAAAATAAACTTGCACGAACTTACGGCACTCGGTTCGGATGCCCGGTTGAAACTTATGCAAGTTTCAGCTCCAAAAATGCACATTTTAGGGTTTTGACAGACCAAAATGCCGGATATCGGCCTAACTACACCAAAACCCCATCACACACCTCAAAAATGATAAAATAAAGTTGCACAAACTTACGGCACTCAGTTCGGATGCCCGGTTTGAAACTTATGCAACTTTTAGCTCCGAAAAGGCCCATTTTGTGGTTTTTGACAGACTAAAATGCTGAATATCTGCCTAACTACACTGAAACCCCATTACACACCTCCAAATGATAAAATAGACTTGCAGAAACTTACAGCACTCGGTTCGAATGTCCGATTTGAAACTTATGCAAGTTTCAGCTCCAAAAAGGCCCATTTTGGGGTTTTGACGAACCAAAATGTTGGATATCAGCCTAACTACACCGAAAACCAATCACATACCTCAAAAATGATAAAATAGACTTGCACGAACTTACGGCACTTGGTTCGGATGCCCGATTTGAAACTTATGCAACTTTCAGCTCTACAAAGGCCCATTTTGGGGTTTTGACAAACCAAAATGCCAGATATCGGCCTAACTACACCGAAACCCCATCACACACCTCAAAAATGATAAAATAGACTTGCACGAACAAACGGCACTCGGTTCGGATGTCCGGTTTGAAACTTATGCAACCTTCAGCTCCGAAAAGCCCTATTTTAGGGTTTTGACAGACCAAAATGCTGAATATCGGCCTAACTACACCGAAACCCCATCACACACATCACAAATGATAAAATAGACTTATGCTACTTTATGCCGTTCTTACTATTTATGCATGCAAAAAAATAAAAAACTATTCACATTCTATGTTCATATATATTTAATAATTGTTCTAATATATATCATTTGATCTTTATTTCAGATTGATCGGGATTATTGCCGCACCGTCTTTATGTTTTGCATCGGAACTTGTTATTTTTATTTATTTATTTTTCTTTTCATGGACATCTATAGTTACATTTTTGGAGACAATTTTTAATTTTTCTATTTATTGTTAAATTGTACTTTTACAAATGTACATATATAATTAGTTTAATATATATATATATATATGAATGTTTTTTCTTTTTTAATATATTCATTTCAGAATGCTTGAGTTTTATTGTATATCAGGATGGATGATTGATACAGGTTTAAACAGGAATAAAATAAAGCAAATATGGTTTTTTTTTTAAAAAAAAAAACTTTCAGCGACGCATACCAATGCGTCGCTAAAAGTAAGAATTCAATTTAAATGACTACCAACACACTATTAGCGACGCACATTAAGCGTCAGTTGAAAGCCACTATTAGCGACGCACGATGAGCGTCGCTAAAAACAACCATTAGCGACGCACAAATTGTGCATCGCTCATGGTGGTTTGTAGCGACGCTCAGTGTGCGTCGCTAATAGTGGCTTTCAGCGACGCTTAGTGTGCGTTCTTGTGTAGTATATGTGACACGTGTACTCAATTATTAGCGACTCATATTGTGCGTCGCTAATAGTCACCTTCAGCGACGCGAACGGGTGAGTTCGTCGCCAATACTATTAGCGACGCCAGTATTTGCGACGTCTTTAGCGACGCACGTTTGTGCGTCGCAAAAGATCTTTAGCGATGCACAAGGCCACTATTAGCGATGCGCTCGTGCGTCGCTAATAGTGACTTTTCCTGTAGTGTATCTAACCTCCTTCATTGATTCGAAAACCAATATATAAACCGTACTTAGTGCCAAAAAAACCTTCTCATTGATTGGGAAGATCTCTTAAAACTGTTCTGTTGCTGCAACACAAAGCTAACCTCGAACTCATTGCCAATGAAAAATTTATCTTTTTATAGGGTTTTTTTTGGGGGTAATTGGAAGTAAATTATTTAAGGGTGTTTCACCAACCTATTGAATTCAATAAGCTTATTCACTAAGTAACCAAATGAATCTAAGCTTACTTCACAAGCCCCTCAAACTCACCTCTGTGACAAGTTATAAGAATACTAGCGATTGTACAAAATGGAAAAATGTTCTCGCATTGAGGCCTTCACATAGTGTTCACAAACTTCCTAGACAAACTGAAATCAATGTAGAGGTTTGCCATAAACCAATTTTCACTAGCAACATTTGTACCATTAGCTCCATTGCTCCAATTAATCAAATGGTTGTTCATTTGGTAGTTCGGATGGATCTAGACATTTTTTAAATGTTCAGAGATTCTTACCTGTATTTCACTAAATCATAAGAGGATTGGGGCTCACCAAGTTCACTGTCTTTGAACAACAGTCATCTCAATTTAAATAGAGAAATTTCTCCGTTTGCCTTTTTTTTTATCGTGAATTTTCTCTATATTTCTCTATTTTATAACTGTTGGAGAGTCACCACTTCCCTAATTACTGTGAAATTTCACTGTGTTCACTCATACCAAGAATGCCAAAAAAAAAAAAAATAGTTAAATAGTGAAATTCTCTATAGGCCATTATATAGCTTGTTTGACATATATCGATTTTTAGAGTTTAAATATATAAATTCTATTAAAAACAGATTTATAAATTATAAGTTTTTTAGTTTTGAAATTCAAAAAAAAATTAGGTGATGTGGCGTGCGAATTTTTTCTCAGCATTAAGTTTTTATAATATATGGATATTTTTGTCAACAAAATATTAAGAAATTTATTAGATTAAAATGTTTTGAGTTGGACTGGTTTTAATTAAGTAGTTATTAAGTGACCTATGGCTGAAGTCCCAAAACTTGATTAAATCAGCTAACTGTCAGAGTTGAAAATGCAAAAGTTGTATCTGTTGCTTTTGCCATTGCTGCCGATGTAGGCTCTTGGCTACTAATTATTAGATTCGGGAGTAGCTGTCTTAATGGTTAATGCAAATGAAATGAAAGATTTTCACAGTATACACTTCGAAAGGCTATAAAGATTGAATAATTAACCTTAACAATGATTGTATTCATAAGGTTTAACAACAATTGCAGAGATTCCTATAAAAAGAAAAAAAATGTAACATTTCCCATATAAGATAGAATATTAAAGGATGTCAATAAGCCCCTATTTAAGATAGAAAAGAAACTGTGGGTGAACTTGCCCTTTCAAAATACAAGCTTGTGCCATAAAGTCAAGGCAGGTGTCTTGAATTGCCCTGGAACAAAACAATCAAGAAACACCCAACTAGCAGTTGGAGTGGGAATATCTCACTGTATCACTGCTGCTTTTGTGTAATGTTAGGACAATATATAGAATTCTATCTGGGAAAGATGAATAAAATGGTGGCATCTCGAGGATTTGGGATAGGTGGTGGTGGAAAGAGGGTAAGAATTGTTTGTGCTGTTGTGGTGATGATGCGGTGGGTGGTAGAGTTGTCGGCAGGGGAAGCTCTTTGAAATTGTTGGGTTAATGGCAAAACTGGATTTGTTTAAGATGGCAATTGAGTGCTTTAAAGAAATTTTTGGGGTAGTTGGGGGAAATTGGGTACTCAGCAGAGGGAACAATGCGGGTACTGACTATATTAGAATTATAAGCAAAAGAGGTAATGAGCTTAGGTGGAGATGGAATTCTAGGCAGTGTTGGTGCCGGGGGGGTGGAGGCAGTGATTCAAAGGTGCCCAAACCAAGGTAATCTGTAACTCTCATACCAAACCTTGACACTGACAATGCTACTGAATTGAATCCAAGTTTAGGAGCAGCCACTTGTTTGTAGCATAAGGTTCAAGGAGCTAGCCTTGGGTTATGGGTAAATTTTATCTTGTTTCTCTTTTGAATATGATCAGCAGGGCTCCGTTTAATTGAAGGAAAAGGAAAGGGTAAGAAAAATGAAACCTGTTAGTTCATTTTTAGTTGTTTAGTTGTCAAGGAAAAGTGTGGGTCCTACCACTAATCACTTGCTTGCAGGAAATTCCTTCAAATCATGTCCTACATTTTACACAAGATTATGCATCACACGAAAGTTTAAATATCAATAGTAATTGCAATAATGTACACCCTTACTTATGCATCAAGCACAAGTAAGGGTGTACCTATAAAATGCGAATTCCGTAGTAGTAATGAGTAAAGGAAAGAAAGAGACATAGAGTAGAAAATACTGTATCAACGCATGTGTAGTGTCTTTCTATTCTCAATGGAATTGATGATGCCAATGTCAAGCAGGCGTTCCTAAATTCTCTTATGCCAAATTCCTTCGTACCAAAAGCTTCCCTTCCACAATCCAATTCTTGGAGAACTCTATCAAAATGCCTCGTCGCTCTGGAAAAGCTTGTGTAGACAACAGAAGTTTCTCAAACAGCTGCAAGAACATGGCACTCTACAAGGTTGGAAAGATGTATTGGGGTTTTCAGAAAGTGATTGTTGAGCAAGATCATGAAGGAAATTTGTTAAAAGGATTGTTCTTATGTTCAACTAGTTGAGTCTCCTTGTCTTTGTTAGATGTTTCCTTTCCTTTCCTTTCCTTCCATTCATTTATCTCTATGGTCATTTTCTGCATAATATTCGTAATATTCCTGACAGCCAATTGGTGCTTGCTGGAATTTATAGGAAACAAATGTTGAAGATTCTGATAACTTGGAAGCACTTGATTGTAGAAAATGTGTAGTTCACTTTCTCATCTAATAGAGTGAGGCACATGCAATGCATTACCAAAACATTTTACCAAAAGTAAAATCCCAAATGACATGACAAGATCTTATTTGCAACACATCAAATCACAAAATGATGTATGTTGAGTACTGTCACGTCATTAGTTGGAGCGACGAAGGGAGGGGTGTTAGTGGAGAGAGAGAGAGAGAGAGAGAGAGAGAGAGAAGTGGGAGAGAAGAAGGTGGGAGTGGATAGAGAAAAGTGGGTGGGCTAATGGGAAAGTAGTTCTGCTTTTAATTGAAAACATATTTCATGAATATTTTTGGAAAAAATTTGGGTACTCCAAAAGTGAGAGTTCTCTTTATATAATAGTATAGATGCTCACTTCATATTCAATTATAAATGAACTTAGTAGGATTGCAATTTTTGGTCATTTTGTTTCTAAACAAATTTTCTTCACCCATGTTATATTTTTTTTTGGTGCATTTATATACTGGTCATAGAGATAAGTGATTTCTACTGCTTAACCTTACCTTTATTATTGATTTTCTTATAGGTGGTTTTCATTTCCATCTGTGAAATCAACAGCTGTGTGCGTGTGTGTGATTGTGGGGTGGGGTTAAGTTGGCTCACCCTCAGTTTTCTTCTTCTTTTTTTAAATCAGTCTCATCTCCAAAATGCTGTGTATATGGTAATTTCCTTTTATTCAATTAGCACCTTTTTTCCTTGAGGAAAATACCATGTAATTCGAGCTTAATAAGCTAAAAAAAACGGCCTGCTAGATTGAAATTGAACTGTTTTTGGAATCATCTGGAGAACTTTTTGGAAATCTGAGACCTTGATCATTTTGGAATCGAGTTCGGTATTTTACCTTACGAACTAACTTTTCCCTTTCCTTTTCACTTTTTTTTTTTTTCCAGTGCACTGAAAATTAGTTCGAGATATCCAATGCTTAAAACAGTTGTTAATATATAGCAATAGTACACCAAACAATTCCGGAGACGATGAAATACTGACAACATTTCATGCAAATGAAACCTACCTCATACTCCTGTAGAAGACGACAAATATTTATGGACCGACTCTTAGCAAATTTTGAACCACCGGTACACCATATTATTTGCCTTTTCGACCTTAGAATGTACTTTGTGCCCCTTTGGTAGGGTTGAGCTGCGGCTTATTGTCCTGGTGGGCTTTGATCAGATTGGATGTCTCCTCACACGTGGCCAAATTCTTCGTTGGTGGGCTAACATGTGTATCAATTATAATTGTTAAAATGATGAGGAGGTTGAGTTCAGGACGTTTGGCAAAAACAAAAATGTATTTCTTTAGAATTCAGTAAACAAATTATTATTCTACATATTAGAAGAACAACGAAAATTACACTACTTGTGAACTATAGATAAAATTTGTGTTACCTATTTTTGTACATCTTTGCTCACACGTTGGCCTAGCTGCGTGTCTGCCTGCTTTCGAGATAAACCTTTCTTAGCAGGCTTTCTCCTTGGTGTACCGAAGCTCCATATACCTCCTCTTTTCTACCTACGATTGTGGAATGTGACATTGAGGTAGGAGTTCAATCGGGTGGATTAAGTTAGGTTGGAGGCCAACAGGGTCAATCCAAGCCATAACAATTTCCTCTAGAAACTAGAAAGCAAACCTACAAAAGCTTATCTTGAGTTGGGATTAATCTTGTGAGCTTGAGTTGAACTAGATTGCCCAGTTTAGGTTGGATTAGGCTAATTTTTTATTTGTTTGCGTCTGTTTTTTTAATGTTCTTTTGGCTAAACAATTGAATAAATGTTTTAAACCCTCAATCTTATCAACGAAGGCGTCCTAGGGCCAGCTTTGTACCAGTTCACCAACTGGTCTAGCTAAAACAAACAATATCTTAGAACTGAAACTTGAGTGCATGTTCTCTCAAAAGTGGGTTAGGTTTGAGTTATAGACAAAATGTTTGTCATCTGCTGCAACATCTCCTCCAAACCCATGACAATCTGTATGACAGTCAAGCTCAAACATATTATGCACACATCAATATTCGGTTTAGTCATCTGATGTCAATAATTGCACTAAGATAATATAGGGTCAGGATGAAATTATACTTGGTGTAATTGACCATTCTTTCATCTTTTGGCCTGTTCCCGTTATTTGAGAAATTTCGTTTGTTTTCTACTTATTACCCTTCTTTTTTGTTTTGTTTCGTGAGGGTGATAATTTATTTCTTTACCATAGTCAGCATTATTAAAAAATGAAGACAGAATGAAGGAATCATATTCATATAGCACAAAAACTATAGTCCATACATAATGAAATTGATACAAAGAAGCTCCACAAATCCATAAACATGAAATCTCACTCTCCTCAAGACAACAAACAAATACATGGACTCACTTCCACTATAAAATGTAAAGAAAATTCATTATATGCTCTAAGTTGGAGAAAGATGAATGAAATGGTGGCATTCAAGGGCTAGTGGTGGATGGAGGTGGTGAGAGGAAAGGAATTGTTGGGAATGTTGTTGGAATGGTTGGGATTGTTGGCATTGTAGTTGGAATGGTGGGAAGTGAAGCAGCTGGCAATGGGGGTAGTGTCACCTTCGGAAGAGTGGGCATGATCGGCAATGTTGGATTTGGTAGAGATGGAATTTGGGTGCTTGGCAGAGGTGGCAATGTGGGTTTTGGCAGAGTTGGGGCAGTTGGCAATGTTGGTAGCGGAGTACTTGGCAATGGTGGCAATGTGGCTTTGGGCAGTAGTTGGCATGGCCGGCAATGGAGGCAACGTAGCTTTAGGTAGAGGTGGTAGAGTAGGCAGTGTGGGTATAGACGGTGGAGAGGTTTGCAATAGTTGGCGAGCTGCCAAGCTGATATGGATGCTTGAAAGCGTTAGCGCCACGACCAAGGCAAGAATAGAACAATGTTTATAGGCAGCCATATTGTGGTAGGAATTGAAGGTTTAAGGAGCTAGGCTATCCTGAACTTCTAATTCAATTTTTTTTTTTCAGTTGAAAAACAACATGCAATAAGTGGGTATATACAGAGAACAGATGTTTTAGAATTCTGGAGATTTGGTTGGAGCAATGTGAGTTTGATGAGATGTGGTTGGCTGAAGTATGGAGAAACACTGGTTTGTTCATCTTCCATACTTGACTTCTTGCTTATAAAAAATCTAATCTAATATTCATGGAAACTGAGACCTACTAGTGATATTTCATGGACCCACATCATAGTTTTGCTTGCACGTATCATGGTTCATTTATGTCCATCTGATTTTGCACTTTGAAATTAGAAATCTGACTAAATATGGTGGATAGGTATATATTGGTTTCTTTTCTTTAGTTTTGTTTGTAATCCCCAAAACACAAATTCTTCCAAGGCATACAAGAAAACAATTAGCCTCAACCTATCCCTACAGTGAGCATGAAATTTTGAAATGCGTCGTCCACCGAGTAGAAGCAGATTTGGATTTTATTCAGTAATACTTGCCCCCAAAAAAAAAAAAAGGCATTACTGATTAAGTTTTGTTTTCTTAGGAATTATTTGGATAGCCTCTTGAATTGAATTCTTCTATTTTGAGGTATAATTCATCATTTTGAATGGATTTATTTTTTTAAAAATGACTGGTATATTAAAAATGATGTTTTAAAAAATGAATTTGGTCATTTCCAAAAAACCTAAAATTAATGTACAAGAAATATGGTGAGATTTGCTATTTTTATGGATAACTCAGTTCAACCTAATGAATTTCCACCTTAAAATGCTAAATAAATAGTTAATAATGATTTGTGCTTTAATTGAATTCCCTTGCTTTTTCTTAGAATCACAAAATGTAGCTTGTGCTTAGCCTTCAAAGGGATTCCTCCAAGTCCTGGGAGACGTGAATTTGAGGGGTCATGTCATTTGATTTTTCTCTAACCAGTACAGTAAAAGTAAAGTTAAATTTCCTAGAAAAGAGAGCAACTTTGCTAGCAATAGAATATGAGGGATCATGTATGTACACGCTCATACACACATTTACATATAAAAGATGGTGGATAGGAGTATCAATTTTTGACACGACACAATAATACAATACGAAGTTAACTGGATTTGAGTTTAATATAAACGAGTTTGGGTCATAAACGGGTTGACACGTATAACACGATTAATAAGCATGTCGTGTTTGGATTTTAGTATTGTTAACTTGTTATTTAACACAGTTTAATTATAAAAAATATCATGAGTTAAGGTAATTCGTCTTATATTGAAAGTTTATTAAGGTTTTAAGATTTTTTATTTATAAAAGAGGTTTCTACTTTGATTTAGTACATGTTCAAAGTTTACTAAACATGAAAATTATTTATACATATTCAAAAATAGGTAAGTTTTTTACTTAAAAAATAAAAAATAAAAATAAACGGATTAAGTGTGTCGACACGTGTAACTTGTTTAATAAATGAGTTGAGTTTGGGTTTTGAAACTTGACACGATTAGTTAATAGTGTCAGGTTAAGGTTAACTATATATTTTTGAATATGTATGCCTTGACACGACCCAAACATAACACGATAGCATGAATTAACATCCCTAATGGTGGACGGATAGAATATAAAAGTAGGAAACTAAATTAATCAAAATTGACTTTTCCCTCTAAGTTTAGTATAGAAATTTATTAGCTATTTTAATCTCTTTACTATTATTATATTTTGAGATTACTTAACATGTTACTAATTTTTCATTTTTCATTTTTTTTGTTTGATTATTTTTCTTATTCAAGATGATTAAGTTAATTTTACTTAAATTTTCTTTCATTTTCATGCTCAATTTTCATATTTTTTAATTTAATCTCTCTCTTTTTAAATTTATATTATTATTTTGTCTGCATTAATTATTAAATTGTTATAAATTTTATAATACTTGATTTTACATAATATATACGTTGATGATTTGATACCCTATTTACATGCAAGGCACATGTTAATAAACTAGTTATTAAAAAATTACGAGTCCCAATGGAATAATGCAGCGGCTTGGAATGATGCAAAGTTAAATTTGCTCTCTTGCTGCAAGCTTACAAGGGAGAGGAGCAAATCTGTTATAAAATGGCCCTCTATGGACAAGAATAGAAATAAATGAAAGATTATGGAATTGAAAAGTTGGTGAAAATGCGAAATGTGAGTGACAATAA
Organism: Nyssa sinensis; assembly: GCA_008638375.1. Taxonomy (NCBI): domain Eukaryota; kingdom Viridiplantae; phylum Streptophyta; class Magnoliopsida; order Cornales; family Nyssaceae; genus Nyssa; species Nyssa sinensis. The sequence goes on along the minus strand of CM018043.1, from coordinate 9,656,114 downwards.
GGGATGAAAGTGGTTGAATTTATAATATAAAAAAAAGGGAAAAATTCAAAATTTGAATTGTAATGGTCATAAATTGGCAAATTTAAAAGATAAAGAATATAAACATTAAAATATAGTTAGTTGTTTTTTAATAAAAATTCAAAATTTGAATTCTAACATTTGTTTTTGACTAAATATAATATTAAAAAAATAATAAAATACTTTTTAATAAAAGATTCAAAATTTTAATTATAATGGTAAAAAATATCAAAGCCACAATATATGGTCATAAGTTTGTTATTTTTATTGAAAGTGTCAAATTTTAAAAGTATTAAATGTAGGTAATAAATTTGTATATGAGATAGCAGAAAGACACTATTGAAAATGGTCTTAGGGGCACTTTAACAGTGTAATCGTTTCAGTGATGGTAGTGGGTTATGCTCAGAGAAAACCTGCAGTGTCTTTTCTTTTTAAATGGATTTGACATTTAAAAAGAATTTATTTGAGAGTTAAAAGGCTGTATTTTATAATCATCAGTAATCTTGATTTAATTATAATTATTCAACTCAATAAAGCCATATCTGAACTATTAAATTATTTGAAGGTTCTCTAATAGTTTTTTTTTTCCCCATAAATATTAACACCATAGCACTGATTTTGTGTGTTGTGATACAGGTATCTTCCATGGGAGAACATAATAGAATATACAAGTCCCCTTTTTTATTTTTATTTTTTACTACTTTGTGAACACTAACAGAAGATACAAGTCTGTTGAGTTTATAAAGTTCTTATGGAATTGTCTGCAAAAGTCTAGGAAAATGTACGTAATTTATTCTAATTATTTTGTGACCAAGGCGCATGTTCCCTTATTCAAGCAACATTCTTTTCTTTCTCTTCTTTTTCTTTTTTTTTTCCTCACTTCCTTCATGGTAGAAAATGAATATCAATATTTGGAAAGTAATTCAATAATTAAGACAAAGTGAATGAAGTATATATATTCGTACAGAACAACAAATTAATAATTCTCCCATAAACAATGAAATTGAAACAAAGTGACTCCACATATCAATATGTAATAATGAACCACACTCTTCAAGACAACAAATAAATAAGGACTCACTCAAGCTGCCAAAATACATAGCTACTATACCACATATATATATATATATATATATATATATATTTATATATTTTGGTGGAATGGATAGAACTATATCATATATTCTACATTGGAGAAAGATGAATGGAATAGTAGCATCTCAGGGGCTAGTTGTGGATGGAGGTGGTGAGAGGAAAGGAATTGTTGGCATTGTTGTTGGAATTGTTGGGAGTGAAGGAATTGTAGTTGGGATGGTGGGCAGTGAAGTGGCTGGAAGAGGAGGTAGTGTTACCTTTGGAATCGTGGGCATAGATGGCAGTGTTGGATTTGGCAGAGATGGAATTTGGGTGCTTGGCAATGGTGGCAATGTGGGTTTGGGAAGAGTTGGAGCAGTTGGCAGTGTTGGAAGTGGAGTAACCGGCAATGGTGGCAATGTCGTTTGAGGAAGCGTTGGCATGGCTGGTAATGGAGGTAATGTAGCTTTAGGCAGAGGTGGTATGGTTGGCATTGTGGGCAGTGTAGGTGAAGTTTGCAATAGGTGGCGAGCCGCCGTGCTCATACGGATGCTTGAAAGTGATAACATCATGATCAGAGATAGAATGAAACAATGTTTAGAAACAACCATTGTGTAATAGCAACTTGAATGTGTTAAGAGCCAGGTTATCCTGAATGTGGGAGATCTACAATGGAAGTTGTTAGTTGGAGAGCAAGATGCATTAGTGGGTATTTATAGAGAGCAAATGCTAAAGGATTATGAAGATTTGGTAGGGATCAGTGTGAGTTGGATAACATATGGTTGGACGAACTGTGGGAAGAAGTGGTTTGTTCACCTTCCAAGTTCTTGACTGATTGCCCACGCAAGCCATCGTGCACACAAACTTAGCTGGTAATGACTTTTGGGGTTATGACTCATCAATAGGCCAATAATGGGGGATGAAATACAGTGAGAAGGTAGCTTCATGATCCTACTTCTAAATCCTTGAAAAAGAGCAATCAGCATATAGAACTTCATATTAAGTCACACGTCCAACCCAAGTAGCCATTGAACCATTCAACCTGAAAGCAATAATCTCAAATGGGTTGATTGGCTTTATTCTTTTTTTTTTGGGGGGTAGGAATAAAACATAATTGTAATAATTCTCATCTCCTGTTTGGACCATGAGGATACTTGGACGCAAGTTCAAGTTAGGGACTCTATATAAGTTGGATATATGACATCACTTTTGTTCTTGTTTCTAATCAGTCTACACGCGAACTAAGAATTAAGCACGTCAAATTTTAAGTATGGACCATCACAATATATGAGAATAATTTTGTAAAATTTGAAAAAATTTGTAATTTGACTAGAAAACTATAAGAGGTTGTGAATCCTATTAAAACTAGGAGATAATAAGAAATTGGGATAAGATTAGATTTTGGGGAAAATCTGATGTATGCTCAAAATGATACTAGATAAAAAGAAGATTGTTGCAACTGGCAACTCAATTGAGTTTTTTAAGCAAAGTAATTACAAAAATAAATATTTCCTAAATTAGTAAAAACTTGCCATTGAGATTTAAATGCGGGAATTTGGTTGACAACATATGTCACTGTTGTAAAGCGGTGAATTCGGTCTGTCTCATCATTTTGGGTCAAATATAAAGATCATGAGTCCAAAAAATTGGTGAGCCGAAAATGAGTTTGCAACCGTCACCAAATAATTCTACTTGAAATGAGATTTCTTACATTATCAATGCTCTATAAACTCTTATGGCACTAGTTTAACATCTGTATTAAAATCTTAATTTGTGCTTTAGTTATCGTAAAAAAAAAATTAATGGTTAAAATTTCATGAGATATCAAAGTGAGGCATTATGATGTCAGACAGATATGATATCTTAAAAATAAAGAAATTTATTTTATATTAGAATTTTTAGTTTTCTAAATTTGAGCCGATTTCAAATTGATTATCTTTATTGTTTTTATTCAAAATATGAGTGTTTATTATATTAGGATTATGATAAAAATAGGAGTTATGATTTTCCAGTCAAAGCAGTAGCGTTTATCATTAAGTTTTTTATCAATAAAATATTAATTTTGAGTTTTAGAGAAGTTATTATCTTATTTGAGTGAGTAATTCACGTGTTACTTAGAAGACGTGTTCGATTTTTTTCACGTTTCCGTGATTATGTTAGATTTCCAAATTGGTGGATGTATTTATACTTTTTTATTCTCTTTCTTTATTTATTTCTCTAAAATGTCATTAGCCTTGTTCTTGCAAGGCAAAGGTTTGATGGGGAGCAAATGAGATATGTAAAATATAAAAATAAGAAGAAAAGGGCCATCTAAAGCATGGTGGCCTGATCATTGAATTGCAACAAGTCTTATGGAGTACTAATTCCGAGTCCTTTTTGCTTCCAATAGAACTTGTAATGTGTCTACTTCGATTCACAAAATGTACAGTTGCACTGTCTAACAAGAAATTTAGGTTGTATTTTTATCCATTATTACTTTGAATGCATGCATGCCACTATATATCTGATAGTTCACATATACTAAATAGAAAAAAACTCTCAATATCATGCCACCATTCCAATAGTAGTGTGAATTTGCTCATTACTTCACTTCATTATACCCATCTCTTCTCTCTCTCTCTAGAACTCCACATTACCTCTGTACCACCATCCATCCCTACTCCTCTCTCTCTTCTTTAAGATAGTTGCAAATTGTTCCTAGTAACAAGGAAAACTTGGGGAAAAAATGTCATAATAACGAAAATTCAGAACCAATTAGATGCTTAAATGTAAAATATTGATATATACTACTCTGGCTTCATTGGATTTACAAGCAATCAGGGTTATTGAATTGATGATGGCTTGCTTGCAGGGAAATGACTAAATTGAAGGGAGTGGGCCTAATATATATATATGCTCATAGAAAACATGGTTTAGCTATTAGGAAAACAATTCGTTGTTATTGGTAGTCTTTTTTAATTAAAAATTTGCTCTGATACCGTCTCCTGGCTATAATCAGAAACAACTAAATGCTAAATTCTAATTTCTAATTTCTTAGCCATGCTTTCATAAACTTGAGATGATTACTCCAAACCACAAGTGCCAAAACGCGCAACTTGAAACATGGGATTTTTCTTTTGATTCAATAGGCTTTGGTATATGAATTCATATCTTAGGCAAAATTCTATTGCAATTGACTCAAAAATAATTCAAGTGTATCTGGTTAATTTTAATCACAGTTGTGCAAGTTCAGAACCAATTTTGATAAAAATTTGAAGTATCTTTTCTGTTTCTTTTTTTCTAACTCAAATATGTACAGAAGTACTTGAAAATCTCATCTCTTCCTCAAAAAAGGTGTAAGATAACCATTTTACTACAAAGGACTTTCTTATTTTTCCTGTTTTTATACATATCCTGAAACTTACACTTTGCAATCATGAGTTAGCAGCATCACAGTCATCAATATGTTTTAAGTTGCATGTGTGTAACGCCCTATAAAAGATGAATCTGCCTACTTGAGTGGAACCCATAATCTGGAACAGTTTGTTTGAAAAATGGCATTACATTATCATACGAGTTTTGGGAGCAAGTTTGATGATGTGTGCATTATCCAAGGATTTTAGTTTCTTTTTGTTATTTCAGTATTGGAGATAAAGAGATATCTTTTTAATCAAAGTTTAAGAAGTTTGTTCTATAAACTAGAAACAGAAAGGAAGGAATATTTATATTCACGTAGAAAAACAATACACAATACCTTTGAATACAATAGAAAAAACACAAAAAATGACTACACAAATCCATAAAAAAAGAAAACTCACACTCCTCAATACAACAAATATGGAGTGGCTCAAACTGCCAAAATAAAGAGAAACTTTATTATGTATTATACGTAGGACAAATATGAATGGAATGGTAACATCTCAAGGGCTAGTTGTGGATGGAGGTGGTGAGAGGAAAGGAATTGTTGGCATTGTTGTTGGAATGGTTGGGATTGAAGGAATTGTAGTTGGAATGGTGGGCAGTGAAGTAGCTGGCAGAGGAGGTAGTGTTAGTGTTGGGATTGTAGAATGGTTGGCAGTGTTGGATTAGGCAGAGATGGAAATTGAGTGCTTGGCAATGGTGGCAATGTGGGTTTTGGAAGAGTTGGTAATGGAGTAATTGGCAATGGTGGCAATGTGGTTTGAGGAAGTGTTGGCATGGCTGGTAATGGAGGTAATGTAGCTTTAGGCAGAGGTGGTATCATTGGCATTGTAGGTGCTGCGGGACGTGAAATTTGCAATAGGTGGCGAGCCGCCATGCTCGTATGGATGCTTGAAAGTGATAACACCACAATCAGAGATAGAAATAAACAATGTTTAGAATCAGCCATTGTTAGATAGGACTTGAAGGTGTAAGGACCAAGGTTATATATATCATGAATGTGGAAGATCTACAATGGAAGTTGTTAGTTCGGAGAGCAAGATGCATTAGTGGATATTTATAGAGAACAAATGCTCAAGGATTCTGAAGATCTGGTAGGATCAATGTGAGTTTGATAACATATGGTTGGGCGAACTCATGTGGGAAGAAGTGGTTTCGTTCACCTTCCAACTTTTGACTGATTGCCCAAAATGAGGGACTAATTCACGCAAGCCATTGTTGGTGTACAATTATAGTTGGACTTTTTTAAGACTAAGGACACATGTGATGATGTATCAATACTATATATTTTTAACGACATTTTTATCCCTTTCGGGCTTATAGTCTTTGCCCTCGTCGATCTATTTCTTCCTATGCTCAGTCGCGACTGTCACCGCTTGGCTCTTTACTTTTGGTTCCATCACTAGAAACATCTCCGGCAACCGTCAACACTGCCACTAATCATGGGAAAACCATAGCCTTCATCGTCCCCTCCGTGTTGCTCTCTGCTACTGAAGGAAGGTTATAAAATGTGAGATCAAAGTGGAATAAAAATGTGAGATGTATAGCATTGCTTTAAGAGCAATGCTACATTTCTCGAAATTATATTTCAAATGACTGTGATATTGACATGATATCGAATTATAAGCAATGCTTGAAAATTTGCACAATTAATTTTTTTTTTCTCAAGAGACAACTAACAGTGATATTGAAAATTTGGTTTTCAATTAATGAAAGCATTTTTGAGAGAGAGCGAAATTTCATTGTTTCATACTAAAATAATGAAATCTCATTGTTCGAAATAACTTATTTTTTATTTGAAAATTTTATATTCAATATAAATATTGTTTGATAAATCTTAATTTTTAGAATCTAAATATATAATTTTTTTATTAAAATAAATTTATTATTTGTAAATTATTGAAATTTTATATTTGAAAAAACTTATTTAAAGCACTTTCTTAATTTTGAGGAGGTACTTACGATGATGGAGGTTTCTATAATAAGGTATATTTTAGTCACAAAAAAATTAAAGTACTTTTGGGATTAAAAAGAATGGACTTGAATTTTATTTTAATTAACAACATATTTATAGACCTTTTTATGATTTTTTTTTTTTTAACAAATTTTTTTTAATTTGGGAGTCTAAAGCCAGGCCTAACTTATCTTTAACTCCACCTCGATTACATATATGGAATGGATGTGTCTCTCTGATGAATAATGGGCATTTGAATTACTCTTTTAATTTTTTTCTAAGTGAGCTTCGAGTTATTCTCGTGATGGAAAATACCAATTCTAATCAAACGACTGGCAATTGAAAAGTGGGGAAGAAAAAAAAAAACTGCTTCTGAATCCTTCAAAAAGAACAATCAGCATCTAGGGGCTTTCATATTTTACATTTTAGCATTTTGCCATCCCTAATAAGGCATGAACAACCTCCTTTCGTGCTATGGTAGAAATTGTTAGATAGTCGGTCCAACAATGTGGTCCGATACCAATTGAAGCACTTTAGGATTGTAATTAATTAACTAACATTATTTTAATCAACTAACTAACTCATTGAATAATACAGATAGTCTCAAATTATTTTTTCAATTAATTAGACAAGAACCATGAAAATAAATAAATTAACAAAGTGTTCAAATAATTATTTAAATATCAAACTCTTATCAATAATATGGTCGAGTGCTTAAACAAATCAGAATAACGAATACAATAATAAATAGCACATCTAATAATAAGGGAGAACGATCTTAGGTGGAAAACACTCCTAAAGAATAAAACCCTACCACTGTAAGAGAATGAATCGTTATGAAAACCAATGAGTACAAGTAACAATTACTAATTACTAACCTTTTACGCTTCCTAATAGTCTTATACCTTTAGTCAATCCTTCACGTAATTCTTCATGCAATATTTTTGTCTGCCAATTGCGCTTTCAAGTTGTACTTTTTACAATAACCATATTAACTATGATATAATAACCTTTAGATCTACACAACCAATGTGGTGGTACTAAAAATGTCATAAGATACTCTCTTAGATAAAAAAATCTTTACAATCACCTATGTGGAGTAGAGACTATATTAAATCTAAACTGCAAAATAGTAGAAATAAATTCAAGGATTCATAAAGTACTTAAGTGCTCAACAAGAATGCGAAAAATGTTTTTTAGAATGCAAAACTTACACCCCTCTCTAAGAAAAACACATTTAAATTATACATAGGTTAACCTAAATCTAATTAATAGGGCAGCAAATAAAAATCTTCGTTTTCTAACATGCGTTCAAACACAACTTGGACTTACGTTCAAACGCGGCTTGACTCCCCTTGGATGGATGAGCCATCAGTTTTGAGTTTTTTTCTAGTTTCGATTTTTAACACAAGTTCAAAATTACTGTGTCAAAAGAGCATTATAAGACATTTTAAGCAACTTATAAGGATATAGTCAACATTAAAAATGCTTAACTTATGTTTAATTAAACACAAGTCCCATGAATATTCAAAACACTGAAAGAATAAATGTGCACACATCTTATAAATGTATCCTAATATAAATGAATGATGTGCATCTGTGTTTATACTTTTCTTGTACTTCCTTCCGTCTCGAATTAAAAGTCTCTTATTCTATTTTGAGATGTCCCATAATAAGTCATGTTTAAAAAATTAATGTATAAATAATTGTGAAATTTTTAAATTACCCTCACAAATTTAATGTGAAATGTACTACTGAATGTGAATGAAGGTTACTTTTGTAAATTTATCATCTTAATCAAGTGTAAAAGTATTAAATGATTGTCCAAAATAAAAAGTTAGATTTCTCAAAAGGGACTATTAATTCAGGACAGGAGGGAGTAATACAGTTTGAAGCAATAAGTTGTTGTTAATAATGTTTATCTTTAGAAGTACGAAGCTATAATTAAAGTCCATCCTGATTAAATTTTCAAGAAAGTAAATGACTAACATTGTAATGATAACGCTACTTAATCTAATTTAATAATTACAAACTCAATAAATATTTTTAAAACAAATTTTTAACAGGCAGACTAACATTATAATGACAATGATACTTAATCTAATTTAATAATTACAAACTCAATAAAAAATTTTAAAATTAATTTCTAACACACAAACTTAAAGAGAAAAACTTCACAATTAACTAATACAAAATTTCCTTACACCTCCCTTATTAGAATTAGCATTATCAATATTAGTTAAATATACACGCACATAAACATATAGGTTACCACAATTTTTTCCTCTGTTTGAGGAGGCCATTGTATGTTGTGTGTGGGCAACAAAAAAAGGAATCAGCTTGATCGTATGAAGAATGATCTAGTATATATTGTTTTGTTTGGAATTGCTATTTCTTTATCCTATTCATTTTGGTGACCATGCTAGATGTGCCCATTATCCAAGCATTTTCATCTTCCTTTCCTCCTTTTTTTGGTTGTTGTTTCTGTAATGGAAATGAATGTCCAATTGTAATTAGCACTTCCTTTTTTCTGCAAAGTTATTGTAATCAACACTCAAGAGATTAAATCAATTAACAAGACAAAAAGAAGTAATGGTATTCATATAAATCAACAATAAACACTAAACAATATTTTCAAAGAGAAGAATAATACAAAAAAAGGACTCCACAAAGGCAGAAAAAGAAGAAGAAAAGGAATGTCACACTCCTCAAGACAATAAAAATATATATGGACCCGCTCAAACATCTGAGTAAATAGCAACTTTATTACATGCTTTGCCTTGGAGAATGATAAATGGATTAATAGAAGCATATTAGGGGCTAGTTGTAGATGGAGGTGGGGAGAGGAAAGGAATTGTTGGCATGGTTGACGGAATTGTTGGGATTGAAGGAATTGTTGGGATGGTAGGCAGTGAAGCAGCTGGTAGTGGAGGCAGGGTCAGCTTCGGAACTGCGGGCATGGTTGGCAATGTTGGATTTGGCAAAGATGGAATTTGGGTGCTTGGCAAAGGTGGCAAGGTGGGTTTTGGCAGAGTTGGGGCCGTTGGAAGCGTTGGTAGCGGAGTACTTGGCAATGGTGGCAATGTGGCTTGAGGCAGTGTTGGCATGGCTGGCAATGGAGGCAACGTAGTTTTTGGCAGAGGCGGTATCATCGGCATTGTAGGCAATGTAGGTACCACCGGTGAAGTTTGCAGTAAGTTCCGAGCTGCCACACTCCCATGGATGCTTGAAAGTGTTAATGCCACGATCAAAGATAGAACGAAAAAATACTTAGAAGTGGCCATTGTCTAAAAGAAGCTCGGTTGAAGAAGTTAACCTTGAATATGGCCAATATTATAGAAGTGTTTTTAGTTGAAGAAGAACATGCATTAGTTGGGAATTTATAGAGAATGAATGTTGAATAAACACGAAAGATGGACTTGCTGATGGAAAGACCAAGGGCCAAGGGGTGTTTGATGAGATGTGGTTGTGGAACGTGTGGACAAACTTTGGTTACTTCACCTTCCAATGTTGCAGATTCAACCCAACAAGGTTGCTCAACTCACCCAAGCCACACCTCTGACATATTATGACTTGTGAGTTGTTAGCTCCTCTATACGCAAACTTTAGACCACCAATAGCAGTTAAGGAGGACCCACCTCTCAGCTCACTTGCATGAACAAAATTTGAACAATGTTTTAATATTCATGTCCCATTAATTATTACGTGTTGTTCCTTTTACACCGGGGTGGGATTCATCATCACGGTCTAGAGTCTCCTTCTTGTTAAATGGACATGAATATTAAATATTATTTAAAATTTTTTAGTAAAAATGTATTACGATAATAGTATTGTTTAGATTGGTATATTTATACAAGACCCATGTAGCATGAAAAAATTTAATGATAATGTAAATGATATTTTGACATATAAAATATATTTTAAATTAGAACATTATCGTGACATTATTTTCGTCACATGTTTAAAATTAATTATTTTGACCACTAAATTTTAACATATTACATTATCACTCGACTTTTTTCAAAAGAAAAAAAAGTTGAGTGATAATTTTTTCCCATAGTTGCTTAAATTTGAGGGTGATATCAATGGGTGAGAGTCGTTCTCACTGAAATTTTTCTTCACTTCCATTATGCTTTGACTTTAGGACTTTTTGTAAATTCGTAGATTTTTATTGGTTGGTGATTAATGTCATACAAAAATGTAATATAATGAACATTGTTCTAATGCGACGTTGCACGGGATGACCTTTTAGATATAAATGTTTGTAAATTTAGTGAAGCAAAAAGTAAAAACAATATATACAACTGATTTTTTTTTAAATTCAAAAGAATGGTCACCATACTGTTCTATCTCTAATGTCATGTTTGATGAATGAAATATGAAATGAAATAAGAATGACATGAAATGAAATGAAGATTATTCATTCATGTCGAAAAAATATTTAAAATAATTTTTAATAAAATACCTATTTTATGGAATATGTATTTTTAATAATACCAAAAAAAAAATTAAAAATTAAAATAAATATTTTTAAAATATCGATCCTATCGTACCAATCATGAATCTAAGTTCCTATGACGTACTACAAATTTTTTTTGACTATGGCCAACTGAATTGCATATTTCTCTTAACTCATCTACCTTGAATAGCTTTACTTTGTTCTTAAACACGATAATTTAAAGAGTCAAAAGTTTCACATAGGTATTAAATATCTCACAGATAATAACATTATTTGAAATTGCAAGTGCATTTATTTTTCAGGAGGTCATGATTAAGAAAATATTAAGGTTTCCTTTGTTGGGCATGCATTTTCCTCATTCAAGTTCTCTTGTTTGTTGGGGTCTGCTTCTTTATAAAATTCTGCTCGACATGCATGCATATTCTTAATTTTCAGGTGGTTCACTTTTTCCTAAAGACAATTCTCTCTAATTTTGAAAAGATATTTACCCTGTTAGTTCATCTTATATGATTTTTTGAAGTTCTATTGAAATGATCAAATTTATGATTTTAAATACCAATTGAATGAATTTATTCAAATGTGAGAAACTACAACCTCTAGGAAAAAATATATTTTGATTATTAATATTTTGTTTTGCAGTTTATATTGAGAATCAACAAATCGAAAGATGGAATCAAATAACAACAATTTCAATGAAGTTTTTTTAAAAATAAAAATAGGGAGTTGATGCTTAGTTTGTTAGTTAGGTTGCCCTGCTCTTGTTTGTCTGCTGCTGTAGCTTGTTTTTGTTTTCCCCTTTGTTTGTCTGCTGTTTTGCTTCTCTGTTGTAGCTCTATTATTTGTTGGCTTTGTTCTTTTTCAATAAATTCTTAATTAACTAAAGCAAAACATAGTTTAAGAAGAGTTGATATTGTAAAAGTGTAGGTACCGCGGGTGGAGGAGTATGCAATTGGTGGTAAGCTCCCATGCTCACATCAATCCTTGAAAGTTATAATACTAGCAGCAAAGATGGGAAGAAACAATGGATGAAACTTAAAAGGTAGCCATCGTTCGATAGGAGCAAAAGGTTTAAAGATCTAGTTTGTTTTAAAAATTAGCAGCTGATCATTTGCAATTGCATCCAATTCCCAGAGATTTGTAATTTGCAATAATATTTAATTATGAAGTATATATGATTGCTCAGTCACTCATTTTCAAGATGCTCAATGTGAAATTTGCTTCGCCTTTTGCTTCATTTTATGACTTGGTAAAACTTGTTGGCAACCTTTAGTTCCCTTTTCTATCTGGACAACTATTAAATAAAGTATCATAGTTCCCAAATTAGTCTGTAAACTGAGAGACTGTCATGCTATTGTGATTTTTTAATATCTTATAAATAAGATAAAAGAAATAGATCAATATCACTGCCACATGATTGGCTGTCCAAAAGAAAAACTATGAAGAGAGAGTCTGGTTAACAAAATAAATCAAACAAGTAATCATATTCAAGAACAATCAATAATGATGACAAACACTCCGAAAAAGAGAGAAAAAAAAAAATATGATACGATGCATAATACATATCTTCATAAACCCTGACTAAAGGCAACAAATATTATTAACCCAAATACACCTTCAATTAAAGTAAGAACACGGAAGGTTCTATGATATGCCAAGACTCCAACACAATCAAAAGACACTTCAAGCAGCGGTAGTATAATGTAATCATATATATCAACCCCAAGCTACATCAAATGCGGGATTATGATGACATCTCAAGGGCTAGTGGTTGATGGGGGTGGTGAGAAGAAAGGAATTGTTGGGATTGTAATTGGAATGTTCGGAATTGAAGGGATTGTTGTTGGAATGGTGGGCAGTGAAGACGGTAATGGAGGCAGTGTCATCCTTGGAACTGTGGGCATTGTTGGCACTGTTGGATTTGGCAAAGTTGGGATTTGGGTGCTTGGCAAAGGAGGCAATGTGGCTGTGGGTATGGTTGGTATTGGAGGCAATGGAGGCAATGTAGGTTTAGGTAGAGTTGGTATTGTAGGCAGCGGTGGAGAGGTTTGCAATAGGTTTCGAGCTGCCAAGCTCACTTGGATGCTTGAAAATGATAACACTACGAACAAAGATAGAACGAGACAATTGTTCAAAGCAGCCATTGTTGATTGGAGCAAAAGATTTTAAAGAGCTTGCTTTTCTTAAGGAGGTTCTATGTATTTTGAGTTGAACCAAAGTTTATTTTTGGCTATTTATAGGGAATATGTGGTGAAGTGTTCTTTGAGTCTGATGAAATGTAGTTGGGTAAGCTTGGAAAAATACTTGTTAGCTCACCTTCTCAACTGGACTCCTCGCAATTCAAAGAATACGTTCCGTGGCCTAGGATAGCTTGCAACACATGCAATTTATACGTGCATAGCATGCCAATGAGAAATAATTCAGGGTGACAGTTTTTAGTGTTGACTCACAAATTCTACCATTTGTCCTTAATTTTAGGTGAGAATCTTTTATTTGTTTAGAAAAATTAATAAAGTTTGCGTGAGAGTCACTCCACGTCAAATAATGACGTGGACTGATTGTCACATTAAATTTAGAGTAATATTTGATTGTCCATATATTTGTACATGTGCACTTACATGGAGTAGAACTCATTGAAATCTATGATGATGAATCTCGCTTCATGTGAGCATATGAACACCATATAAACACAAAAATATAGACCATGAATAATTGGTTGGAAATTTAGGAGACAAAAGCATTGGTTACTCGGCCAAGCTTTTCTTTTCTTGATGGAACCAGCAAAAGTTGCCATACCATCCCAAAGTTTAATCTACAGTGACATCAAACTCTATCAAAAATGTAAATTAATTTTTCAAATTCAGGTTGGCTAATTACATCTTTGCATTGTTTGTCTGTTGAATCGAGAACAATTTAACAAGGATCATATCATTTGCAATAATTCTATCTCCATTTCCTACAATGGAATGGTTTTAGGCATTGTACATGAAAATTGGTGTAACATTATTTTAGAATAAAGGAGAACAGTTGTCCTCTGAGTATATGGTTTAAAGCATTGATAAGAATTGCATTCCCACTCAAATTACTAAGAAAAAGGAGTTTCAACTTCTTGTATAAAGTGGACAAAAGAAAAAAAAAGGTTGATTGGGTTGGCCAACCTTTTAATTTAATGGTTAGATAAAATGGTTAGACTAATCAAAGAACTTATTCTCATAGATTTGGATAGAGAAGTCCGGACTTGTAGAATGAATTTTTTTTGTCTTTTGGTTTTTGTCAAATCCCCATTAATTGGTAAAGACTAGTTAAACATGAGGGTGCTTACGGTGGCGGATTTGAACCATACGATTAAGGGGGAAAAAACAAAATTTAAAGGGCTCACTTATAGAAATATAAAAAAAATTGGGGGAACTCCTAACTTTAAAAATAAATTCTATTGAAAATAAGAATAAAAAATCAAATTTTTAAAATTTTGGAAGGAGAGGGAGCATAGCCCTTACTAGATCCGCCTCTGGGTGCTTATAAGTGTGGATTCAAACATTTACTATATAGGGTGCTTTAATTAACTTATAAAAGCAAAGACATGTTAGCGAGGGGGCCGTAGCCCATTTGTCAAAGCGGACAATACTATAAAATGTGAGTTTGAGACATTACAATTGATATCAGAGCCACGTTAAAGATACTAAAACTGTGATAGTTTATTTACTGTTACTCGTGTGTCGACTCGTGGTACAGAAGCATGATAAATCCTATACAACAAACTGAGACACTAGAAGAAGTGGACTTGCCTCCTATGGACACTTGGGAATCTATTGACCCCATGAGAATGTGCAGTCCTGTGTGGATTTGAATCTTCATTATATAATGTATTTTCTAGTCTAATCTAGAGAAGCAAAGTCGTGTATCGAGGGATCGACGTGGTCAGTTAGTCAAAACGAACAATATTGTTATAATGCAGTTTTGAGTCTGTACTTGATGTAACCCAATGTAGGGACACGTGGCATAGGAGCATGGTAGAGCCCATGGGGTTGTACAATGCAATTTTGAATTGTTATATTTAGTATCAAAGCCATGTATATACTCCTCTACTAGTTGTTTCCCATGCAGAGACACTAGCGAAGCAAGGAGCATGGTGGACCTCTATTACATGCGTTTGTTGAGATAAATTCAAATACAAAAAATCTTGCAGCGAGAGGTTTAACCCGTTAACCAGTTTTGCAATTTGGGGTCCTTACATAGGTCTATGAAGATACATTCCTCCATGAGATTGTAGAGCAAGCTGAGCTCCCGATTTTCATAGTTGTTGGGACCTATTATAGGGCACTGCTTTGGCTCTAACATAATGCATAATCTAGGTAAGAATTTGATGTAGTGTGCTTTGCTCTCCATTCCAAACTCTTAACTAAATGTGGAGTGTTTTGCCCTATTTTCCAAAGTCTGACAGGTCTCTCAAACTAGGTGTAGTACACATTAGAAATTAATATAATTATCAAGATAGTTGTATCACCCCAAATCTTGCCTATGTTCAGGTTTGGGGGTAATATGGAATATGGATAGGGAAAGGGTTACCTTGTCGTGTTGCTCAACCATTTGGCCTAAAAAAAGGTCCCAATGCCCCCTTGATTTTCATAAAAAGTGAAAATGAAACATTAAGTTTTGATACATTCTTTATCCATAAAATAGTTGGGGAGTCTCTCTCTCTCTAAAAAAAAAACTGTATTCCTTTGTATTTGATATTGAAATGAGCCTGTTTTCAGTGCTCCTAGAATGTAATATAGAAATGAGCTTCTTTTCTATGCTCTTAGAATGTAATTTTAAAGTACAATACTTAGCTCCAAATTTAATAGGCGAAAGTTTTTCTTATTTGGGTATGTGGCTTAACCATAATCTTTCACATATGCAATGTACATGTACTTTTTAATTAAAACTGAATAATCACATAATATATACGTGATTGCATACGTAACATATTAAAATTGTGACATGTATACAAAAATAAGATTCTTTCTATTTAATTTGAAGCCAAGTTAAATGACCTTCAAGAATTATGTTAAAAACGTCAAACTAAAAAATTGTATCAAAAATTTATAAGTAGTACTAATGGGTGAGGTGGTGGAAAAATAAAATTATAAACTTCAACATTTTCCAGAATTTATACTAAATAACGTGATACATTACTTTTTTTTCTTTAATCTAGAAACAGAGTAATCACCATCATACAATTAATGTCAGAAGCGTTACATCAATATAGTTGTGAGTTTGCCATAGTGACACTTTACATGTAATTAGCGTGACTTTGATCCCTTCCACAATTATTATACCAAACAAAATTATATAAATGTGAGTTTGCTACAGAAATCAATTGGTACCATTGCAATGCTCTTTTATGAAATATTTGGGTTGGATTTGTGCACGTTGCAAACATGTCGAACCCAATGTGCCGAGAGTACCTAGAAATAGGGTATTGCTTATAGAAAATTTAAAATTGCGCTCTTTCTCAAAAAAGCTCTTTAATGGGACCGTGCGTTATTCTGTTAGTATATCATCTCAATAATATTAGGTTATGTGTGATATAAATCATTTTTTTTAATAGGTTATAGCACACATCGCGTCGCAATGTGTTATTAGAATGATACACCATCACGTGATGTAACAAACTCACTAAAAAACACTTCCTCTTTCCTAACCATTTTCTAGATCATTTTACACACGACATTTAATTGTATATTATCGTTAAATTACACTGATTTTTCTGAAGTTTTTTATAATTACAAAGATCTCCCTTAAAATTTTTAAAATTAGATTTTCTTCTATTTTTACTAACAAATTATACATACCTCTCCTCTAATTCATTTTTTTTTTCAAAATGACAAAGGTACTCCTTTTATTTTACTTTTTTTTTTTTTCCATTTTTTGAATTTTGACCATTTTTTTTTTACTTTTTTTATTTTCAAATTAATATTGATTAAAACATTCTTAATCACGAATAAAAATATAAGTTGTTTATTTTAAATTTATTTTTATATAAATTCAAAAAATTCTTTAAAAAAAGTTAGAAAAATTAATTTAGTCAAAATTAAAAAAGGTAAAAAAAAAAAAAACATAAAAGGGGTATTTTTGTCATTTAAAAAAAAATTGGACTAAGAGGGAAATTATGTGTAGTTTGTTAATAAAAATATGAGAGAGTAGTGTAATATCAGAAATTTCAATAAAATTTTTATAATTATTAAAAATCTTAAGAACAGTCGGTGTAATTTATCCTAATTCTATTTGTTTAGTCACTCACGTACAAGATGAATGTAAAATTCACTTCAATTTTTGGTTCATCTTGAGGCACTCTTAATTGGATATTTCTATTTCCAAAGCAAAAGTGCTAACTTATTATTGCATGAGATTTTTGCTATTGAGAGATAATTTTTGCTAAGGAATTTTTTTTTCGATTTCTGGGTACTTTTTGTTATATTTCAAAGTTCTTAATAGTGACGGGCTTATAGCAAAACTGATGGGCTGATAAAGTTTCTAGTTGGTAGAAGGAAACGAACTTTGTCTAAAGCCCAAGCAGTGTGGTCTGTTGGCAAAGCTCTCGGTCTTGATTTTGACGACAATGATGAAGAAATTATTAGTAGATTAATTGAGATGGACGAAGAAGACGATAGACAATTTACGGAGTTGGGGCATAATTCAACGTAAGTTCCTAATTCCTTGGGTGATTGGGCGGGCGATTCTCTGCTTTCTTTGAAGCTTTTTTTTGGAATGCTAGTCGTTTGATTGGGTTTGATGGATTTTAGGAGTAGGTTTTTATTGTTGGTGATTGGGAGAGGTCCCTTTGTTTTTCTCATTGTTTAAGTGAGAGTTTTGGATGCCTATCTTGAAGGATTCTTGATCTTGGGTTGTTTTTTTTTTGGTTGTTGTCTTGGTGGTTGTTTTGGCCTTCTTGTTAGGATGGCTGGTATCTCAGGTGTTTTGGCTCTTCGCCAATTCTTTTCTTTCTCTTCTCTTGTTTTTTTTTGGCTTTTTGCTTGTTGCCTCTTGCATCTTGGTTGGGTTGAGATTAGTCAGCTTGTTGCTTCTTTTCTCTTAGCCTCTTGTTGGTGTATTCAGGTGTATCTCTTGTACTTCCTTGTTTACATTAATAAGATTTCTTCTTCTTTGCTGATCAAAAAAAAAAAAAAATTAGAAAAGAAAATCACATCTTCTTGGTCTAATTATTCCAGCTGACATTTGATTGAATGGTATGCTATCCCCCAGAAACAAGTGCTGCATTCATAGGAAGAAAGTAGAGTAAGATTTTTGGTTGAATCTTAAAGATTACCCCATTTCATTTTTTAGTGTCTTTTTTTGACAACTCTCAGTTCTAAAAATAAATTTTTGTTTAGCAAGATGTAAGGAGCTTCTGTAGTGTTAAAAATTTATACAAATATCGGAAAAAATTCATTTTAATGAGATAAAATGAAAGGAAATTCAGATCCCCACTACATCATCATCATGTACCACTGCATGCGCTGTGTTTAACATTTTCATTATCAATTTATCATCACAAATTCACAATCAACGGTTGTCAACTCTGGGGGAAACTAAAGAACAAAATAAACCAGGGATCATATTCCACTTAAAATGAATATATAATATACTGATGAAATATAATTTCCACAATCACTGACTGAGACAAAAACTCAAGCCTGCGTAAGTACATCTACAAGCAAATTAAGAACCAGGGAAAACACTCCCAGCACAATCAAAAGACAATACAAGTAATCAAAAAACAATAAAACCGATTTCAATAAATAGTAAATGTAGGATTATGACGTGAATGGAATGATAAAAGCTCAAGGACTAGTGGTTGATGGGGGTGGTGAGAGGAAAGGAATTGTGGGGATTGTTGTTGGAATGGTCGGAATTGAAGGGATTGTTGTTGGAATGGTGGGCAGTGAAATTGACGGCAATGGAGGCAGTGTCATCTTTGGAACTGTGGGCATTGTTGGCAATGTTGGATTTGGCAAAGTTGGGATTTGGGTGCTTGGCAAAGGAGGCAATGTGGGCTTTGGCAAGGTTGGGGCTGTTGGCAATGGTGGCAATGTGGCTGTGGGCACTGTTGGCATTGCCGGCAGTGGAGGCAACGTAGCTGTAGGGAGAGTTGGTATTGTAGGCAGTGTAGGCACCACTGGCGGAGAGGTTTGCAATAGTTGACGAGCTGCCAGGCTCACATGGATGCTTGAAAGTGATAACACTACCGCCAAATCTAGAAGAAAACAATGATTAGAAGCAGCCATTGTTTGGTAGGAGCAAAAGGTGTGAAGAGCTTGGTTTTCTTGAGTAATAAGGAAATTCTGTGTTTTGAGTTGAAGAACAGAAGAACCGTGTGGGTATATATAGGGAATATGTGGTAAAGTATTCTTGGAGTTTGATAAAATGTAGTTGGTTTAGTGTGGAGAAGTACTTGTTAGCTCACCCTCTCAACTAGACTCCCTCTACATTCAAATATATATAAAAAAAACAGACTTTGTCTGCCCAAGGATTGCTTGCAATCTATCCGTGGACAGAAAGCCAAGTGCAAATTAGAGTTTGGGTGTAAAAACTATCCCCAAAGGTTAATTTATCTCAAACGACATTAAACTCTATGTATAAATCATGTAAAGTCTGGACATTATAGTGGCTGAACTCTCTCTCTCTCTCTCTCTCACACACACACACACACACTATTATTATTTTTAACTCTCCGATATTTTTAAAGCACTTAGATCATTTTGTAGGTAGATATTGGAACAAGTCTCTTTTCTAGAGCATAATTTTGAAGTGTTAACTAAGTGCACTGTCCGCTTCATTTGTTTCTTTTCACTGTAGTGTTTTTTTTTAAATGCTCTTTGAATTTGAGTTTAGTTGTACATGAGCTGGCTACTTGTGCTAAACATGTGACTAACGAATTGGTGTGGCTGGATGAGGCCCGGCCCTTGGTTCATTGTTAACCTCCTTCAGGTACATATTAATTCCTTCTAATTAATAAAACCTATTTCTTTTATTTAAATCAAAATAATAATAAATAAATAAACCTAAAGTTTCATTGTTTGTGGCCAGTGTTTGGCATTTCTAAGAAGCAATTAGGTGTTTGATTTTAGAAAAAAATTCAATGATTTTGGATCATTGGTTACGACATTTCAAATAAAAATCACTCCGGTATATATATGTAAATGAAATTTCTGTTTATATCATCTTTATTTGAATATTAAGACTAAGTTACTCAAAAATCATTGCGTTTGGCTTTAAAATCTGCTGACAAACTATTGTTATGAGACCCCATTTTGTAACGTTCAAAATTTTTTTGAATTATAGTGCTTTTTAAGTTTTGCAACATAGAATTTTATTATTATTTTTGACCCTTACCTATATGTATCAATCATTTGTCACCAACCAAATTGTACCGGACCTCTCTTTTCATCAGCAATTATATACACAATAGATAGGACTATTTTCACTCCCTAAAATGTTATTTTGGCTCGTAGAAAGATACAGTGAAGGTGGGAATAACATTAGGGAGACTACGGGAGCAGAAATAGCTCAACCCTATATAAGGTATTTATTAAATAAATGGCAAACAATTTATAATTTATAACTATTTTAATATTTTTTTATTTTTATGGGATACTAAAAATATATATATATGTGCATGTGTATGTAATCATTGATTTGGATGATTCTTAATAATAGAGACTATGTTTTTTTATATTCACTTCAAAAATAAGAAACTGTTATACTGTGAATGATGTTTGCATAATTATATATTAAAATATTGTAATTATGATTATTGTATTTTGAAATTGTTTTATGAACAAAAATTTAATTTTAAATACCTTTTATGCATATATTTGATAAAAAAAACTTTTCAAAATGACTTAAAAAAAATAATTTTTGAGGACCTTGAGAAAAATTATATACAATAAAATAAAAAATAATTATATTTGAATCT
Source organism: Nyssa sinensis (assembly GCA_008638375.1). Taxonomy (NCBI): domain Eukaryota; kingdom Viridiplantae; phylum Streptophyta; class Magnoliopsida; order Cornales; family Nyssaceae; genus Nyssa; species Nyssa sinensis. The sequence goes on along the minus strand of CM018043.1, from coordinate 9,635,255 downwards.
TATATCTAATTGGTGCTTAAAAACAGAAATAAGATATAACAACATATCAAGGTCTTTTATTTGAGTCAGTACCAAATATTGGATTGAAATATTTAATATCCTAGTAAGATTTTATATTCAACTCTATTCAATTATATTCTATTCAATCATGCCTTCTTATATAATTGTTCAAACAAGACCTAAAAAATTACAATGAGCCTAGCCTTCTTATCCAATTGTCCAAACAAGACCAAAAAAACTACACTGAGCCAAACTCTCGAGTTCTAACAATTGAGTGCTTTGTTACACCCTGCAATGAACAATTATTCAATTATCTCTTGAGATATAATCTTAAGGGTCAAATGAATACAACAGTGTATTTGTGATTCTAAAGGTCAAATGGATATTACATATATAACAGTGTATTTGTAATTCTGAGGGCCAAATGAATAATTACATGTACAATAATATATTATAAATACATATAACATATTATCTTATTATTGAGATCATTAGACTTGGACTATTGAATAATTTCAACCTGTAAGGGGGGTATTTCGCTAGATATTTTGTAATTTTTATGAAATTGCTCCATCTCTTGGAATGCCAAACTGATTGGCCCCGTCCACTGCTCTATAGACTAGTGTTCATTTGTTTGGTATGATCCAAAAACAAAAAAAACAAAAATTACTTTAAACTTTTTTTAAAAATAAACCAAAGAAAAGTACTTATAAATAAAAGCAATTTTTCTTTTTTGCTTTTTATACGTAAAATATTAATTTTTATACTTTTTTTTGTTTAAATTGTCACACGACACCATCACCCTCACTGCTACCGTCATCATATTATTTTTAAAGAATGATTTTAACAAATATATTAACAAAAACTAATATTGAGATAAAATTATTTTTGAGAAATAATTATCAAACATATTTTTTAGATTTTTTAAGTAAAACTTATAAATGTTACTTTTTTAGCTTCTTAAAAAATATTTTGAGATACTAAATTTAATAAGAAATCGGTTCTATCGAAGATTGAAAGACTTTATGTCAGGTGGGGCTTAAATGGCTCAGCAAACTAAACAATCAACAAATTATTCTAGGAAAATGTTATATATCTCTTATGTGATGTATTAGGATATGATAGTTTTGAGTTTGAAAAAATGTGATTTTTAAAATCACTATATTTTAACATATCAGATTGAGAATGTAAATTAAAGATACCAATCAATACTCGATATGCTATAAGCTTAACTCTTAATGGAAGAGGAGAGAATAAAAAAGGAATTGCGATGGATCTGATAGATCTTTTGGATTCACCTATCTGCCACTGTTTTTTTGGTGAGGATATACTTGGCAGAAAAAAATAAAGGAGGCACATACCACACCAGAAATACCATTTTCCTTATTCTCTCCGTATCCATAAAACATCACAATTCCAACATTAGATTTTAAATTGATAAAATGGCTTCTGTGAATTTATTTTTTATTATTTTTTATCATTTTTGTGATTTTTTGATGTAAAATAGGTTACAACAAAAGAATTCAATTCTTAACACGGAACTGCGTGCGACGCCAGAATAGTCGGAATTGTGTGAAATTTGGTGGGCGACTTGGAATCGACGTGTTGATCAATACTCATAGCTTTGCTATGACGCATGCTGTTTTTCGGGCGAATTCCTTCGTTTTGGCCGGCAAAAGTATGTTTTTACTACTTTTGGTAAAAAATGTGCTGCTTGATTTATTATAGCTACGGTTGACGTTTGGAGTTGATTTTTAACCAGATTGCTGCTTAAGCTTAGGACTTTTGATTTATTATTTTTTTAGAATTTTTCTATTTTTTGGACTTTTTGGTCTTTTTCCTAGTCCTAGTTGAATTAGGGTTTTGTTACCTATATAAAGGCTTTTCTTTTCATTGTAAGAAAAAACTTTCATATAATAAAGAATTTTATTTTCGAGATCTTATTCTCTGTGCTCGTGGATTCGGGTGTGCTACTTTTGTTCGTGGATTCGAACGATTCTCCAAGAGATAGGCGATACCCTGTTTCTTTACAAGCTTCCGCTACGTCATTTTCGTTTTAATATTCACTGCTACCATTATCAATCATCATCACCAGTGCGTTTTTGAGATTACCATTTGCAATTTATCATCACAATCAACCGTTCTGTAATTTGGGAGGAACTCATGAGCAAAAAATAAAAGAGATCATATTCAAAGAACGACCAACAACGATGACAAACACTCCAAGAGGGAGAGAAACATATAATATATTAATGAAATATAATCGTCACAATCCCAGACTACAAGCAAATTCAAATTACAACATATATATGTGGATGCACTCAAGCCTTCCAAAGTACAAGTTTACGACTACCCCAACACGATCAAATGACAGTACAAATAAAAGTATAGTGACACACACACACACAAATATATAAAACAACGGATTCAAATAAATAGTAAATATGGGATCAAGATGTGAATCTAATGATTGATGAAAACTCAAGGGCTACTGGTTGATGGGGGTGGTGCGAAGAAAGGAATTGTTGGGATTGTTGTTGGAATGGTGGGCAGTGAAGACGGTAATGGAGGCAGTGTCAGCTTTGGAACTGTGGGCATTATTGGCAATGTTGGCAGAGGGATAGTAGGCAAGGGTGGCAATGGAGCCGTGGGCACGGTTGGCATGGTCGGCAATGGAAGAGTTGGTATTGTAGGCAGCGTAGGCACCACTGGCAGAGGGGTTTGCAATAGTTGACGAGCTGCCAGGCTCACATGGACGCTTGAAAGTGATAACACTACCACCAAAGATAGAAGGAAAGAATTGTTAAAAGCAGCCATTGTTGATGGGAGCAAGAGGTTTTAAAGAGCTTGCTTTTCTTCGAGGGAGTTCTATGTATTTTGATTTGAAGGACAAAAGTTTCCTTTGGCTGAATTTATAGGGAATATGTGATGAAGTATTCTTGGAGTTTGATGAAATGCAGTTGGCTTAGTGTGGAGAATTACTTGTTAGTTCAACTTCTCAACTAGAATCCCACCCAATTCAAATATAAACAAACATACATGGTAAGGGTTGCTTGACACTTGCAATCTCTATGTGGAAACAATAAATGAGAGGTCATAACTCAATAGTCAATGGCATGCCAAGAGACAACATAGAACTCTGATTAGGAGATATTAGGTTATACAAATATAGGCCCGATATGGCTGGAACAACCAATCCCATGGAACTTTGGACAGGTCACAATATTTAGGTAGTAGTGTGGTACAACAATATACTACAAGAAAAAGGGGCTTTAGCGGCGAAATATTCGCGGCGCTTAGAAAAAACCGTCACTAATTAGCGGCATTTACAAATAACCATCGCTAATTAATGGCATTTGTTATGAACCGCCAATAATTTGCGGCAGTTCCTATAGTTGCCACTTATATTTAAAAAACGATGTCGTTTTAATTAATAAAAAATGGCAGTTTATATTAATTGTCGCTAATTTGTGACAAATTGTAGGAATCGCCTGTAATTAACGGCAGTGTTTTTGCATATGCCACGAATTGGTGGTGGTTTAGTGCAAACGCCGCTAATGATTTAAGGAAACTAAAAAGACGTGGTTTGAATATTTTAAAGAAATTAAGGCTTCCCTCCCATTAATTGGCTGCCCGCATCGTTAGACATCAAACTAGGAAAGTTAAAAAGCCCACTCCAAAACCCTAAAAACAATTGATTCACTATCCTCGTTACAGCTCCCTTGTTAGGGTTTCAAAGGGATTATCCACTTTAAAACTTCACGCCAACTGCAATGCAATAGCTATGTTCACAACTTCCTTTGTCAGATTGGTATGTACACATTTACATCCGTCCCTATTGTTTTGATTGGCATCCCCAAGAGTAAAACTTCAATCCAAACTAAAACTCTGCCATTGACAGGTCTGGAATCCAACCTCACTTTATTCTCTGTAGCTGCACCTATCTTCATCTACAAGGCATTGTCAAATAACTCGCATGAATCTCTACGTTTTCTCTATCTAGATTATATATAGTGGCTCTATCAATCTTTATCTACTTTTTATATATCTAGAAAATCTATCTATGTGCGTATATTTATGTGTTTATATATATATATATTATCTGAAAGTGCACCTATATATATTTTATGTTCTGTAATTAGATACAAAAAGCCCTTGAACAGAGGGTCTTAAATATATTATCTCGGCGGAATAATACATCTCTTAGATATATTCTGAATCTTCTGCCATTATTTTCTCAGCAAATGATGGGATTGAAATCACGATGTATGAGATGTCAATTTGGGGATCGAATATATAGTATTTTCACACAATTTTAATGGTGCTTATACTTTATATCAAAAGTTTATTGACATTAATAACATCTTTTTGGAAGTTGCTTATATATTTTTCAACTTTTGATTTATATTCTTCATCTGTATAAATGGATCCCAATGGCACTTGAGCAGATTTCATTAACAGATGGGTCATAACAAGGAAGGACCTTTTGGTATATGCATGATGATAAAGAAAGATCATAATTGTACATGTCTTAGAATATAGACTTGGATCAGAATATGGTCTTTATACTTGTAATGTTATTTATATCATTTTATTGCAAATTAGATTCTCTCTATTGTAAATATTTAAGATATTGCAAGGTAATATAGTATATATATAGTTCTCGGGGAGCTGAAGGGTTCACGGTAGATGTACCCATGGTCTTGATGGTATTGGGTAGTATTCATGGGGACCATTGTCGGGTCCTGTGGGCCTAGGGATTCTCAAAATATCAGAGTAACATTGGACACATCAGCGTCTTGATGGTATTGAGTTTTTTTCATGGGCATCATTGGTTATAATGCAAAAATAGTGATTGGCTAGCAGAAGGAAAATGGTAGAGAGAGAGAGAGAGAGATACTATGGTTTATTAACAACTAACAAGTAAGGTTCTTTGTTAATTTTTAATGAAGCACAAGAGAGTTCCAAAAAAATAACATGTTATTAATATGAAAAAAGAGTCCTCAAAAGATATTGTTACCTATTTTTTAAAAATTATATATATATATATATATGTAACATAAGAGTTTGTATTAAATCCAAATACTCAAACTATCTTTTCTTATTAAAATGAGGAACTTTTTTATATTCTTTATTTTTTTTTTATTGTAACACAAGAAAATTCTAGAAAGATTATATGTTATTTATATGAAAAAAGAGTCCTAGAAAGACAATATGTTAAGAAATTGTATTAAGTCCAAATATCCAAGTTATCTCATTAAAATGAAGAGTTTTTCTATATAAACATAAACTCTTTTGATAATTTATTTGTATAGTAAAAAAATAGGATACAAAAAGTTACATATACGAATTCTAAATATATTTTAACACACAAACAAGTGAGTCTAATATAGATTATAAATTACTTATAAGAAATGAAAAGTCACATTTTTAAAAAATTATACAGTTACATGTTTCCTATTTTTATGAAAATTTTTCTTTTTTATATTAATCAAACTCTTAACAAATTTACTTTTTTTCTCTTTCTTTCACATTCCTCATCACTGCCCACCTAATCAAAGGAAGCCTAAAGAAACGTGTCAGACGGAAAATCACCTTACATTTAAATAATGCTTTCAAAGTAATGTTTCTTTTTTCCTTTTACTGTCATGTGATTGTAAATGGTTGCATCCTATTCTTTATTTATTTATTTATTTAATTTATGTGATCGAGGTTTTGCACTTACTTTTGGAATGAGTCTTTTGAAATCAACTAACAAGTAGGTTTTTTGCCGAGCCTTTTGAAATGATTTTTATGATTATTTCTTGATCAGTAGTTTAATTTTGACCACCCAAATCCCTAATTTTTGATCAGTTCCTCCTTCTTTATTATTTGGTTCTTATCTTTTAATGAATATGTGTTCTTAATTATTTATCTATTAGTGTTAGGTTTTGGTATATTTACTTAGTTGTTCTTTGGTCCAATTTGATTTTTCAAGAAACAACAAGAACAATAGAAAATAGAATGCCCAAAATTATCTTTTCTTTCTCTTTTCCATCCTTTCTTAACAACCGAACGAATTGAACAAATAATTTAAAACTATACCTATATGAATATATATATATATATATATAATATTTAATCGTATCAGTCTTCTTAGTATTTTTATGAAGTAAAAAAAATAACCTTTTCAAGTTTTGTTTTATAAACAAAAAATAGGAATAAAAAACATTTCACGCAGTAATCTTCCTAAAATAAAAATAATCAACTATTACTTTTAGTTTTTTGCTTATTTTTTTTAAAAAAAATAAAATAAAGTAAGTAAAAATGTTATTAAATACTACCTTAATTTTTTTTATCACGGTGAACCTTTATGCACTGATGGACATGATAATGGTGCGACGAGGAGACCAAATTCAGAATCAAGTATGTGTGATGACATGGTTGGAATGATACATGATGCATTTGGGATTCTTAACATGAATGATGTTGTTGACGATAAGCCAAGTCAAACTATAGAAGGTCCTCATATAAAAACTAAGGCATCTTTTAAACTTCTAAAAGATGCGGAGTGCGAACTATATCTGGGTTGCAATAAGTTTACAACTAAATATTAGCTTGTATAAACTAAAATATTGCATGGCAAATTAGTGATGTGGTATGTGTTATTTTTTCTAATATCATGATTTTACAACTAAATATTAGCTTGTATAAACTAATTTATTTATTTATTTTGCATTTTTTCAGGTTAATGAGAATGAGTAAATGACGGACTATTGTCTTTGATGTTGGGCTTCTCGTTGAATTGTTGTTTTTTATGGTGGGCTTTTGTTAATGCTGCTTGGAGTTGGAGTTCATTCTAATTAGCATGTTTTTACTTGTTTGAGACTTCTTTTTAGGAATTTTTTTCCCTAGTTATTTGGTTGTTGATGACTATTGTATTTTACTTGTTTATGACTATCTTACTTGGATATTGGGAAATTATCTATCTTGAATTTTATTTGTATGGAATATTAATTTGGATTTGAGTTGGTGATGTCAAGTGAGATTTTAATTTGGTTTTATATGAATGGATGAGTTTTGGTATAAGACATCTTATGTATGGATTGATGTATTGAGTGTTTAGTGCACTTAATTAGTGAATGTGTTTAAGATTTGTAGGAATAGGTCAAAATCATTTTAAAAAGTGATCATTGATTAAGAGTATATTAACAGTAGATTTTTTCTCCATATAAAAAATTACCACAATAGATAAACACCACAAACTTTTTTAGTGGCATTTAAAGAATTGTCACAAAATTAAATGCTTTTAGTGGCGGTTGTAAAAGGTGAATTTTTTGTCACATTTTAGTGGCGGTAAAATAATTGTCAGAAACGATAAACGCCACAAATGTTTTTGCGGCGGTTGTAAAATGGTCACAAAAACTTTCAGAATTGTGGCGTTTAGTAAATGCCACTAAAAAAAATGTTTTAGTGGCGCTTATACAATGGCCACAAATGTTGTCTATTAGCGGCGGTTTTGAAAGTGCCACCAAATTAATGACAATTAGAAAATCGCCACTAAAAGCGTTATTTATACCCATATTCTTCAAACGACACTTTTTGTTTTAACGGCAAATCAATTTGCCACTAAAAACGCCACAAATAATTTGCGGCATTTCGTGAAGTGCCGCAACAAAATTACGACGGAGGCATTAGCATCAAAAAGATAAAACGCCACAAAAACGCCGCAAATGTAATTAGTGGCAGTTTTTAAACCCTTTAGCGGCAAATGTGAAATGTCGCGAAAAGCCTATTTTCTTGTAAATTAACTCTTTAGTGGCAGATTGAGAATGTAAATTAAAGATACCAAGCAATACTCGATATGCTATAAGCTTAACTCTTAATGGAAGAGGAGAGAAAAAAAAAAAAGGAATTGCGATGGATCTAATGGATCTTTTGGATTCACCTATCTGCCACTGTTTTTTTCTGTGAGGATATAGTTGGCAGAAAAAAATAAGGAGGCACATACCACACCAGAAATACCATTTTCCTTTATTCTCTCCGTATCCATAAAACATCACAATTCCAACATTAGATTTTAAATTGATACAATGGCTTCTGTGAATTTATTTTTTATTATTTTTTATCATTTTTGTGGTTTTCGTTTTAATATTCACTGCTACCATTATCAATCATCATCACCAGGGCGTTTTTGAGATTAACATTTGCAATTTATCATCACAATCAACCGTTCTGTAATTTGGGAGGAACTCATGAGCAAAAAATAAAAGAGATCATATTCAAAGAACGACCAACAACGATGACAAACACTCCAAGAGGGAGAGAAACATATAATATATTAATGAAATATAATCGTCACAATCCCAGACTACAAGCAAATTCAAATTACAACATATATATGTGGATGCACTCAAGCCTTCCAAAGTACAAGTTTACGACTACCCCAACACGATCAAATGACAGTACAAATAAAAGTATAGTGACACACACACACACAAATATATAAAACAACGGATTCAAATAAATAGTAAATATGGGATCAAGATGTGAATCTAATGATTGATGAAAACTCAAGGGCTAGTGGTTGATGGGGGTGGTGCGAAGAAAGGAATTGTTGGGATTGTTGTTGGAATGGTGGGCAGTGAAGACGGTAATGGAGGCAGTGTCAGCTTTGGAACTGTGGGCATTATTGGCAATGTTGGCAGAGGGATAGTAGGCAAGGGTGGCAATGGAGCCGTGGGCACGGTTGGCATGGTCGGCAATGGAAGAGTTGGTATTGTAGGCAGCGTAGGCACCACTGGCAGAGGGGTTTGCAATAGTTGACGAGCTGCCAGGCTCACATGGACGCTTGAAAGTGATAACACTACCACCAAAGATAGAAGGAAAGAATTGTTAAAAGCAGCCATTGTTGATGGGAGCAAGAGGTTTTAAAGAGCTTGCTTTTCTTCGAGGGAGTTCTATGTATTTTGATTTGAAGGACAAAAGTTTCCTTTGGCTGAATTTATAGGGAATATGTGATGAAGTATTCTTGGAGTTTGATGAAATGCAGTTGGCTTAGTGTGGAGAATTACTTGTTAGTTCAACTTCTCAACTTGAATCCCACCCAATTCAAATATAAACAAACATACATGGTAAGGGTTGCTTGACACTTGCAATCTCTATGTGGAAACAATAAATGAGAGGTCATAACTCAATAGTCAATGGCATGCCAAGAGACAACATAGAACTCTGATTAGGAGATATTAGGTTATACAAATATAGGCCCGATATGGCTGGAACAACCAATCCCATGGAACTTTGGACAGGTCACAATTTAGGTAGTAGTGTGGTACAACAATAGGTTTTGTGGCAGTAATATTTTAATATTCATGTTTTTATATCCATTGTTCATCTTTGTAAAAGGATAGAATTCGTTAATAGTCATTTTTTGTGAAACATGAGTAATAAAACATTGCTCGAACTAGATTATATCTTGATTCAGATGAATTGAATTGATAAAATAATAAACTATTTGTAAAAATTTGCCCACGATGGCCCAAACTTGTAACAGTTGGGGCTGATTGAACAAGCTGAGTCATGACCACATTGGATTTTAACGTGCAAAGATAATAAAAAAATGTCACGCCCAAAAATGAGTTGGGGCTGATCTGATAACATTAATGCAAATTAATAAGAATATCAAAATGATAGACTATTGTGAAGGAGAGAATTTACAGTCTGAACAGTCTCATGACGTGTGACTGACATTTTAATATAATATTCATGTGAGAGTCGCATGAAACACATTTCAATACTAATATTAGAATGGTCGTCGCGCTGTTCGATTGTCTCATTAAATTTTTTTTTCCGTTGTGGAGACGCAGTCAGAAGGCGAACAAGGTAACACAAGTCAACAAAATCAAGTGGGTGCATAAGGGTCGCAATGCAATCCTTTGTGGTGCATTGAAAGGTTAGGGGGTGGGATTGTGCAGTCATGTTTGAATCGGAAAATTAGTCTTTTGACAAGTGAAAGTGGGTGACTATGCTGAATTAAAAGTGGATCGTGAAAACATTTTCTTGAGTGGATTGTGAACCTAATTGTCTCACTTCAACTCCTCGTGAGAAAAGCCACCGTCATCTCATTACTGGCTTTGTATGACCTTTTTCCATGGTTTTCAAGGTTGTTTGAAACAAAAACATCAGTCGATTAAGACCAGAACAACGAGCATCATCGGCATTTTTCAGATGAACGAAGAATCAGAATGGTGAAATGGACCAAACCGTGAACGAGGCGATTTTAATGGTTTTGCAAAACTATCACGGTTTTTTCCCTTGAACGATTTTTATGAACAACCTGGGCCGGAATCTGGGCTGGTTCCTGATTCAATCGGCCAATCCAGTCTCGTTCAATTTTTAAAACACTACTGCCAAAGTGTATCTTGTGCTCAAAAGGAGGGAGAAATAGTGGAGGAGAAGAAGTGAAATAAAAGGAAAGGAAAAAGACAAATGATTAAGCCCTTTTGGAAGGGAATATCAAATTGTTTTACAAAATCTACTCTGCTGTCGCATGTTTGGACTTTGGGGGCTACGAAACTATAACATGTGAAACATGATGGTCCAGCCAGAAAAACATGTATAATGCCACAATTGAAATTTTCCTTCAAGTTTTCAAAATTTGACTTTTGTTTTATGTTTTGGTGGTGGAATCCAAACAAACGAAAAAACACAATCATGTGCTAAAATTTCCCTTTTCGTTTTTATGAAAAAAGAACATTATAGGAAGAAACCTACAAAAACTTACTGGAATATTACAAAATCATTTCAAGCAATGCTTCCAACCCCTAACCACTACCCTACTGCATTGGACTTCCTAATTACATTCCTATTATATATATATATATATATAGTGTGTGTGTGTGTGCGCGCATGAACACGAACATGCACACAGGAATGCGTGCCGCACTAAACTAACATATTTTCTAACTCTATTTTCCATTTTAATACAAAGTAATGGGACTCGACACATTTATTATAATGGATGGTGATTATGTGCAACATTGTTCTATATTAAAACCTATTATTCCTTGGTTTTAAATTACTTCCACACCCAATCCATGATCAGCTTCAAATATTCTCAATTGCAACATTTAAACTGTTGGATCTTTTCTTCTAAGCTCTCTTGTTCTCTATAGTTTTTTCTACACATCCATCCACCAGCTCCAAAGGCTTCCAATCTCATCATCAAAATTCCATGGGACCCACTGGTCCCCAGATCTACAGCGCGGCACAAAATCCAAACACCAACCCCCAAAAATCAGTAGTGAGAGAGACGAGGCCGTTTATTCCCCGGCAAAGCCTGGTCCGACCCGACCGACATTCTGGCCAGTGTCGATAACCACCTTCAACGCCCGCCTTAACGTCCCTAACCCTTCATCTCCAGAAGCCGAGACTTGTAGCCACAACACGCACTTCGTCCTCCCTCCCACCGTCGACATCTCCGCCCTCACCACCTTCGCCTCCAGCGACCTCAGCGCCATCGTCATCTCCGATATCAGCTCCGGCCGGTCCTCGCAGCACAACGTCGCCTTTATAGTACCCGAATCTCCGTCACAGTAACACAACTTCAGTTCATCTGTCTCGCTCGGAAACCCACACTCATTCGTAACATTAGCATTACTGCTATAACCGTGGACATCATTATTACTCGTTGCCATTAATTCTTCTGTTTGCTTCTTCAGTTCCCTCACTTGCCGGACCACCTCTGCTAACAACGAAGCCTTGTCCGTCTGCCATTCCCAACAAATTAAACCGCGTTACCAATTACTCTTGAATAGAAATCGGTTGGATCAGACTGAGAAATATATACTATTGTTTTTTTGTACATACTTTGATTGTGTTGGGAAGAAGAGTGCGGAGCGTGGCCAGGTGGTCGTTGATTCGCCTTCTTCGTCTCCTCTCCGCCTCACTGTGGTTCTTACATGCCGCGATTGCTTTTGCTTCAGCTATTGATTGCGAGCTCGTGACTGAATTCACCACGGTGGTGGTCTCCATTGAAGTTAATACTCCTTGAAGAGAGTTCATAGAATTTGAACAACTCCCCATTTCATAGTAACGTGGAATAGAATACATGATTTCTTCCTGTCACTTTTATCTGAAATAACACCACTAGGTAAGAATCTAAGAAAAGATCAAACGGATACAACGATATACATATAAATACATATATATACAGAGACAGATAGCGTTAGAGAGAGATATGGGAGATTGGAGAGTCAAAAATATTGATTGAAAAGTAGGAAGTGCGACAACAAAAATACATAATGAAGATGGAGGATTAAAGACATCAAACCTGCGTCTAAATTCGATATGAACTTCAACAATCTCGTAATCTGAAATGGCTGATGCACTATGAAATGAATCTGGTAGACAGAGAATCAGAGGGTTGTGTTTAAACTGGGTGTAACAGTGTTATTCTTTTAGGTTGCAGTTATTCAAAAATGAGCGAAGTCAGAACTGAGAAGCATCTCCTCCTTTTGTAGCTCTCCGGCAGTGAAAATGACGGACTCTTAAGATCCTTCACCTTCTTCTTTTCTCTCTCTTCCTTTTTTTACCGTTTACTTTTTACTTTTTACCAAGAGAAATCCAAACACAAAAAGTAAACTTTATTTGATGAATTTATTTAGCGTGCAAATTGCTATTACATTATCATGATGGCTATTATTAAAATTTATAAACATTAAATCATAATAAAAGTCGCATGAATATAAAAATCAGATAAATTATTTTTTTCTTCTTCAAACAAACTATATTCAATTTTTATGTTCCATGAAAAAATCAAAGTCAATAAAAAAAAATTAGAAAAATGAGGCTATTTTCATCTCTATATCTCTACTTCCTTTTTTTTTTTCTTCATGCAATGAAGCTATTTTTTTATTTAAGAAATAATGAAAGATACCATCATAAATAGCAAGATTTTGCATAATCAAAGATTTACGTGATGTGTGATAACTCAATTTTTAATTAATTAATATATTAAGTTTTTAATAAAGAATTTACTTATAAAGAAAAAGAAAAAAGAAATGACATGTAAAATTAAATATTTCTCTTTTATTTTTCTCTATATGTTATCATTTCATTTTTTCTTGATAACTAAATAGTTTTCTTTTTATATATACTTTTTTTTTATCACTAAATTCACAAACTAAACGAAATCTTATAATTAGCACTAACACTATTAATACTATTTTTAATTTGAGAGAGAGAGAGAGAGTGAATTTGTACGAGAATAAGTGTTCAGTATCATATATTAAAAGGATCTTGATGTGAAATAGACGGAGAAAGTAATGATAATTTAGAGAGGGATTCTACAGCGTGTGGGGACACAAATACAAATTTATCATGAGAATTTTAGAAAGAATGTTTATAATAACACAATACCCAAAAAATACAATAATTGAATTTACTTAATTTGGAGAGTCAAACCGTTTATTTGTTATAAATAAAAAAATATATCGAATTGGTTAGGTTGATTGACCAATTTGTTCACAATTATTGTCACATTACAAATCTCGAAAAGGGAAGGGATCAATTGTTCGACCAAGGGAGGTGAAACCCCATGCAAAGTGGTAAATGCATCAAACCCCCAACTCAAATAAGGGGAGTAAGGTTTACTCGATGCTTACCAACTGTTAGGGAGGTGATAGAACTTGCAGAGAGCTGGAGAGTGGCTTGCGTAGAGCTTGCTAGAGGAGAATACAACACTACAGTAGAGAAACAAAAGATTGGCTAATCAAGTCTAGAGCTACCACGCTACATTTGGGCTCGACCACATCTTGTGTGAGTGAGCAAGTTGACCCAAGGAAGGAACCTCGCTCAATATGAACCATTGGGAAGATGTCCTAAGGTTCTATTGACAATGTATGGCACTTGTACTAAAGTGTTTCGAGAAGTTAAGTACAATTGAGAGTCTATAAATAGACTCGATCTGTTATGGGATTACCATAATTCATAAAAGGATCGTAGTCTGAAGTAGATTCGATCTGTTGTGAGATTTTCACAATCCATAAAGGGAAGGTAATACTAAATGGACTCGATCTGTTTTGAGATTACCAAAATCCATAAAGAGAAGGTAATCTCCTAAAAGTGTCAAGGCAATAGGAAGTAGAGCTTGTGAGAGTACCTTGTAGGACAAAGTACACATAACTCTATGAATAAACAATATTTTAAAAACTAATATGATGTGTGGTATTCAAGTCATATCAAGACATACATATTTGAAAATATGTATCAACGATAAATCAATACGATTAACTAATTGTGTCAAATTTTAAAATCCAACCATGACCTATTTTTTAAATAGGTTATACGTGTCAATACAATTAACTCAATAATTTTAATTTTATATTTTTGCAAGTGTAAATAATTTTCAAGTTTGTTAAACTTCGAAAATGAGACAAAACAAAGTAAAAAGCTCTTTTACAAGTGAAAAAGTCTCCAAACTTCGATAAATTTTTTATGTGAGACAAATTACCTTTACTTATTATTTTTTGTTTTATTATTAAACATGTTAAGTCGTATTAAATAAGTTGACATTATTAAAATTCAAACATAATTTATTTATTAATCGTGTTTATATATATATATATATATATATTATGATTCAAATTTATTTATATTCAATTCAAATATGTTAAATCTATATTGTATTCGAGTCTTGTTATATCTCATGTAAGAATTTATCCAACTGTCAAACCCATTGAGACTGCCACATGAATGGAGCGACTGGTGGTGAACCAAGTATCACACCATGAGAGGGAGAAAATAATATTTTAAAAAGAAAAGAAAGAGAGACAAGGGGCAAAAAGAGTGGAGGAATATTTTTGCAGGATGTCTTTATGGCGGTGATGGTGGGTAAAAGTTAGAATGGCGATCATTTTCGGCCAAAGTTGATTACGGCAATGGCAGCACCAGGTTTTGGGCTCCCAAGAAAAGCAGCTTTGTCTCCCCCTTCCACACCTGCAACATTCACAGTCGTAGAGCATGTTTGACCCCCAAACTACCAATTTTTTTTTTTTTGTTGTTGTTGTGAACAATTAGAAGCAGACTGTAAACTGTAAACTGGCCAAACTGAGAACACTAAGGGAGGCTGTCGAAAACCCCCTCTTCTGAACCTTTAGACAAAAATCACCTCTACACTTTTCTACTCCAATTAAACCAAGGTAAATGACTGTAATTATGTGCAAGTCAGTCTGAAATCTATCTATACTGTTACATGTCCATACAAAATAGTACTACCACTGGATAGGCACTGTAGAGTATTTCTTGGGTGGACCATGGAGTAAGTTAATGGTATGTTAACCGGACTGAAAAAACTCTTTCGCATGACAAATAGTTATTAGCTAGCCGGACCTGACCATGTATTGCATTCATACAAGAATTTCTCCCCACATTGTAATCTGATGTTGGATCAAATTTTCAAATTAGAGACAGCTGGATGGTCACTCATCTACTTGACAATAGACATCATATATCCTTTTTCTTTAACCAACATGTACAGTGTGCGATTGAGTGCTTGTTTTTGCCTTTTCACTTCTCTTTTCGGTGTAAAGATGGGGGATGAGGCCCATTCACTTGAAGATATATATGGATGCCAAAATTTGAGTGTGTGTATTTATTTTTTTCTTTTTTTATATTCTTTTATCATGGCCTTTAGAACATATGTTAAGAAAACTTGGAACAATCGAATTCAATTAAGATTTGGACCAACTTTTCATGGAGAAATCACAAATTTCTTGACAAATTGGAATGAAAATGTATACTGAGTAACTTTTTCCCAGTCAGAAAATAAAATTTGTGTTAAGTTTTGATGAATCAAAGTGCCTGAGACAGGCAAATAAAGTTTACTTTTGATGAAGCAAATTGTATGATTTATTGGTGATGCTGCTAAACATGAAGAAGCAGACGGAACAGCCCACCTTCTGATGCTCTCTATGTCAATCAATGTATCATAATTATTGTTGACCAAAAGGTGTGAAAAGGAGGCCAAACATGCGTGACAAAAGGTGTCTCAAATCCTTGTCTGTTCCCCTTGTGTACCCTCTTAGGATGACCAAGCAATCCTTTTGATCCAAAGTTCAAACTACAAAATTCATAAAGTGAAAATTGTAATACATGGGACAGTTTTTCCACAACTCAGCCAAAATGAATGCCTTTTTTTTTTTTTTTTTTTGAACTTTTGGTCAATGTCCCCGTTAAGAAAAAGCTAATTGAAGTTCCTCTTAAAGGCTTGAATCTCAAGCCTTACTTATGTTCACTATTTATCAGTAATCATGCCGAAGTCAAATGTATAAGGTTTGAATCTATTTATTGAATCATTTTCCTCCTTTTCCAATGGTTTTGTTTCTACTGGGATATACTGAATTTATATATCTACAAATTAAAACAATCATTGAGGGCTTTTCAGGCTCCAATTCTTATTCTAAATCCACTATAAATATTGAAATTTAAGAATGAATCCACTATTAGTTTCAAACAGATTGCCTATCTGAATCTGTAGTTTTTTCTTTGACCTAATTTTGTATATTTCTGTAAAAAGATGGTTTAGGCCTCTGCCATTTTTCTATAGTACCCAAGCAGCCAAACCTCAACCGGACATCAAACCATAACCATAACCCTTTTATCCCAAAACAAACCCTAAGGCATTAGGTCCGTTACTTCCTCTTTATAGTATTACTTTTTCCTTTTCCCCATTGCAGGGAGTTGCTCCTAGTAGTATTATGTAACACTAACAAAAAGAAACAATATATTGCTATCAAATAAATAAATGAAAAGAGTAATAAAGTGGGGCCACGGTTTATACCTCTTATCCTTCCATTCAGTTTCTCCCAGGTGATAAAGGAAGAATATATTCCACCTGTGATTTTGACCAGATCTGTGAGTGAAGCAATGCATCTGCAGAAGAGTTTAGTTTCACTGTAAATGATAGATACAACACCTATCATTATAGGACTAGTTTCATTGTATATAACTCAAACTCAAACCCGAGTTCTCCTGCTTGACAGCCCGAGCATTTTTCCATTCCTTGGTGCAATGACCCCTTAAGCTTCCAAATTAAGTGTAATTATTTTCTTTCCTTGGATTATAAATTCTTTTGGAGGGGTGATAATGCAAACCCAACTAAAAGAACGCTAACAAAGTGAGGTGGATCGAAATTGGCAGCCATGATACGAGTGATGATTCTAAGAGTTTCATCTCCGTAAAGAAATGAATTCCACAATGCCAGTAAGTCATGGATCATATAATCAGTACTCATGACTTTACAGCAAAGGTGCACATGAAAAGGGATTCTGCACACAAGAAGTGAGCCAACGAATTAGATTTTGATATTTTAAAAAACTTTTAAAACAAACTCACTCTTGCTATGGTAGGTTTCGTGGTGTGAGGTTGGAAATTCAACGGCCCCGTGTTTCTCATGAAATAATAGATAGACAAGTACATTACTACAAGTTAAATGTCAAGAAGTGAATCCATCTGATGGAAAATAAGGCAACTTGAAGGAAGAAAAGAAAATGTTAGAAACTGGCAGAAGATGAAAAGGACATCCCTGAACAGCAAGAAAAAGTAGTAGTGAAAAGGCCTAAATAATTTTTTTTTTTTTTTTTTTTGTGGAGAGAGAGCGAGCAAGTGAGAGAGAGACTATAGAAGAATATGACCTCCCACAGTACACCCTAAAATATAACTGCCTCTCATGGCTAAGATGACTAACACTCAATCATCATATGGAAAGCTAATGAAGGCCATTCGATTAAAATTGCGACCCATAATATGAGCGAAACTCCTGAGAGTATCAGCTCCCTAAAGAAATGAAACTCCATATGTGCCTGCAAGTAATTAATTAGATAATCAATATTCAGAACTTTGCAATTGCCTATACACTAATATTTATGATCTGATCACTTATAGTGGTTCCTTAGTGTGGTTTCATTGAGCTCTATTTCATGTGATCTTAATCCTTATGATGTCTTTACTATAAAAACTAAAGAAGAGAAAGGAACCTGAGATAATTTAACTATTAACGGGCTAACCAGAATAGCTTCCAGTGATGAGAGAATTAGTGGGAGGACGGTCCTCCATTCCACTCCTGTAATGAAGTGTACTCTTATGCACCCTCTTTCTTTCTTTTTTGGTGGGGGGGAATTAATTAGAATGAAAAGGGTACCAGAGGTGCCAATGAACAGTAATCTGTATGATTTTGATATTTTAATAATATTATTACAATAAACAAGTTCTTGCTCTAAAGATTGGAAATTCCATATGCACATATTTGCAAAGAAATAATAGACAGACACTGCAAGTCAAGATGTCAAAAAGATGAACCCATGTGAAGGCAAATAAGACAATCTGAAGGAAGAAAAAAAAAAATACATTCAAGTAGTGACCAGTGCCAGATGAAAAAGACATCCATGCACAGCAATAAAAAGATGCATGAAAACAGCTGCGAAAAAAAAAAAAAAAGGATACAGAGACTACAAAAGAATATGACCTCCCACGGTACACCCTAAATTAAAACTGGCTCTCACAAGTATCTTCTATTCTACAAGCCCCACAAAAATGAACCATGATTTCTACCATGGAGGAATTACCAACACCAACCTGCTTAGAAATCACACACAATAAGACTATCATAATTTCCTTCAAATATCGCCAAACCCATCCAGCCAGAATTACCAATGAAGCATACATTAAGTTGAAATGTTTGATTAGATTTGATATGATTAGTAAAAAACAAAAAGTTGCATCACTCGGCTAAGGCACTGTATGGATGGCACATGTATGTAAACAATCATCCAAACAATTTTTTATTTTTTATTTGGACAAGTGAATCATTTAAACTATGATTTGTCGAGTACCTGAACTCACTAAAATTCTTTAAATAAGTAGCAACTGGGTTTGGAATTTGAAATATACTTGCCTGACCTTCTCAGATTAGTTGTATGCCCTAACAATGAACCTGATTTATTTTTCATAAAATCCCCATAAACATGCCTGAACTCAACAGAATGATGACTACACTGACAATGTCTATCTTAAATGAATAAGCCATGCTGTTCAAGAAGTAAAAGCTTCAGTATATACCAATTTGTGCTTCCCCTAATTATATTAAATCACTATTTGAAGGGCATAGCCTCTTTAAAAATGTAACATTGCATAAAAATAAAGAAGTTAATCACATCATCCCCCTATAAATAAAGGAGTAAAGGCACAAAGCTGAGAAAAAGAAGATAAACAAATAGCATGTATTGATGTAGGATAGACTTTGAATTAATTATGACAATGAGGCAGTCGATTCTTACTTCAAGCTTGCTCTAGAAAGATTCCTTTTATCAATTTATTTAAATAGGAAGAAGAGATTTTCTTAAAAGAAAATATTTTGTTTTAGTTGATTTTGTTAGATTTGCTTTAATTTTATCAATCTTGAAGGAAGGTGATAGGTAATTGAACAATGTGTAATCTATTATTCTCACTATGCAATAATTTCAGAGTATGGAGTCCTTCGTTTTAGGGGAAATTTTCGAGATTGGGAGTTGGGGAGGTGGAGGGCTTAATGAAGCTTTTGGATAGATGCCACAGTTAGTGGGGAGGTGGACGATTGGATGATTTGGAAGGCGAGTAGCTGCAAGAAATTTTTGGTGCAGTCTTTCTACAAGCATTTGATGGGAAAGAAGCCAGCTGCATTTCCAGGGCAGCTCATTTGGAAGTCAAAGGTCCAAAAGAAAGCTGCATTTTTGTTGGTTGGCAGCTTGGAGAGCAATCACGATGGACAATCTTTGAAAAAGAGGATTTCACTTGCCCATCATGTGCTACATGTCCAAGGAGGAAGAGGAAACAGTGGAGCATCTTTTGCTTCATTGCAAGATGGCTAAAGCTGGGTGAAATTTGGTGTTCTCTCTATTTGGATGCACTTAGGTGATGCCAGCATCAGTTAGAAATCTTTTGTTAAGTTGGCAGTGTAGCAGTATGAAGAGAAATTTGGGTCCAGCTTGGCAGATTGCTCCCATATGTCTTGTGTGGTGTCTTTGGCAGGAAAGAAATAGCACAATTTTTTAGGGCATGGAATCATCAAGATGGAAGATTAAAGATCATTTTTTGAGAATGTTTTTTTTTTTTTGGTTGAAAGAAGAATGGCCAGTGTATTTTGATAGTTTTTTGGATTTTTTTTTGGGAGAATTTAGGCTTTAATTTTTGTGACCTTTTCCTTTTTTGAACATGAGTGCATCCCCCTCGGACTCCATGTTAATATAAGATACTTTTCCTGATAAAAAAAAAAAGGGGTGAAACAGATGTTGGAACATCCTGTTTCCCAAGAATCAGCCTCACAAACAGAATGAATATGCTATTGTTCATATCGGGTTATAATATCATTTGTTATGAACCAAGTACAATCCAAACATTGCGTCACAATGGTAGTGTAAGAAATTGGAAATTACAAGAATGCTTTATAAAGCCAGATCAATGGAACATGGGTTCCTCCTTATCATCAGCTGATGCCATTGTGCCAAGGTTGTTAAAATCAGGATCCTACACTGGATCGATGGGAAGGTCTTCAGGATTGGGTCTAGAATTGTAAGATTCTACGAAATGAGAAAACTAATACCAATTAATATTTTTGCACCTTAAGGACTCTTAAAAATACACAATAAATAAGTTCAAAACTAATGAAAAATATGAAATATTATAATAAACATTTAGAGTACAAAGGTTTCCACTAGTCCTAATTCTTTTTAGTACATTAGTATAACAAATGTTTTGTTTATAAAACATTTAACTAAGATAGCATATTAAAATATTAAAATATTTAATTTATATAAAAAGAAAATCTTTATTTTAAAATATTTGGGTCACTCGGCCATGAAAGCCTCTGTAACAGGACCTATGACATAGGAAAAAAATAAGCACTGGGATCTACTTAGTATAAGAGATTAATTAGTTCAAAACAAGCTTATTGAGTTTGTGTGCGGGTAAGAGAGAGATAGAGAGAAGATAATTAGCCCAAAGGATTTTTTCAAATCACAATATTGGACCCATATTAGTCATAATAAAGATTTAAATGACTTATTAACTAGTATAGCACTTGACTAGTCTAAAGCAAATTAAAAGAATCATTCAAAAAGTCAAAATGTGAATTGATAAAAAAAAAAAAAAAAGTAAAAATGTGAAAAAAGTTTTGACATAATTATCTCACTTAAGATAATTAATTAAACCTTGGTATTTGTTATATAATATTATTACGGTCTCGGGTTATAACTTATCGAAGACACATGCGAGAATAACATTAGATGGCTATATTGTAGGATCGGTAAAATCGGAAGTCAAATTGAGATCCTAGTAATCCTAAGGGTTTTTCAAAAAAACATCTACCCTCAAGGAATTTTTTATGGAATCTAGATCGAGATTTTAACCACCATGCATAGTGCGTGCAAGCACACAAACTCTGCCCTCCTAAGTAGGCGCCAAAATGAAAACCACATACCCACATGGCATAGATGGGGAAAAGAAAAAGGGAGGGAGGAGAACAAGTTTCAAAATATTAAGCATAAGACTTGCATTGGTCAACTAGAAGAAGTTTCATACCTCATTAGCAGCATAGCACACAATGCAGAAAAAGGAAGTTATTTGAGGTCTGTAAATCATACTCAAGCAAGATGACACCGGTTCTGCGAAATGGAACCACAAAGAAAGTAGATCACAAGATTGCATTACTTTCACTTGCCCAAAAGAGAGAGATTGCATCCGTTAAATCTTCCCTGATATTCTGTAAACCATTGCTGTTGCATATCAGATCATGAATCAAAATATTGGAGGAAGCAGAAACTTCTTGAAGAACAAGGTAAAAATATATACACACACACAAACAAATATATATATATATAAAGAAAAAAATTCGAAAAAAAAGAAAGAAAAAAGGCAGGCATACTTACAGTGCATGCCGCATAGGAAGCACCTTTTTCCTTTGTTTGGAACATAGACAATGATGCAATGAACCAACAAGCTAGTTGTCTTTGAGCAATCGTTTCTCAATCATAAGTAGTGCAAATTCTTATTCCTCTAATTTGAGTCTTTGATGTTTGTCAAGTTATAGGATAGGAAGCTTGGCACATTTCCCCTGAAGTAACTGGCACTCCAGGCTGCTGCAGTCATATATAGTTTCTTTCCTAATTTTCTTTAACATTTCAGAGATTTCACAGATCATAAAAGAATAAATGGTGCCATTAATCATTTGTTTAAGATAACAATATATTATAGGAATCAAGGTTTTGTTTTGTGGTGAGGATTACAATATGTTGATATTATTGATGTAAATGCTAGGACTAGCATAGGTTGGCAATATTCATGATACTTTATGTTTACTCTATTATAAGACTGCATTGAAGACTCAAGGAGCACATACAAGGCTTAGACATCAAAGAGTGATCAAGGCTAAGGATGAACTCAAGAGAAACAGGCTTCATTAACAAGAAGGATGTACAAGCATCAAGAAGACCTAAGGTTCATTAGGTGGAGTCACCTAGGATCAAGACTTGGACCTTAGAAGACATCTATGTCAGTCTTAGTCAACCAAGTGTAAGATTGGTGAACCATTGTGGCAAATAGAATATGACCCACTGACCTTCCAAAGTTCATAACTTAGAATTTGGCAGGAATTTTCAAATGAAACAATTCTAAATGAAATTAGACGTCTAGGTTTTTAATTTAGCTACAAATTGTCTAAATAGGAGTTGAAATGAATAAGTTATGACCTTTCGTAGTTGACTCTGTGCTGCTGGTAGAGCCCAGTGAAGTTGGTCCACCAAGTTGGACCAGAATGCACAAGTTGGTCGACCAATCTGCAATTTGGTCAACCAATCTTGTGTGGGATGCATATTTGGTCAACCAACCAAGGTGCAATTTGGTTGATCAATGTCGTCTGAGAATTTTTTAAAAAAACTGCCAAATGACCATTGAGACATTTCCTATATATCCCCCAAGGTCTTCAAATGTGCAAGGGAGATCGTGCATTTGCGATAGCTATTCCATATAAATTCTACACACTCAAGGATCACTCAAAAAGCATTCAAGGCTCATTCTATACACAAGAGGAGTGATTCTTGTACATGGAAGACTTGAAGGAGGCACACTAGCTGTCAATAGATCGAATCCATTCCGAATCCAGTGTGTTTATCCGGATTTGGTATAAAGAATCTAATCCAATCCAATTCGAATTCAATAACTCCTTTAGTCAATGGATCAGATAAGTATTAAAGTAATCAGATCCATTAATGATCCGATTATATGTGGAGTATATCTTTATATATTATATTAAATTATATATTTTGAAATTTACAAATTATAATATAACATAATATTAAAACTTATGGGATCAAATCCGATCCAATCCGATAATTATGCGTTCCGAACCAAATGTGAAGAAAGTTGAACTACTCTAATTGACAAAAATTATTAGCGTCCAGAGAGATTTGAGATTCTGTAACTTAGTGAGTGATTTGTAAGACGGGCTTGGCTTGGAAGAAGAAAATGAAATATGAACAATCGCACTGGTCATAATAGATTGACTTTCATGCTAGTTCTTCCTCCAGCAAAGAGATGGTGTTTTTCTTTCTTACCCGAGAATATTTACAAGGGGGAAGCCCCGAAAGGCATACGAGTGCACCTCTCGTAGACAAATAAAAACTAAATTTGCTTCTACGGCGTGGGAGTATCAGCCGGTCGGTGTCGGGTCGGCCCCTAGGGCACTATTCGCCTTGGGAGTGGTTCGGCCATCAAGCTACTTTGTGAGGTAGGGGACCAGACTGGTGACTGCTGCAGTTGTTGTCTGCAGGGTATGTGACACCCCACAAGTTGAGTAGTGCTGAGCCAGGAACTTTCCTTCAGGTCATTACAATGGCCCAGTTACGTCCATAACCTTCATTCAAGAAGTGACACTTAAACTCATCCTTTGTGTAATTAAGACACTCTACCTCTAGACACTACAACTACAACTCACATATCGTGGGATTTGGGTACCCTCATCTTCCCAAGTAAAGTGAGGTGAAACACAATGGTTCCAAGTAAACTAATTTATCTTGCACAACATTTAGGTTGTCTAGAACATAAATCCTAATGGTGAATCACTAGGTTGGTTTGTTGGTAATCCAATTCAGAAAAAACTAACATAGGTTCTAAGTGAGCCATTGTAAAACTTCAGAATATCCTAGTTAAGTTGTTTCCTTGATTAGGTTGGTTGTGAGATAGCCAAGGCCCAAAGTATAAAACTTATATAAATCCTAATAACAATGTGTCCTCAATTCAGTAGGTCATTGGTGACCCTATGTATAAACTAAAACATATAAAGGTTTTGGTGGTAAAGCTTGAAAACCCTTAAAAATCCGACAAAGGTCGAGAGTAAAAACAAAAACAAAAGCAAACAAACTATAAATGATTGTGTCCATTGTGTGATTGACTTAATATTATATGCTTTGAATTAATGCATGAACTATGGTATGAATACAACCATTTCAATTATATTTGTACAGGTTCAATTGTATGTTCTAAATTGTATGAGTTGTATGCATATGAGAATCGAATGAATGATTTGTGAATTAAGTAAATTGTGATGTGTATAAACTATGGGATTGAGTTTACATGCATTGAAATAGTTATATTCTTATTGTTGATCTCAACAATAAAACACATCATCAGCGAATTGAAAAGTGGTATAGGATTAAGTTAGGCAAAATCAATTAAAACATAATTGACCTAAGTTTCAAGGGGGGTAGTCTAAAAGAATTTAGGAGTGCTTTTCAAACCCCCCCCCCCTCCCCCCCAAAAAAAAAAAAACCCCTTTTTTCTCCCTCCTCTAGATCACTGGCAGGTGAGGATTCATATGATCATCATTTTAATCTTATAACCACACAATAATAAGACTAGAATGTCACTTCTTGAAATTTGGTAAATATGTTATTATATCTCATGAATATCATTCAAACCATATGTATGCATACTTGTGTAGTTGACACCTAGATGTCATTAAATAGCGTCAAGGAAAAAAACGTGCATTAGAGTCCACCTGAAGTTTATACCCCCCAACCAATCTCCAATTAACCAAAATGAGTATGACAACTCCAGTAATTAAGCAGGTAGTAACCATCTGTGATTGGATTTTAGCTCGGGATTTTGATGAGATATCTAACAAAGAGAAGCTCATAAACATTAACATATCTTTATGCAAAATGAAAAACAATCATATCAGAAGAATCAACTGTTACCTTAGCAATCCATTCTCAAGAATATCTAAGAGTTTCCCATTAAAGCAAACATATTGGTAATTGGATGCAATATGAGAATCCAACAAGTTTCCATACCTTTTCAAGCAGCCAAGTGAGCATATTCTTCTACCAAAACAGACAAATTTGGACTCCATGGTTGCCATAAGATTAAATCACACTTGCTGAATTAATTGTGTGGATGCCAATGACAATGACCCCAGTGTTGCAAATACAGAGTCTCACAAACACATAGTAATTAAGAGAGTATAAACAAGTAAGGAAACAAAGCCTTCACATTTTCTCTTACAAATTCAGTGCGCATGGAAATAGGCAAGGCTATCAATTATCAATTCCAAAAAAACTGAAGGCATTACTTGTTGATCGATTATAGCATTAGCCAGTACTCCAAAAATAACAAGAAGATATGCCAATGCAAGACAATTGATAGAAAAAGGCGCATCTCATGGGGTGTGTTACTGCTGGAAGCTGAGTTCAGGATAAGAAATTTCAAGTAAACCAGATTCTTTGTCACATAACTCAGGAAGATTATGTTTTCGACAGAACAAATCCACCGACATGGAAATCCCTCAATAAGCTCAACATACACATTCATGTAGGGAACTCGAGACCTGGACAAGATCTAAACTAGGTTCAAAGGCTCATTCTATGGAGCAATCCAACAAAAATACCAGATTTAATGCCAAATCTTCATTGAAACTCAAATTCAGATTACATAGAGAATTGTCTATAATTGTCTTAGAACAGACGAAAGAAATAAAGAAAATTTATTGGCATTTACAAATAATAGACCACACCTTATACTATAAACATTTGAAGAATATGTTAATATAACCATGCAAGTAGAAGTAGAGAAATTTAAAAAAAAAAAAAAAGATTGGTAATAAAATGTAGGATGGGAAGCTACAGATGGGAGGAATATTCCTTCAGCAAGTAATACGGGAGTACTGTAGGTAATATGAGTCAAAGATCAAAAATATAATCAAATAATTGACATTATATATCCTGTACAGAATGATTTCTTAATAAACATAAACTAATGAATGAAATTTTATAAGCAATAAATAACTAAAGAAAACTCTGAATTATTTGATCAATCTGTGTACAAGCATCAAGTTTGTTGTATACTGGAAGCCCAACATATATCATAAGAATCATAAATTACTCAGTTTAGTAGTTCTGCAAGTAGCATCATTGCAATACTCTAGATTACATTCTCGATTTCTTATATGATAGTAAGCAAAAACTCCAGATAGAATTATCCATCTTTTTTTATACATGATGCTCTTTTCCACATGAAAATTTATTCTCTCCTAAATATACTTCTATAGTACTAATTCTGTCTTCTTGCGCTTCTTGCGCAAGGGATCAAAGGTTGAAAAGTTTTCCACATATTGATTCTTCTCCTCCAAAAGGGATCGATCATCTTCTTCTTTGAGATTCTACAGGGGTTCTCTTCCTCATTTGTGGGGTGTGAGCCCCCCCTGTAATCCATTTAAAAAATCTATATAAAAAAAAAAAAAATCAGCAATGGGGCCTTGAACTTGAATGTTTTTCTCATTTTATGGGCACATAAAATTTATTGGCACCAAATGTTGTAATACACTTCAAGTGCATCACCAACTTATTGCCATGGATATGATAAGTGCCACTCAAACTCAACATAAGTTATATCAATAAGGATGCCAAGAACGCAAAGCCAAACAACCAAAGGGAAGCAAAGAAGATAAGAAATAAAAATCCAAGACATCAAAAGTGAGAATCGCACTTAAAATCTTCAAATCAGAAAAGGTGATAAACTATGAAGTTATAATGACAGTGACTAAGACTCACAAAACACAGGAACAAAGAAGAATAGGCAGGAAAGCAAGCATAATTAAAGTTCCAGATAGAAGTAAGAAGGTGGGAAAAAAAAAGTGTGAGGTGAGAGGCCAAAAAAATGGTAACTCTGATGTTTACCATTACCTGTATCCTGCTAGTTATTCTCAGGGGGCTAGCAGCTTCTTCAGTGCTTTCATGGAGCAATTGGACAAATTTATTCTGCAATGAATTATTAGTAGGGTTTCTTTTCAAAAAGAAATGATGACTTTACTGTTATGATACAGAAAACAACGATGCAAGCTTCTTTTCAATAAGAAATGATGACTACAATGCTATGAAAAAGAAAACTAAGAGGCAAAGAAGATAAGCTAAAAAAGTGTACAAGTTTTTAGATGTACTCCCCCATTTCTTTTAGAAAAAATAGTCTCTCCAAACAACTAGAAGAAATGAAAGCCTTGGTTAAGAATATGCAAAGTTGCTGTTAAAAGGGGAAGTCAAAACTCGTCACAATTTCTTAGATGTTTCCTTTTACAAGGAAGACGCATAGCTAGACTGCTAGAATAATACTCACGGGCCAAGATTAAAACTATGAACAACTTCCATTATCATTTCTTAAATTCTGATGGATTACTCAATTAGCAGCTGTAGACAATATGTCATGAACCCAAGACTGTTATCGATAGATTCCATACCCAATTTTAGAACTCATTCTATAATACAACAGTTCAGCAGCTTTGCTAGGTTTGGCAACTCATCTAGATGATGAAAGTTACCACTGCTAGGTCAGAGATGAAGGAAGCAATAATTTACAAGTAGAAAATATTCATCAGAGTTAACCAATATTCAATATCTAGCTCTTGGATAAATCCAAGGCAACCTGAACAATTCTGTTAGGACAATTTGTGACAAACTGTTGTTCAGTGACATTTGACAATATAAAAAGGTCAACTTTTGAGTAACTATCAAATTGATTTGAGCTCTAAAATTCAGTTTCCCTGCTTCCACGTGATAAGAATGTACATAAAGATAATAAAACCACATAAAATAGTCAAAAGCGGGACAAGTGTACGTGTCAAGTACTATACTGTGATATTTGCATTATTTTCAAGGTTCAACAAAGAGGCAACTAGTGAAACAAAACATTTCAGTTGCCATTTGCCATACTATCCAACCCTCAAAGCTTATAAACAAAAAAAGGGATTCCATTTTCAAACCTAAGAAGCTCCATTTTTCCCATTTCCTACGTCAGAGCCCATCCTGCAGACCCACAAAGATATCATCATCCCTCTCAAAAAACTGCATTCCCCCCATAACAATGTCACCCCCAATTCCCATCTCCATACCCCCAACAAATCCAGAACCAAAATCATCATCATCTTTACTGGCTTCCACATTCAAGTCCAGTCCTTCAGTGCTTTGCAGAGGAAAGGTTTTACGTTTCCCAATTCTGTTCCCCCTGCCCATTAACTTCTTTGTATTTTTTGCCACCGATTTCTTCCTCTTCATTGCCGGCTTGGCCACGTTGGGCACCTCTGTCTGAACACTTTTTGTAGCATACCCATGAACACCCCCACAAGGTTTCTTCACTTCCTCTGTTTGCGCTCTGGTCTTAAAATTCTTCCGTGCCCCTTTATTGTTAGCCCCTAACTCATCACCCGGGTTGTCACTATCATCAGAAATTTCAATGAAACTGTCAGTATCATCAACGTTAGCACCCCGAGGTACTCCATTCTTCTCCTTCACCTCCACCTCAGACGGCCCCATAAACATTGGGGCAAAAGGCGTCCATGACGAAAACCCTTTTCCTTCACCTCCCTCAAAACCTAAGGGGAAAAAACCCAGACACCAATACTTACCGTTCTCCACAACCTCAATCGGTGGAGGCTCCGGAATCACCACCGCGTGATATCCTCTCTCACAGTTCTGATTCTGGCACCTCAAACAACAGTCCTCATAAACCCTAGGATATTCGTACATATAGTAGCAGTACGGACAGATAGTCCAAAATGTCTCATCACCAGAACCACATTTCCCCTTCATTTCTCCTTCACTTCTCGTCCGCTGACTCTCCCCATGCCCTTGATGATGTTTTTGTTGTTTGGGCTCACTTTGTGACTCGAAGATTTTAAGCTCATTGTCGAACCGAGACTTCTTTGAAGGGTTCGACAAGACTGCCCACGCGTCGTGAACGAGCTTGAACGCGTCTTCGGCGAAAGCGAACTTGTTCTCGATAGGGTTTAATCGTAAATTTAGGTTTTCAAACTGGCTTCTGATGAGCTGTAAGTCTTCCGAGTAACGAGTCACCAGCAAGATTGCGTACCAGTCGGGTTGGTCATTGGTAATGTGGGTTTCAGAGGCAGCGAGGACGTCGGCGACCGCCAGAAGATGGGCGGCGCGGGCGATATTAGGGTCGTGTTCTTGGGCTCGAAGCGCGTATTTCCGGCAACCATCGAAGTTGCGGTTGCTGAGAAAGTATTCGGAAGCACGGAGAGAGCGTTCGATATGCCATTCGGGTTGACTGCTAGAGTCATCCATTTTTGGGCCCCTCGCGCTCTGGATGAGTGTGTGTAGGACTGGAATAATGAAGAGTCGGCGAAAGGGTAAAGACGAATGGGTGTTTTTTGAAGTAATGAGTGGACCGATTTGGACATGCTCAATCACAGGGTTTGAGATCGACGGAAAAAATAGGAACGTCTCACCACATCGCTTTCGGACATGCACATTTACGATATCAGATTTAGATTATTAAAAAATTCGTAAACTTTTATTATCATTAAAGAATTTATGTTATTAGTATTTTTATTTTTATTTTAAATATTAAAATTATTACTTATTCACAATAAAACAAAATTAATTTCTCAAGAAATTAATAATTATTAAATAATCATCTATTTATAATATGATTTAATGATATATGAATAGATGGTGTGTCAGTGTTGTTATGCACTTAAAATTATTGCAATGATACTTAAAACATAAATATTAACCTACATGAAAATATAAGATGGTCAAGTTAACTATTTAAAAAACAAATTTAATACCATTAAATCATTGGGAATTGAGTAATAAGTCCTTTATAAAGTGCTTAATTAGCATAAATTACAATCACAAAAGTGTTAACTCAAAAGGTTCTTAAATTTTTTGTTGACAAAAATACTTTTTCTAGTGTAAAAATTCAAAAAATATGGAACATCAACTAGAGCCTAACGCATTCTCCTGTACATCATCACCCAACTTTTCTATAAATTTTAAAATTAAATTACTTGTAATATATAAGTCTATTTTTCATAAAAATTATATATTTAGACTCTAAAAATTAAGATTTATCAAACAAGATCTATATTGTATAAGAAATTCTGTAAAAAAAAAAAAAAACTTTGTCCATAAAATTAAGATAGAGAATATTTTTTATCCCATAACAAAGAAATATCTATGTCCTGAAACAGAGAAATTTGATCCTTAAATAAAAAAAAGTATTATTCATGTTTTTAACAATGCATGAAACAACTTTTGTTTCTTAAGAAGATGGTAATACTCCAACATTTATAAAATAAAATAAAATAGTAGATAAAGAAAACAATACATAACTAAAAAAAAAAATAGCAATAAAGAAATGTTTCTTGGACAGAGAACATTCTTTGTCGAAAAATTATCAATCCGAAAAAAATTAAACTTATGTAGTCTTCAAGAAGAAATTTTTTTCATATGAAGTGACTTTCGTAACTCCTAACACTAGTGACAAGAGTGAACCAAAAGGCATGGAGTTTCAAAAGTTGGTTATCGAATTTCAGCTTTGTTTTGGGTTTGGTAGTAGAGGTGGCTACGAGGCTTGAGAATTTATCAAGACTTTTGTTTGCCATGTATTAATAAACAAATTGGTATGGTCCTTTTGCTACAATTTCTACGAAGATGGATAGTAAAAGAATAGTCAAAAGATGATTTAATAACTTTGTGATGATGGAAAAATTAAGAATGTGGGAGTCAATGGAAACAAAAACACTTAGATTTAATAACTATTATCTTTTTATCACAATAAATTGGCATATATTACAGAATGTGTATTGCTATGTCAACTATAAAACTTTAAATAAAAGAAAACACTACACCTAGAGCACTTTTCAATTTTCTCTGCATGGCCAAGGCTATTATTTTTTAAACTTCAATAATTCCTTGGCCATGACTTAAAAAATACAAATTTTTTTGACAGAATTTTCTATTCAATATGAATCTTGTTTGATAGATCTCGATATTTAGAATTCAAAAATATAACTTTTATGAAAAACGGACTTATATATTATAAGTTATTTAATTTTAAAGTTTCATAAAAATAAAAGTGATGACATGGTAGGTTGGGCACAAGTTTGGTATAAAGTAGTTGTTTTGTACATGAGAAAGTGGAGTAATTTTATCATTAAAAATAAAATGACGGAACTACCTCATCACTGTTGGGACCATATAATTTAAAGTTCAATGACTTTTGAGGTTAAAGTATTTCCTATTAGAATTTAATCTCTAGATTACTTATTTTGAGGGACCTCCCACTAATTAGCTCTAAATCATTTTAGACTTACTTTAATGAAATATATTTTTACTCCAAATAAATTAAAAATATTTAAATATAATCTCCAAAAATATGTGTCTATGGACAGAGTTTTTTTATGTAAAAAGGACTAGTGTAGTCTTTATAATTTCAAAGTCTTATATATTTTCTCAAATTATTTATTTTTATAATATGATCACGTATAGTTGTTGATGTTGCAGTTTTATGGTTAGGAGTTCTGTTTTCTCAAATTGCTTGTCAAGAGCTCAAGATCAGAGGGCCACCGAAAAAGCTCCGATAGTTGCCGCTCTGATAATGAAGTAACTAAAAGATAATGACAGTAATTAAAGAAAAGCATTGAACATGATTTGAAAATATACCTTATGACCTTATTTATAGGCTGTAAATTTTTCATGTTAAGTAGGATTAAGAATTATAAAAATATGAATTTGAAGATACCTATAAATAACATTTTCCATATAAAACTCTGTTTCTTAGAGGTTAGTTGCCCAATTAAGACGGTAACCAATTCAAAATTATTAGTATTTGTATTTTGTATGCTAATTGGTCAGGATGATCGTCCTTATAATTTATACGCAGAAGGACCACTAGTGTTTCTATTACAATACTCTGGTCAAATCATGGCATATCAACTGTAAACTTTTAAGAATTTTTTACGTGTCGGATCTGTGATGTGATCGTGTTGATATTGAAGCTTTCAATCAGTTACAATTCCTGATCCTCTTTTAATTTGTCATAGTATTGTATATTTGTTTTAAAATATAAATACAAGGTTAAATATGAAAGGATTTTAGACAGTAGTGAAACCACAACAATTTGCTTATGGCGTTAGAGGCTTTATTATATAGAAAACTTTACAAGTATGAAAAGCTAACAATAACTGTACATGTTATACAAGGAATGATATCTATACATTCTATATTTAGAACAAATCAACTCCTATACTTTTGTACAACGTCTGTATTGTCCGTATATTTCTCCTTGATTCTTGTCTTGATTTTCTACTTGATCGTTGTCTTGATTGTCTTTAGAAAATGATCCTTTGTTATCGCCAACACCCCCCCCCCTCAAGTCAAGCGTGGTTGGTAACACGCGAAGCTTGGATCTGAAAAGCATAAACAGAGGACGTGATGGACTTTTGGTGAATATGTCTACTATTTGCAAGTTAGATAGCACATGTTTAATCTTCAAAACACCATTGCAGACTAATTCTTCGAACAAAGTGAACATCTATATCAATGGGTCCGAGACCTTCGTTGAGCCACTGGATTTCGAGTCATGAAAATGGCACTTGTGTTATCACAGAGTAAAGTTAGGTTGTTCTTTTGGACGAATTTGCAAATCATGAAGGATGTTTAACAACCATTTAACTTCAACTACAATGAGTGCAAATGCTCTGTATTCGGATTCCGCAGAAGACCAAACACAGTGGACTGCTTTTTAGAGGTCCATGAAACTAAATTGTCACCAAGAAAATTTCATATCCAGATGTTGATCTACTTGTGTTTGGGCAACCAGCCCTAATCGACATCTGAAAAAGCCGAGGAGTTGATTTGTTCTAAATATAGAATGTATAAATATCATTCCTTGTATAGCATGTACAACTATTGTTAGTTTTTCATACTTACAAAGTTTTCTACATAATAAAGCCTCCAATGCCAGAAGCAAATTGTTGTGGTTTCACTACTATCTAAAATCTTTCATGGTATTAGAGCCCTATCGGATTAACATCCACTCGATTCCATGGCCTCAGAAAATTCTTTTTCTACACTCTCCTTTAACACCATGGTTCACATGGTAACAATCAAGCTATCATCAAGAAATTTTCTCCTCTAGTGCAACCAAGTAGTTCCACTGCTGCAATGCCAAAAATTTTATGGATATGTTGATGGCTCAACCCCAATGCCCTTTGCTATCGCTAATCCCACCGCCCTTAATCTTTGGAAGCAAAATGACCAACTAGTCATGAGCCTCCTTCTTTCCTCTCTCACCGAGGAAGCACTTTATGTAGTCATTGGACTCACAACATCAAGAGATGTTTGGAACACTCTTAAAACTGCCTTCAACCACAAATCTAAGGTTCATGAACTTCAAATAAAAGATGACCTTCATCTCATGAAGCATGGCTCTCGCAGTGTTTTCGAATACTCTTGAGTATTCAAGGCTCATTGTGATCAATTATCGGCAATGAATGCCCAGTTGAAAACACTGACAAAGTTCACTAGTATTTATGTGGTCTAGGCCATGAATTTTTGACTTCCTCCACCACTCAACTCTCTTTAACTCCTATCCCAAGTTTCAAAGATGTTGTTCCTAAAGTAAAGAGCTTTGATCTTTTTTCCAAGTCCATTGATCATAATGTAGGTGGTGCCTCTGCGTATGTGGCCAATTCCTCCTCTAGACCTTCCAACTGAAATGCAAAGCCAAACAATTATCAAAACAAATATAAAGGAGGCCAATCAAAGGGAGGAAATTGTGGCAAACAGCAGTATAAACGTCCTCCTTGTTGTCAAATATGCCGTGAAGAAGGCTATTATGCCACAGATTGCAAACATAGATACACAAAATCTGATGCAAACCTTGCTGAAACTCTTGCAAATTACACCATTAGCAATGACACTACCGATTGGTATACTGATATAGGAGCATCTGCACACATGACCTCCGATGTGTCTCAACTTGATTAGGTGGAACCTTACACTGGTACGGATAAAGTTATTGTTGGTAATGGATCCTCTCTACCCATTACACACACGGGTTCCTGCTCTCCCACTCCTACTATTCAATTAAATGGTGTTCTTGTGGTGCCAAATTTAACCAAAAATCTGCTATTTGTCAATAAACTTACCAATGATTTCCCTTTGTTTGTCTCATTTACTGACAATGATTTTATCATACAGAATCTTCAAACTCGAAAGGTGGTGGCAAACGGTAATCGTCTAGATGGCCTCTATGTATTGAAGCATGGAAACTAGGGTTGTCAATTTTTAACACGACACAACAACACGACTCGAAGTTAACGGGTTTGGGTTTAGCATAAATGAGTTTGGGTCATAAACGGCTTAACACATATAACACGATTAATAAACAGGTCGTGTTTGGGTTTTACTAGTGTCAACCCGTTTAACACGACTTAACACGTTTAATTATAAAATATATTATGAATTAAGGTAATTCATCTTACATCAAATATTTATCAAGGTTTTGAGATTTTTTTTTCATAAAAGAGGTTTCTACTTTGATTTGGCCCATATCCAAACTTACTAAACTTGAAAATTATCTATACATATTAAAAGATAGGTAAAAATTTTTATTTAAAAAATAAAAAAATTAGAATAAACAGGTTAAGTGTATCGACACGTGTAACCTGTTTAATAAATGGGTTGGGTTTTGAAACCTGACACGATTAGTTAATAGTGTTGGGTTAGGGTTCACACATATTTTCAAATATGTATATCTTAACACGATCTGAACATGACACGATAACACAAATTGACACCCCTAGTGGAAACCATGTTTTTTCTACTTTCATTAGCAAACAAAATTTATGTAATTCCTTTGACACTTGGCATGCTCGTTTAGGCCATGTACCATCCAAAATAATTTCCATGCTTAATAAGAAGGGTCTTCTGTTTCTCACTTCCATATTGCCGAATCCATCTTTGTGTGTTAGTTGTCAAAAGGCTAAAAGTCATAAACTTCCATTTCTGACAAGTGACAGTCGCTCAAAAATAATCTCAGGACTCATACATTGTGACTTATAGGGTCCAGCACCAATAACTTCAATCTCTGGATATTGATATTATGTTATTTTTATCGATGATCACTTGCGTTTCACTTGGTTCTATCTATTAAAGCATGCACAAAGCTGATTTTTATCCAACTTTCCTAAGATTCCAAACACTCGTTGAAAATCAGTTCTCGGCAAAGATAAAAAAAATTTCAAAGTGATGGAGGAGGTGAATTCACAAGTACCATTTTTTAGTCTCACTTAACTATATGTGGCATTCTTCATCAGCTTTCTTGCCCCTATACACCATCTCAAAATGGTCGAGCCGAGAGAAAACACCGGCACCTCCTTGAGACAGGCCTCACAATGCTCTTTCATGCTCTGATACCATGAAAGAATTTTAGACGGTAGTGAAACCGCAACAATTTGCTGATGGCAGTGGAGGCTTTATTATATAGAAAACTTTATAAGTATGAAAAGCTAACAATAGCTATACATGCTATACAAGGAATGATATCTATACATTCTATATTAAGAACAAATCAACTCCTATACTTTTGTACAACGTCTGTATTACCGTATATTTCTCCTTGATTCTTGTCTTGATTTTCTGCTTGATCGCTGTCTTGATTGTCTCCAGAAAACGATCCTTTGTTATCGCCAACAAAATACATTTTACTATCAAAACTTTCATTCAGATTTTAAATAAGGTAGTAGTTTGATTAGAGACGTGAGCAAGAATTTAAGAGTACAAAATTATGATTCAATATTTCACGAGTATTCTTGAAGGTTATCATTTCTGCAAGTGAAACTTGTACGAAATAACTGTGAAAGAGGACTTTAGTTTATGATGCGGTCACTCGATTGAAGGTTGCAATTAGTGAGCTCAGTTCCGGGTTATCAAAAAGAAAAAAAAAAAAAAAATCAAACAAGACCTCTTAATTTCATTTTGAACATTTGAATCTCTCGATTTATAAATACACTTTAATGTAGGTCAATTACAAACGATTGTTACAAATTGTTAAAGTCAGTCACTCACGTATCATACGTGTAATTATTTAAATTTAAATTATAAGTCTTATTTAAAATTTATATAAAATTATAAAGTACCTATTTTGAAAACTGTATGAAATTATAAGATACTAAAATATAATTATATGTAATTACGTGAACGA
This sequence comes from Nyssa sinensis, assembly GCA_008638375.1. Lineage (NCBI taxonomy): Eukaryota > Viridiplantae > Streptophyta > Magnoliopsida > Cornales > Nyssaceae > Nyssa > Nyssa sinensis. Next base: position 9,598,688 of record CM018043.1, on the reverse strand, counting down.
TTGTCATTAACAATTTGTAACAATCATTTGTAATTGGCTAAAGTATATTCATTAATCAAGAGAATCAAATGTTCAAATTAATACTACATGACCTCATTTGAAATTTACGTGAAAGTTTATGATATTAAAATGTATTTAACCGTAAATATAATTGTTTAATAAAATGCATAACTGACATGTTAATTGCTGGAAGACCTTTTAAAATTTGTAAATGTAACTATCTGAAGAGTCTAACATCTGTCCAATAAAAGAAGTTAGTAATTACACAAATTAATGTTAGTAAGTCTAATCTGGATTAAGCCAAAATAATAATAATAATAATAAAATATTAAAATCTTGTTGAAAATGTTCAACAAAAGAAGTTAACAATTACACAAATTAATTTTAGCAGGTCTAACTTGAGTCAAGCCAAAAATAAATAAATAAATGGCTGAGATTTTAGTAAGAATGTAGTGCACATGTACTGCAAATTAAGAAATATACTGAGAGAGAGATAATTTAGACAAATAAAAAGATTTACTTTTCACCTTGATGCTCTTCAAAAATAAAAATAAAAATAAAAATTTCTTACAACTTTATTAATAACGTTTTATCCATAACAAAACAAATAATTTTTTTTTTTAATTTTTTTCTCTCTTCACTTTACATTTTATTACTTTCATTTTTCTAGTATTTTTGTTTCCCAAGCCAAACGCAGCCTAGGAAAAAGGAGATGTTCATTCCTTTACACCAATAGGATTTTTTTGGCCCTGAAAGCCTTTTTTTTTTTTTTCTTTTCAGTTTATGGATTTAATCAATTCTCTTGTTTAGCGTCAATAAAACTATTAGAAAAAATAAGGGGGAAAACAAAGGAGATTTTGTTTTTGTGATTACTTGTCATTCCGTTTTATTCCCCCTTGTAATTCTCAACCATTTAAAAAAAATATTAATTAACTTCTTCTAATTGGTGTCCCTTTGTAAAATGTTTAGCATAAAATACTAATGCAGGTCGCTTGACAAGGTTACTTTAAAAATTGACAGCGACCACACTAAGCAATAGAGGCATAGCCATCAAGGCCACAAAAGGCAAAAAAACAGGCAACGAAACAGAAGAGAACAGCCACAGAGGCAGCAAGAAGGTAACACAGCTCACACTCATTAACACTATTCTATGAAGCCACTAGTATAAGACAAAGACAGTAATTTGAGCAATATGAAGGCTTACAGCATCAGTCACTACTCAGGGGACACATCCTTTACAATTAAGAATGCTACTGTAGAAGTGAAATTAACCTAGGAGAAAAGTCTAGGGAGCTGCCGGAGGGATACCTTCCATTCCATAAAGTAAACCCTAGCCACCAGACCAAAGATTGGGGGACACCCACTTACACAAAATAGGGCATGGAAAAAAATAAAAGAAAATTATAGTTTGGCATTTAAGACTCAAAATCATTCACAATTTACATCACAAAATTGGTAATATTGGTAATAATCATTACCAAGAATACATGTGCACCATCTCAGTGCCAATTACAAGAACAGTAACGGGATACAGAACTACAGTGGCAAGAATAAATCACACATTACAATCCCAAATTGCTTCAAACAATCCCCAAAATGATATTAACACAGGCCCCAACAAAACACAACAATAAATACAAGAAATACAATTCTTCATCTCAAGGACTTCTGCAATCATGACCTCACGTCTTTTAATACTCCGCCCTTTTCTAGTTCACCAACTAGTTCCCTCAGTGCTGGTACCTTCATGGCCAGAGTCCTATACAGCCTAGAATACCGAGCTCGGGTTCCATCTGCTGTCCTAGCAAGGGCAAGCAAGCTTAGAGCTTCGGGGAGTTGAGAGAATACCAGTTTCATCTCCTCCAGGCCCATATTTTCCAAAACAGTTGGTCTTGGAACGACCCTCACTATCTCACCACCTTTGGGTTCTTGAACCCGGGCATCAGCTTTAATGACCAGCTCAGAATTTGAGTTTGCTCCGCATTTAATGATAAATGGTGTTGTTGAACCTGTATTGAACTGCAGGACATTCCACTGCGCCACATCGGTTTCAACACCAGACCCCAAATCTGTAGACAGTTTGGAAGCATGTGATGTCTCTTGAAGATGATCGTCCTCCTCAGGAATAGACTGCATCAATTGATGGAAAATCAGGAATAACAAAGAATATGGATGAAAACTAATAGCAGTGAAGTACCAGTTGGATGTTCAACGGAAATCATATTATATGAACATGTACAGAACAGCACTTGAAATAGGTCAATATTGTTTCTCTAGCATGCAGAAAAGCCTCTTATTTTTCTCACCTTGGTACAAAGGGTCAATCTGAGACTACAAGAAGCAAACATGCTTTCATTTTATTTTTATATATTTTGGTGATCATTGTTAGTCAAACATCTAATAATCACAAACCCAAGGTTCCACTAAGTTCCACTTCCAGAAATAAAAACCAGGATCAAAGAAGGAAAAAAAGAAGGGGACCAGTAAGAACAAATCATTTAAAAATTTAGAATCTCATGTAACGCAAGTGTTGGATGAAATAGCCAGCACATTGGTTAGAGATGATTGCAAGATGCATGTGGGACTATAAGTCCGTATGTGTCTATAAAGCAGAGGTAGCCTTGCCTGCATTTTGAAAGGCATCCTGGGACTCAAACCATTGCCATTGTGTTGGGATGAGACCTTGCCATAGCATCAGGCAACGACCTCTATATTATTTCATTATTATCATTATCATTAGCATGAAAGAAAGGAATAGTGTTAAGTTTGTGAATGACATTTACATATATAAAATATATTTGACAGGTAAGTGACCCTTGGGTTGGGAATTGAACCTAGGACCTTGGGATATACATGACATCTATATAATAATTGAAACAATAATTAAATACAATAAATTTGTTTAATATTTACTACTCTATATTATGTATATCAACATGTTTAATTTATATTTATATTTATATTTATTTGGGATATTAACATCATGTGAAATATTACAAGTATCTTTTTGTCTTCAATTTTTAAAAGTATTTCAATTTCCTTAGTGGATGGGTAGCACAGTAACATCTTTCATGCCTTGGGTTCAAACTCCCTGTGTCCTACAAAAATGGAGAGGTTTTATACAATAAACCAAACCCAGCTGGTTTTAAAAACCAGCCTGGGTAAATAATTTTTTTTTAAAACCCATCGGGGTTAAGTGAGGCACCAAAAACCTGTTTGGGCCCAACAGGATTCACTTATCCAGTCCAAGTACATAACCAGCCAAGTGTCCAGTTCACCATGTCTCCAATTCGACAGGCTGGTGTGATAACACTGATTCAGGTACTCAAAGAGGCCTGTGTGCCTCCTAGTTAGCATCCCAAGTAAAATAAAAATAAATTGGTTGAGATTCGTAGACATTGAGCTGCAGGGTGTCTACCAAAACGCTATTGGTCCCAACTGTCACAGTGAAAATACCAAACAAACCCTTCACCCTTCAAGCTGCGAATATCCACGAAAAGGCTCTTGGCCTCAACTGTCACAATGAAAATGTCAGACACTTTATACTACAAAATTTACATACACCTCCCCTGTCCTTATAAATAAAGGATATAATACGATAAGAATCTGCATCATTGGCAGAATTTATTGTACCCTTCCTATATCAGTGGAAAACGGGAAAAAATTAACGGAATCCAGTTGTAAATATGAATGTTTTACATACCTCAACCGTGCGACGAGCTTCCGTTATGTGCCTCTGGGCACATGGATGATCAATGTCAAGCAAGGAAGGCATCCGTTCTGAAAGTTCATCTAGGGATGCAAGCATTACGCTCTTCTTACTTCTACTCAGTGTGCTTACAGAGGATTGTCTCATTATGTCCTGTTAGATTTGTATATATTCACGTCACTTTTTCTCGTTCTATAACAGCCTAATCATTAAAAAAAAAAAAAAAAGAACACACAAGTTACAGGAAAATGTGAAAACCTTGACTTGCTTCAATATGCTATCAAGGGAGATTAATGACGCTAGTCGTGCATCCTCAGCTGCGGTAGAAGGATTTCGAATAGGTGAACCATCTTCTAATGTTAGTAACGCCGCATCACTTCTCATTTGTTGCAAAATCTGGTATGAAAAAACAAAATAAAGTCGCAGTAGGCGATGTCAATAGTTTATCAAGGCTAGTGTCATTACACTTTGTCATCATGCAGCATTCATACGAGTATTCCATGATTTTAAGCTCTCTCTCTCTCTCTCTCTCTCTATCTTTCACACACACACACACACACACACACACAGCTCCGTGCCCATAATAGCAGATTTAGTGAAGCTTTTAGCAAACAAGATAGACATTCTCACAACAGCAAACAAGCTGGTGCCACTGGCAACCTAGCTTAGAGCCAGATGGACAAGGCATAAAAGCAAATAGGACGAACACACCAAGTTATGAAACTAAGAATAACAGATTACTGAATTTGACTACTGTGAAACAAGGAACACTATGGATGCACTGGAGGTCTGAAAGATTAAAATATTATAATTTAAGAGGTAGATGACTTTGTTGACTACAAAATAAAAAATATCCCCAGAAGATGTAAAGTTCATTTGAGCTCTGTCAAGTTCCATAACTAGACCACCACTAACACTCTTCAAGGTAACTACCAAGTGCCAACTAACCACTTCACCATATATAATATAAGTTCATAGTTATATATAATATACATATTCATATATAAGTTCATCATGGTAAGAATTACCCTGATGAATCATTTGAGAGACATCATGGGGGCTGGACAGTCAAAATGCAAGGGGTTGGCTACATAGTACTCAACTCAACACTACAAAGCATTGTCTCAATTATTTGGGGTTGGCTACATGAATCCTATCTCGCCATTCTTCTCTATTCAAGGCTATTCTTTCTGTTAAACTACACATTACCATATCTTTTTTAACTATCTCTACATAAGTTAATTTTGACCGCCCTCGCCCCTTAGCATGACACTCAATATTAACTATGTCACTATTCTTTATTAGTGCATTTATTAGTCTTTGTTTTACAGTGACCATACCACCTTAGTCTATGTTCTCTCATTTTTATCTCATATAGGTGTTACTCCAACCATTTTACGAATATGTTTATTCCTAATTCTATATTTTCTTGTCTTACCGCATATCCATCTAAATATCTTCATTTCGGTTACACTCATCTTATTAACATGTTTCTTACACTCATCGGGCATTTTCTTAGTTATTATAATCTTATTAAATAAATTTGTTGACCAAGACATGCTTACCTCTCCTAAATACTTCCAAATCTTAATAGGAATACCATCTGATCCTAAAGCGCTACCATTTTTAACCTTTCTCAAAGCGTTTTTGACCTCGGACGCTGTAATGCTACGAAAAAATATATTTTCCCTATTGTTTAAAGAGTTCTCTACACTTGAATTTTCTATATGATTTTCATTCAATAGCTTCTTAAAATAATTTTTCCATCTACCTTTAATTTTATCATTCTTCAAGACTCTTGAATCTTCCCCCTTTATGCATTTAATATTATTAAAATCTTTGGTTTTCCTATTTCTTATCTTTGCAAGTTTTTATATGTTCCGTCTTTCAAATCTTTTATTCCTAATGTGGTATAAAAACCATCATATGCTCTATCTTTTGCCTCTCTTACAACTTTCTTTACTTCTTTCCTTTAATTTTTATATGCTTCCCAACTTGCTTTATTTCTAATTTTTTGCCAATTTTTAAAACATTCATTTTTTACCTTTACTACTTGTTCGATTTTCTCCCTCCACCACCAAGTTTCTTTACATGGTAGTCCTATTCTTTTTGATTCCCCAACAACTTCTTTTGCTATTCTTTTAATGCATGTTGTCATTTCATTCCACATCACATTAGTTTCATCATCTAGGTTCTATGGTGTTTCTTTTAACATCTTACTTTTAAATTGCTCTACTTTCTCTTCTTTTAAATTGTACCATCTAATTCTTAGTTCTTTAATATCTTTAATCTTTTGTACGAGTCTTTTAATATATGTCTAAAACCATCAACCTATGTTGTGAGATAAGGCTTTCTCTAGGAATAATTTTATAGTCTTTGTATAATAGTCGATATATTCTTCGAGTTAGAAAAAAGTCTATTTGACTTTTATTTGATCCACTTTTAAAAGTGATTAAATATTCATCTCTCTTTTTAAAATATGTATTTGTAATCATAAAATCATATGTAATTGTGAAATCTAGTATTGTCTCTCCACCATCAAGCCTATCTCCAAACCCGTAATCCCATGTGCTATCTCATATCCTCTACGATCTTTTCCTACATGCCCATTAAAGTAACCTCCCACAAATATGTTTTCACTTACAGGTATGCTTTAAATTAATTCATCCATATCTTTCCAAAATTGTGCTTTAATGTGTGCGTCTAACCCTATTTGAGGTGCATACGTGCTAATTATATTATCTCCCAAGACAAGTTTTATGAGTATTATCCTATTCCCTTTTCTAATCATAGTTACAACTTCTTCATTGAGATCTTTATCCACTACTATCCCTATTCATCCGAAGATTTTTCTTGTAGGACTCAGGTTTCATGAGACAAATATATAAGACAGAAGAAACAAAACAGAATGCAAGACAAAAGCTAAACTGCAATATTCAATCCAATGATCTCAGATCTTGCAAGGGAAATAGAGCTTTCAATAGTTGCATTGCTTATTATTAAGCATGCAGGAAGACCATTGAACACATAACGAGGGAAGTCAAACCTTACAGTATAACTACATGTATTACCATTACACAATGTACAGAACCCATAATGAGTTAGAACTATCCAATACATGAAAAATATAGCATTGTCTCTCATATAGTACTGTAAGGATTTCTGTCAATCAATTAGAATTTGTGCCAAAGTTCATTATTGATTTCAGGATTATTTCTCTGCCCAAACAGATATTGGGCCATTGAACACACCAAAAAGGCCCATAGGTAGGAAGGATGCACGACCTAAAGCAATCACAAACCCTAATGCACTTTGTTGCCAAGAGAACCTAAATTAACTCAACTCAATAGAATCAACAAACATGAATATATTTTCAGTTCGCAAGTGAAAATTCAGAATCTCGTTAGCCAAAGGGCCAGAAAAAACCTACAATACTGGTTAATTACAATCTCAAACAATACTTCAACAAAATATATTCAGTGTATATGCAACGAAGAAACCATGACTAACCAGAACAATCCTAGAGTCAGATTGAACTGTATTCATCATCTTCCATTACCAGGGATTGACAGATAGAAGCCAGAAAATACTATTTTCAAATTCTTTTAATAATTTCCCACATTTGGAAGCTTAAATTGATTCTCCGTATGGTCAATAAAGTGATAAAAATTCCCAGATCCTTACTCTTTATACAAATTTAGTAAGTACAAGCCATTTTGATTCCAAGTGTGAAAATCTGTTTTTGGAAAATTCAAGTTACACATTATTCTTATTTACAACTAATTGTTGCAGAACACCACTTATAAGTCGATTCACATCCTCTTTAATACAATAAACCAATGTATAAACATTCAGGACACTAAATAACCGTGATAAATGATTGGGCTCTTTAGTCAGAAAACTCCCTCTGGAATCGGAAGTTAGCCATGATGCTACTTAGAGCTTGTCAGCTTACCCTCAACAGGCTTAGAATCCTTGGCCATGGTACTAATCTAATGCCTTAAAAGTGCCCCATAAACTTTGATGAATATGGTGGAGTACATGAATACGGTGGGAGGTAACATGGCGTGAAACCCTTGCTTTAGGAGGGATTTCCTTGATTGGGAGTTGGAAGAGGTGATGTGCTTTATGGAGGTGATCAATACTCACAAGGAATGGGGGAATTGGAGAGGATAGCATGCTTTGAGTGGTGAACAAGGACAAAAAGTTCATGATTTTCTCTTTTTACAAAAGGATGGTCGGGGAGTGGGGAGGAGATTTTTCCTCGGAAGATTATTTGGAAGTCTCGGGTGCCTAGTAAAGTGGCTTTTTTTTGGCATGAGTGGCAGTATGGGGATCATACTGACAATGGACAACTTATGCAAGAGAGGCCATTACCTTCATAATTGGTGTTGTCTATGCAAGAATGCGGAGGAATAGGTGAACCACGATTCTTATTCATTGCCCAATGGCAAGGGAAGTGTGGAGCTCATCTCTTTCATTGTTTGGTCTAAGTTGGGTGATGCAGGTAACAATTAAGGAGGTTTTTTTTTGGGATGGAGATGTTGTGGAGTGAGGAGAGACCTCAGGATTGCATGGGGAGTGGCTCCTCTTTGCATTATTTGGAGCATACGGAAGAAGAGAAATAGAACGATTTTTAAAGGGGTGGAACTTCCCCTTTGGTGCTTTAGAGACAATGTTCTATAGTTGTTTTACTTTTGGTGTAAAGAAGTTAGGCTTATGTATTTAGATTCTTATATCAATTTTTTTAAGGGAACTTGGGCTTTAATTTTTGTAGCCATTCCTTTTTTTTTTTTTTGTATATGGGTTCCCCCCCCCCCCTCGGATGCCTTTTATATATAGATCTATACCTTTAACGATCAATTTTTTATTTTATTTTAGCAGGTTCTTCCAGTTGAACAAGGATGTAGCAATTAGCAAAGCACACCTTACCCTTTTTCCTGCTTAGGCAATTTACTGACCAATCCCAACTTAATCTTGTCATCATGAAGAATACTGTAATTTCTCTACAAGAGGAATACAAAATCATTCAGATTATCAGCTTCTTTACACTAGCATTCTCAGTAAATTGTATTCTGCTGCGCAAGATGGTTCCCATACCAGATCTTAATGCATGGTAGCCCTTCTTACCATATCAAACTGGACAAAATTGAGGTTTAATATTAGAGATTTACAGATATGGAATACAACCCTCATTTATATCAATCATTTCCAGATAAATTTCTCTCTCCATCTGATACTAACATCTAAGACTTTCCCCTGGTCTCCCATACCCCCTAGAGAACAATATCTTTCAAGGACGTTACAATTTAGTTCATAAATTATCAGACCATCAGGTTTCAGAACCAGAAGATGGAGTTAATATCCTTCAATTTTACTCAGAATCCAAATAAGGACTGGCTCTTGTTCTTAACTATCACACCAAACACTATGTTTCAAAGCAGACGCTGCCTTGAAATTAAACAAACAAACATCGTTTTAGGAGTGAAAATGGCTTCTTGACCAGCAATTGGTGTTTCCTCCTACTCGTCTCTTGTTCAAGAACATCTTAGTACCTCGGATTTGTTAGAGAACTTCAAGTTAGAAAGCAACATTTCACTTCCGTTAGGTTTGTAACTGATTATTTTGAAGTCACTTCCAGAAATTCCCAAACTGGGAATTAGAAAAATGCATGACAAAATTGACTTAAAATCATCACATTCTTTGGTAATCAACTGCCCTCCTCCAAGATACAAGATCGGCTTACCATCACTTCAAACATTCACTTTCTACTTTTTTCTTCCTCAATCTCTTTTCAGTATAATTATTATCAATCTCATCTGCCATTTTTCCATAAAAAATGGTGCCGCTTTTGTCACAGAATATCAATAGTTTAAAACAGTTTCTCAAAGTAATATGTCCATCGTTTAGCAGTCTCATCAATTAGGTTTCTCCACTCTTTGCCAGACTCTCTGCCACAAGGCCCAATTGCAATCTCATCAAATTGCACCAGGACAATCTGGCAGGTCCAACTCAAAGTCTGAACTTCATCTCCTTAGAAATTCCATCATGCAATCATGCTCTAGATAGAAACTTTTCTTAAACTCCGAGAAATTTCTCATTCTACAGAAACGACAAGGTAAGAATGAAGCTCACTCCACTGGAAATGATGCAGGCAGGCAGTGGGCTCAAGAAAAATGAGAGTTGGTGCAACAGCTCTCTCTTGAAAGTCGAAATGACTTTGGTCTTTTTTGTTTGCTTTAAGTACCTCAATCGAGTTGATCTTATGGTTTTGTAAAATATTCCAATTTTAATTTATAGAATTACATTCAGAAAACTCTTCAAGCACGCTAGTAGAGTAACTAGGACATAGATGGCCCCCATATGTCTCGGGATGGTGGTGCAAAGGGATCCATAAAGAGCTGCGTATTGCTTGGAGGATGGCCCCCATATGTCTTGTGTGGTGCCTTTGGCGGGAAAGGAATGGTAGAATTTTTTAAGGGGTGGAAACCCCTCCTTGGAGACTAAACGATAGATTTTAGTGTTGTCTTTTCTTTTGGATTAAGGAAGAAAATCCTATGTATTTAGAAAAGTTTATGTTTTTTTTTGGGGGATCTTAGGCTTTAATTTTGTAGCCAACCCCTCTTTTGTATTGTGGGTTTGCCCTCCTCGGGCACCATTCTTAGTAAAACTTTACTTATAAAAAAAAAAAAAGAGGTATCCAAGACAAACCATCCAGAAAAGGTACACAAGGTCTAAGCTTCAGTTTTAGAATATAAAATATTTGGGGAGATTAGAGTTAATTTGACATGCATGGAAATTCAAAACAGTGCACAAAGGGTGGTTGTTGAACTAAAATGACTACCTTCCTTCTCTTGTGATCAACAGACTCGAGAGCTGAGCGCAGTTTAGCTACTTGTGCTGTGTCTTCTGCCTGTTCAGCTGCCAAGGTACCTGCAATATCCTGATAAAGACCAAAAATGCAATATATTAACTAAGAACAACAATTTATGTTTGATTTCCATTTTCTTTAACAATTTCTCCCTACTACAGAGATTAAAGTGATGTAAGTAGAACCGGCTAAGGGTTTGAGCATTGATGGGTTTCCAATCAGTTCAATAAGCTATTCAAAAAAAAATATAAAATATACAGTTATTTCCAGGATATTCTAAATATTTCCATAGTTACAAATTTTGAACTGACAACTGTCAAACTGCCGAGTGTGGTGTACCTTTGAGAACATTGCTTTGGATTATTGAATTTGAGTTAGTAAATTGAGTATTTATTTTACGTTTTTGAATTTCTACAAAGTAGCATATGTGTGTTAAAGAAAGAATGGAGAAGTGCTAGAGAGAGAGAGAGAGAGAGAAAGAGAGGATAAAAGCACATAAAACAGTTTTCATTTCACAGACCTTTTTGCATAGCATGTCAAAAATCAAAGAGTGGGATTCAAGATGCAATATGTGATCTGTGGCGGAGACACTAAAGTTAGGTATTAAAACACACATGGTGCCAGAGAAAGCACCTCTTTCGAGTTAAGACAGACACAAAGCTGTATGCATGCATATGATTGAAAAAGGCTTCATGAAGACCTTGAGCAGATAGATTAGAACTCACTTGACTTAAGATTCCTAAATTCTAGCTTTCTACAACATTTCAAACTTAATTATGTCATGTTTATAAAAAAGAGTGGATTCTAAAAAACTTTTATTAAAATATGGTATTAAATCAGAAAAAGGTGGGTTATTTAGAAATTGTGAGTAAGGATGAGGTTCTGATGGGGCCTTCCTCCTATAATGGCAAAATTTAAGGTCAGGACACAGACTATTGGAGAGGAGGGTTAGCAACAAAGCAGAAAAATGGGAGTTGGGTAGACAGTAGTTACCAGCAAGGCAAAATCACAAGGCCCCTCTTCCTTATAGTCCACCCCCCTTTCCCCTTTGGGAAGGGGTGACATTTATAGACCTCTTCGCATGTGTAAACCATTAGGGTTTCCTAATATTGCGCTTGCTGTGACGTGTGTCCATTAGTCAGGGAAGGACCAAAAGGAATATTATTTCCAGCTATACCGAGCCTCTGATGCAATCCTTCAAGCCACATAATCCCTTATTCCCTAGTGGGAAATATGACGATGTATCTTGGTTGGCACCAAACTATATCCACAAGACCATAACACAACCACAAGGATTGAAGACCAAGGCCGCTAGGAGCAAGACACAGCACGCATACACCTCGTCCATTGGGTTACAAGACATCCCGAGCAGGGTCATCATAACCGTGGGGCCTACAGTGTGTCGCGAATATAAGGGAGCATACCGCAGGCAATTAGTTGTGGTATGCCGCAAATCATGAGGTATACCACAACCATACCATTTGGTCACAGCCCTTGACCGAGACGGTGGAGAGTTTCCAAGAATATCAATCATTTGGAGAAGTTTTCTTGGAGAAAGATATCACCTCGGTGATGTTAACCTCAGAGGAGGAAATATTTTGGAGACGATCCAAATGACTCTTTTACCTCATTTGCCCATTTTATGTTTGGTAAATTCCATTGCTTACAGAAATTTAGCAAAAGGGTACATAAAAATAAAATAAAATATTATTCATTTAAGTAGAGGATTATCATTAAGGTGGGAAATCATTGAATATCAACAGAGTGATTAGGCTGAGAAGAAAAAGAAAGCAGCAGTAGCTTGATGATGTGTACATTACTCTCTCTCTCTCTCTCTCTCTCTCTCTCTCTCTCTCTCATGTTTGGAGCTTCAGCTCTCCCCTTCTTCCCAGAACTGGAAAAGAGATTGTTTCATTTTACAATAATTATTCTCATGCAGACAATTTTACCAAAGAAGGTTGCCTTCTTTTGTTGGTCGGCGGCTTGGGAGGCGGTTCTCACTGTGGATAACTTGAAGAGAAGGGGTTTTCAATTTCCTAGTCGGTGTTGTTTGTGCAAAATGGAGGAGACCGTTGATCACCTTTTTGTGCACCGTAAAGTCTAACGATTTGTGGAATATGGTGCTTATGCTTTTCGGTTATAGATGGGTCATTCCGGCTTCCTTGAAGAAGGTTTTTTTTGAGTTGGCGTGCTAGTAGGATGAGAAAGGATCGAAAAAGCATATGGAATGTAGCTCCTCTATGCTTGGTGTGGAGTAGTTGGATGGAGCGGAATCAGCGGATTCTTGAAAACAATGAACTAGCTTTGTGGGATCTAAAAGATTCTTTTTTGCGTTTGTAGTTCTTTTGGTGTAAAGAAGAATTTCCAAAACACTTGGATACGTTTCTAACTTTTTTGGGTGAGCTAAAGCATTAATTCTGTAAGCCTCTTCCTTTTTTTTGTACATGGGTCAGCCCCCCCTTCGGGCTCCTCTGTAAATAATATCCTTATCTCACTGATAAAAAAAAAAAAACACACATCACGAGTTCATGTGTGTCAACTGTGAATGCATGGCCATCCAATAATGGGACCATGCAGTGTTATCAGAACTACACTGCCTGACTGATTGAACCAGTGAACCAGACCTTCATCTGGGCTCATTCACACAATAGAAATGGTTATTTATAATGTATATATAAATTTATATAGTGGTATTGTAATTGAAAATTTCAAATCCTCAATCTCATTCTCATGAATACCATTAGCCAGTTGCAACCAATGCACCAACACATGATATTCTGTTAGTTCTGAAACTGTTAATATTTAGCTTCCCTGTGAACCAGACTTGCTCAGCCAAGTTGTAGCATAGCTATTTGACCACATCACCTAGCCATCAAAATGGGTGGATATCTGGTCCTGATAACTATGGGGCTGTGACCTAGGAATCAATTCACTTATCACCAAAACTGACTTCTGTGAAAGTTAACTGACAATTGAACACGACTGAACAGATTTATCCAATCACAAAAAGAAAGTGGGAACATAACAGAGTGTACAAGTATACAAACCTAAGTAAACGGCCAGTCACACAAATGTTATCTGCCAGATGAAACTACCTACGAATAAAGTACCCAACCAAATAAAAAATTTAAAAAGACAACCTATGCCAGAGAGTACCTTCAAGTGTTGCAATTGAGAACTATAGACTCGTTTTGCATACTCGGATAAAAGCAGGCCAAGAGCATCAGTACAGGGAGGTAGCGCTGCACCAAGTCCAGCCATCCAACCATCCATTATTGCAGTTGAAAGCAGCTCTAACTGACCAGTTGTCCCCCCTACAGCATCATCTCCAGTGACAGAAAGAAAATCAAAGTTCTCAGCAAGCCAAGATCTGATTTGACGCTGCAGCTCACCAGCTGGTGTATGAACAAACAGAGCAGCAAGAGCCTTATTCCCAACCGCAAAACTTTTGGCTTCTTCAGTTATTTCCCTAAGTTTTCCACCAGTTACATGCTGTCTCCATGTTTCCTGTACATTTAAATTGAAAGTCTCACATGCATAATTACAAAAATATTATTTAAAAATTAGGAAATACATGAGAAGCCCTGATACCCAGAAGTTATAGGAGTGTGTGTACAGATGGTTAATGAAAAGCAGCACTGTGGTGCAAACTATTTCATGTGCAGAGCAAAAGCTCGAGTAGGAATAAAACAATCTGAGAAGCAGGAGCACCTCCATAGAATGTTATTTTATTTTTTTTGCCAAGCAAAGAAGGTATCCAAGCAGTTAGAGCCCGACTAATCCCCCTTTCCCTACTCAGGGCCACTGCCTCGCAAGGTCGTATAACGCCTGGGCTACTAGTCCTGGCTAGAGGCTGGCCCCAGGGATGTGGACGGTGAGAGTCGAACCAGCGAGCTCAGGGAGTAAGCCCCTTACAAGCGGCCCTTGCTCCACTCGGCCAACCCCTTGGGGTTAACTCATAGAATGATATGTATACACAAATATGTGTGCACATGTTACTGTGTATGGATGTAAATACAAATTCATAGTGGTTAAGAAAATATATATAATGAGTACCATCACTTCAGAGTTTCGACAGCCAAATCAGTCCCACCCCCTAGAGGGGAGAAAGCAGATGAAGCCAATGGCAGACAGATGGGAGAAAGTAGACAAAGCCAACGGCAGCCACAATTATAGCAAATACTGATGTCACCTACCTCCACCAGTTGAGTATTGGTTGGGCATATTTATAGGGCCACAACTGAACAGAACCAATTGGTTGTTGAATTTTTATTACTGATGACACTATCAGATGACACACTGCAACAAATTAACGATACCAAAGACAAAAACAGAAAGTTGGAGTGATGCTACGATGTGCCGTGGAGGTTCATATGTACTACTAGACAAGGAGCAAATAGGATTTGAAGGCAAAATAGTCATTTGGCAAAATTCTAATTTAGAATGCACTTAATATATTAATTATGTTTAATTTTACCATTGTTTTTCTTCTTTTATGTTTATGATGTTATTTTATGTCGAGTATTTTGTAATTTCGCTTGTGTTGTAGAATGCCTGCCATGTTGGGCTTTTAGGTTGTGAGCTTATTTATGTAATTGGGAGATTCAGTAGGTCTAGTGCGGCTAATCAAAGTCCAAATATTTTAGGTCCAAGTATTTTAATCAAACTTACCCACCAAAGTCAAGCTTCCACACCAAGTTCCCTTGGTCTCCAAGTTATATTCCTCTATAAATAATTGTAGTAGCCTTGTTTTGAAGCATGAAATGAAGAAATATTTTGCAACCCACATTTGGGATGTAGGATGAATTTTCTCTTAGGTGTGATTGCCTAAATCTCCCTTCCCTCTTCTTTTCCTTCTTCTTATAAATTTCCTACACTAGGATTCCTGAGATCAGGCTCTGACAACCACTCTTCAATAAGCCTAAAACATTCCTTTCCATCAAGAATTAACCTAGAAACCTATAAATCCCAAAAGACCTGAAGTTACTATTCTCGAGGTACTGTTTGCAGACTAAGAACAGTCCCTGAAAACCCTTCAAATTCTTTCATTAACCTAAAACCCTATCTAACCCATCCTTGCTCAACTCTAACCTTTCTACACTAAAACTTAACCTCAAAGGCATTGACATTTGAAATATCCTGCATCATGTCACTTGCCATTAAAAGGTTAAAAAAATTCAGCCGTGAAGCTCTACCAACAGTTCAGCTTACATGCCCCAAGATACAGCACCTAAAGCTTTTCAGCAATAGCTGATTTTATCAGAATTCTACCATGGCAGTCTTTTGTGCGTGCATGCGTGTGTGTTTCCTTTTTTTGGGGGGGGGAGGTGGGGGGGATGTTGATGGGTATTGCCTGCTCAACTCGCCTCTGCCTCTCTGTCCATGGCTTTAAGGGCTAATGTTCACAAGCCCAAACAAATTGGGCTAGGGCATATTCCAGCTTGGCTCACTTACCAAAGGAGCTTGAAAACAACCTCGAGTTTAGGGCCACCAACTAAATGAATGAGCCCAGTTTGAGGTCGAGCCTGAGCTGTTCATGAACAAGTCAGTTGGTCTACAGCCTCAGGCATTTTGAGGAGCCAGTTTTCAGCATATAGCAAAGGTGTTGGGCATACGTCACACCTTCAGCAATACTCTTTGCAGATCCCCACACCCAAAGAAAAGAGAGGAGGAAAAAGAAAAGGCGACAACAACAAAGAATAATTTCAGTAGCCACCTGGTCAATTCCACGTATCTTCAAAACAACTGACGATAACTTGGACTTCTTTTCAGGCTTTATATTTACTTTAAAGCCTTGAATCTGCTCATCAACCAGAGAATTCCTCATGCTGGAATCATAACGCACAGGAGATCTTCCAGGGCTGCTACCCCGGCTGGAGCTTCTGCTGCGTCCAGTATTAGCCTTCTCCAGAAACCGCTCAACAGGAGAAACCTAAATATAGAAGAGGAAACATGATATAATCTCAAGAAAATGCAGGTGAGAGCATATATTCTTCGCAAGATTTTAGGAAAAGTTAGGTTACCTTAATGGATTGCAGCTCTGGTGATCTAGCAAGCAAAGATCTTATATACAAAATCCTAACACGAGAAACAAGCATAGTGTCCATTACCCTCTTTGGCTCCATTTTACGGATAAAAGAAAAAACAGCATCTCTTATTTCAGCTAGTATTTCATGCTCTCTAGAAGCACCTGCTTTAATGACTGCGGCCAAAACCTGCAAAATTGCAAGCACACACATCAGAAGAAGATCGAATAAAAATTTTATTTATCAAAAAAGACACTGCCACCTAACACATTATGCCTGCTTTTTTCATAAAAAAATGTCACACAAAAACAGTAACAAATATGGTAATTTTTTTCTGAAAAATTTTCCAATGCATTGTCATCATAAATCTTAAGCAATCAAAAAATCAACAAGGTGCAAGTCAAACATCAATGAGGGAGTCAGTTGAACAAAAAATAAGGACAAATCATAATAATAATACTTCTATGAGCAGAAAAGCCTGAGGAATGATCAGCAAGCATTGCCAAAATATGACAGGCACAGTTTGAATGTAGCACAGCTTCATACATGAACTTAAGTCGTACACTATCCAGTGACCAATGATACCTAGAAAGTCACAACATGATCAATGGTTTAAGCACTAATTCTTGACAACAAGTGCCAAGGATCAAAATTTTGTTTCATAGTATTATTTCGGTCACCCAAAAAACAAAAATATTTCAGGAAACGTTTTGAAAATATAGTAGAAACGATGAAAAAAATTGAAATGTGTAGAAACACTTGAAAACATAAAGTAAAACATATGAATGTGTGAAGATAAATATTATAGTTAAAATAAAACACTCTGTGTAATATCCATGAACCTAGACAACTGACACAATTTACATGTACAATAATAAGTAAAACAATAGCAATTTAAACCTATCATAATTAGTAACTAAGTATTAAAATAAATTGTTTATCTAAATTTTATTTCCAATACTTTTACTTACTTTTCCTTGTCTACTTTTTAGGGGAAAAAATTGAACTATCTTCTTGTAATTTGAGTCTTAATCATTTAATCTCATCCTTAATTTGAAAACAAATAGAAAATATCTAGATTTATTGTTGATCACTTGATACGAAAAAAATGTTTCTACTATTTCGCTATGTCTCCATTAGTTTCGGTATGTTTTCACGGAAATAAATTTGTTTCCATGGAAACATGTGAATCTTGATATTTCACTAATGTTTCGCTTTAGTTCACTAGGAAACAAAAACATTTCGATCATTTCGAAGGAAAAGAAACTGAAATCTTGATCCTTGACAAGTGCATGTTACATTAAATCCAATTTATCAAAATTTATCAATACATTTTTTATTTTATAAGTAAATGATATATGTATATATATACACATATATAAAACAAAACCGCCAGAGGGATGACCCGATTTACCAAAAAAAAAAAAAAAGGAGACATAAAATTTAAAGTCTAAATCCATCCAAAAAATCTGCGCAAGAATCTACACAGAGGGGTACAACTCTAAAATCCAAAAGTGTAACAATTTTTAAAAAGTGTCTTTAAACCTATTAGGGAACATCTTCTCCCCTTCAAAAATTCTTCTATTTCTTTCTATCCACAACCTCTGCAAAAGGCATAAATGAGCAAGCTTCCACACCTGCTTCACATTCCTCCTAATTCGATTCACTTGCTAGAAATCTTCGTCACCAATCGCAAAGTCCATAAAACTCAAAACGATAGAAGGGAAGCGTATAAAACTACATCAGATGTTTCTTGTAACATAACCTAGAATCAGTTCTTCATTATATAAACTAAAGCAGAACATACCATTGGGAAGTGATTCAATAATTAAAACTTCATGAATTCATTTTTGTTCTTTCATTCCAGCTAAAACCTTCACAAATGAGCAATGGAGGAAACAGTGATTAACTGTCTCTTCCTCTTTGCCACACATACAACATCCATTGGCCAATCTATAGCATCTTGTTCCTCTCCTTTGAAGATTATCATAAGCAAGCGCGGGAGCATGAGTGGGCTAAGCCGAGCTCTAGCTCACCCCAAATTTTAAGAAATATTTTTTATACATGTAAAGCCTTTTTAAATTAGCCCATTCCAAATTTTTTGGCCCAATCTAATCATTACCCATCATTACTCTCATTTTTCATCCCAAAATTCTGAACTCAACCCAAAATCCCAACAAAATTTTTTCTAAAACATTTCTAGCCCCCTCTAATTTTTTTCCCAGTTCCGCCCTTGATCATAAGTCAAACAACCCCCCCAAGCAACCAACAAAGCTAAGAATGGTACCTTCACCAGGACTTTTGAACCCAAAATTATCCTCCAAGGGAACTCACATGACCTTTTACTAGTCACCTCTTTGTAAAACGAATGACAGTGAATTTTTTCAAACTATACGCATTCCACCAAAGAGAATCTTCCAAACTTTCAACCAACCTACACCATTGCAAAAGCTCTATAAGGCTTATAGCCTCCTCCAACTCCCAGTCTTGAAAATTCCTCCTAAAACAAGGAGCCCAAACAACACCCTCCTCTGAGAAAATTCAAAGAAATATGGAAGAGTCCTACAATGTTAGATTGCCAGTCCAAATGTCATCCCAAAATTTCACTCTCAACCCGTTCCAAATCTTATTTTTGCTCAATAAAGGTACGTTATATAAACAAGGTGTCTGCGGCAGGGGGAGGGGGGGGGGGAGGGAACCCATAATTTGAAAAAAAAAAAAAAAAAGGGAACCGGTTACAAAAATTAACGTCTATAGTCCCCCCAAAAAATCCATGAAGGATCTAAATACGTAGGGTATTCTTCTTTTATCCAAAAGAAAAGAAGCCGCAAAAAAATGTCTTTGAAGCACAAAAAAGATAATGCCACCCTAAGAAGCACGGATACGGACACGGGACACGAATACGACACAACATGACACAGACACGTTATTTTTCAAAAAAATAGGACACAGACATGTTAGGACACATTGAATATATAAAAATTTTTTATATTTTTATATGACCATATAATAAAAACTTAATGTTATTTCAATTAAAATTGACATAAAAACATACAAATTTTAAAAAATATAATTAAGATATTAAAATAAGAAAGTCATTAAATAAAAAATCAAGAACTTCTTCATTTAATCATCAATATCCATGATTCAAATATCCGAACACGTGTCCGGGAAGTGTCCAAGAGTATCGGTGTTCCACACGTATCCGACAAGGACACGTTAACCAAAATAGAGTGTCCGTGCTTCATAGATGCCACCCCTTCAAAAATCCTTCTATTCCCCTCCCTCCACAAGCACCAAATAAGACAAAAGGAGGCCATCCTCCAAGCAATCCTCATCTCCCTCCTAATTCGACTACATCTCCACCCTAAAAAACTTCCTTAATCGTGGACGGCATCTCCCAACTACATCCAAAAAAAAGAAAGAATTAAATGAAGAAGAAGATGATCTATTGCTTTATCCTCCTCTTTACAAACACAATACGATTCGGAAGCTGAAAGACTCGTCTTTGAAGATTCTCTGTAGCCAAAATTGGAACCCAAGCCACCTAGAAAAAACACAACTTTTTTTTGGCAGCTAGAATTTCATATTAGCTTCCATGGAAAAGAATACTTATTCATCCCCATTAACTTCTTGTAAAAAGACTGAACAATGCCCTTTTTGCTATTGTTCACCATCCGTATCACCCCATCCTTCCTCCCCTTAAACAACCGCACTCTACTAAATAGAAACATGAGCTCCTCCCCGTCTCTCAACTCTCAATAATAAAAGTTTCTCCAAAAGCAAGGACTCCAAAACATGTTCCCCCTCCCGGAACAAAATTTTTCCATCCAAATCTTGAATTGAAAATGTCGAATGAACTCATCCTTCCCATTACAAATTGACTTCCAAAGCCACATCCCCACAAGGCCCCTCAATTTCCATAGAAAACAAACCACCTAGCTCACCTCCGTGCTTGGAAATTATGATCTCTCTCCATTTGGCATTTTACTCTATAAGCAATCTCCAAAGCAACTTACCTAATAAAACCTTATTAAAAATCTGCAGATCCTTGATTCCCAACCCACCTTCCTAGATAAGAGTTCTAACTCTTTCCCACTTAAATAAATGAACTTTTCTCTCCTCCTTATCCCCCACCCCCACCCCCACAAAAAAAAAAAAAATCATTTTGCAACTTATTCAACCTTTTTTCCACCGCCACTAACATAGGAAAAATGAGACGTGAAGTATGTTGGGAGACTAGCTAACATAGGCATAATCAGCATGATCCTTCCCCCTTTTGAAAGATATTGACATTCCCACCCTACCAACCTCTTTTATAGTTGTTATCGAGAGGAAGCACCTAAAGGAAACCCTAAATAAACTAAGGGAAAGTGTCTAACTTTACAACCCAAATTCATGCCAAGCTCTCCAACTCCTCCACATCCCCCACCACAATAAGCTCACTCTTGTTTAAGTTTATTCGTAGAACCAATACAGCCTCAGAGCAAATAAGAAAACATCTCAATATCGCAACTCATTGCCCGACCCCAAAAAGAACTTATCATGTTAGCCGCAAATAAAAGATGAGATATCTCAATTCTATCCCCTGCTTTGTCTCCCAAACTGAAGGCTCTTATAAGCCCACCTTCCACTGCCTGGGCCAACATTCTACTCGGGGCCTCCATAACACTAGCAAAAAGAAACGAGGTGAGGGGATCACCTTGCCTCAACCCTCTCAAGCTTTTGAAGTAGCCTGCCAAAGCACCATTGACCAACACTGAATATGACACGTAGAAATACATCACTCCATCCACCTGCACCATTGGTCCCTGAAACCCATCTTGCAAAGCATAAATTAAAAAAAAAAAAAAAAACTGCCAATTAACATAATCATATGCCTTCTCAATATCTAAACTGCACCACTAATCCATTATCATGGCATCTCCTCCTCTAATTAATTCACTCGTTAACAATCAAAACCACATCCAAATGTCTCCCTCCCAAAAATGCATTCTGATCGTTAGAAATTAAAGACCCCAAAGAACTTTGGCCACCAACTTATATACCCCTCCCACCAAGCTAAAAGGCCTAAAATGTCGAATGTTATTTGCTTCTTCATTTGGGATTAAAGCAATAAATGAAGATTTGAGGCTTTTCTCAAAGGTATCACACTCATGAAAATATTCAAAGACAGCGTATCCCTCCAAATCATTGACCAACAATGTTGAAAACAATCCATTTAGGATCCTTCTAGACCCGATGCCTTATCGCCTTCACCCGATTGCAAGGCATCCAACACCACATATTCTGTAACAGATTTCTCCAACTCCATCCTCTCCTAAATCCTTAAAGAATCAAATTCCAAGTCATCCAATTTTGACCTCCTCTCACAAGTCTCCTTGTAAAAGCACTTATAAAAGAGAGGCCCCATCTTCCTCCTGAAAAAGAATCTAACCATCAATATGGTTGTTTTGCTCTTTGGTTGTAGTTGGGTGATGCCGGCTACAATTAGAAAAGTCTTTTCGGGTTGGGGATTAAGTCGGATGAGAAAAGAAATATAAAGTGTTTGGAAAATGGTCCCTTTATGTCTTGCATGGCGTTTATGAAAGAGAGGAACAAAAGGCTTTTTGAAGGTGTTGAGCTCTCTAGATGGGAATTCAAGGACATATTTTTGGACTAAAGAGGAATTTCCAATGTATATAACTCTTTCATAGGGGAATCTAAGGCATTAATTTTTGTAGCCTTACTCCCTTTTTGTAACTATGTGTTGCCTCCTTGAGAACTTGTCTATAATACCATTACAATTACTAATCAAAAAATTTACTAACAAAAAAAAAAATCACCTTGTTAATGTTGTTTCTTCTACAATGAGCATTCACAACCCGATGAAAAATCCTCATGTTTCTATCCCCTTCTTTCAAGCAAAAGGCCCTATATTTTTGCTCCCAACTAGTCCTTTCTGCCTTCAAAACTCTACGAAAGTCCCCTTTTAACGCATCTTTAAGGACCTTATCCTCTTCTGTACCAAATTGTCCTTTAGCATCCACATCCTTATTACTCTAAAGAATCCTCACGTTTTTCACCTTGAGATTCCCATAGACTTCCTTGTGCCATTTTTTCAGATCTTCCTTCAGCAGTCTCAACTTCATAGCCATAACATAGCCCAAAGTACCCCTGATTTGATAATTTTGCCACCAGCCCTTAATAAATCATTGACTCTTGGTTCCTTCAGCTACATGTTCTCAAACCAGAATAGACTGCTTCCCATCTTCACAGCCTAGGGATATGATCTGGGGCTGGCCGAGGAAACCCCCAGGAACTGCTCCTCCCAAGCAATGGACAACAAAAATCTATCCAACCTCGACATTGCTGGAGATTCCCTCTAATTTTGCTGGAGATTTCCTCTCATTGGACCACGTAAACCTCCCCCCTTCCAATGGCAAATCCATCAGTTCCTCTAAATTAATAATATGTGTGAATTCTTTCACCATTCTAGTCATTTTGCTGCCCCCCAATTTTTCTTCTGGAGACCTGACTACCTTGAAAATCTCCTCTGAGCCATCAGCTTCTAACCTGCTTCAACTCCTCCCAAAACCAGCCCTTTCAGCATCAACCACAAACCCATAAACTCCCCTAAATGTCTACTAAATATACTCTGTTGATCAGCTTGAAATGGAATGAAACTGAAAACCACATGATGCAAACATGCCAATACAAGATTTTCAAAACAAAAAAAAAAAAAAAAACAGAACACAGAACACAGATACGTGTCTCAAAAAATCCACAAATTATCAAGCGAGAGATTTGCAACCTCAAGTAGGTGGGAGGGAGAAGATCACCCCCTTCCCTAATAATCCCCCCCCCCCTCCCCAAAAAAAAAAAAAAAAACGCACCAGTGTGTCCCCAATGAAAATTTGTTCAATGCTCCCGGTCCAATGGTGAGATGATGAGGCCATATGTGCATCTACAGTACACTGTTGCACATGTGGCTTTCAATCTGACACTTGGGACCACTCAATAATTGTCCGTCCATGACGTGTCTCAGCGTGTCCCATGTTCTAAATTAAAAAAAAAAAAGGATGCTCATTGTGATGTGTTGAACACGTGTCTGAGCATGTCCATGTCTCATATGTGTAAGACACTAAAACTCTGGCCTAGGAAAGGTGTATGTGCTTCATAGGTCCCACACGGTCAATATTCCCCTTGTTGTATCCACAGCTCCCAAATTCTTCCATTCCACCCATCTACCGCCCCCAAATACTTCTAATTAATTCCGAAGATACATCTTCCACCTTTTTCTCCTGCAAATGAATCACTGTAAGCTTTCATTCTCTCAAAAAACCTTTAACTGCACTGCGTTTATCCGGGTCAATGAGACCCCTCACATTCTAAGAAATCACTCTTAAATTCATGGAGCAATTAATCTAAATAGCTCCCCCTCCCCCTAATTTTCCCCTCCATCCATCTCCTCATATTATGATTAACTACCAAAGCTAAATTCTTTAGATCTGTTTTGAGTTTAGTGGCAGAATACTGCCTGCCCTTCCTTTTGTCTTTCCTATGAACTTGCTTCCTGTTTCTTTCAATTTCCTGAAGCAGCTTAATTAACTCCCCCTCATAACCCCTTCATGGCACACCCAAGAATCTACTTATGCCTTATATCTTCCTCTGGACTCAATCAGAAGCATCAACCATTTTCATCTCCTGCAACCCAACCTGCATTTCGATCATTTTCATCTTCCTCAGGACCCAATCACTGCCTCAACCATTTTCATCCCCTCTGACACTGAAATCAATTAAAGCCCCTTTCATCGATATTAGACAAACCAGGGTTACCACAATTCGCTCCTCCCCTAGCGAATTGAGAATTGGGATCGCACGATCGAAAACATGGATCATTAGCGATTTGGAATGCAAGATTTAGTGTTTCGATCTAAAATATCAAAATTTCCAAAAAAAATCATACAAAATACACACATATGACATATCATTGAAATTTTATTTTATAATGGACTTCGATTCGTTGAAATCATTTTGGTGAATATATATACATACCAATATTATTACAAATACACTTAAAAAGCATATCATGTTCCAAGTACAAGTATTCCGTTTCAACAAAGCTGATCCAAAGTAGCCTACCCCTACCGTACCATATTTTATAACAAGTGACGATCTACGTTCCCATTCCCGTTCTCGTTCCCGTTCCCAGTACCATAACAATCCATGTTCTAGAGGTAACATTGAGACAAACATATCTCGGATTCATCTGCAAACACTGACAGATGTGTACAAACATTGGCTCTTCCTCTCCCCCTGAACAGCTTCTAGTCGTATCCCTCCCTTCGCTTTCAGTCTCTGACCAACATCTGAAACCACCATTCTTCTCTATATCTGCGAAAGGAAGCCTCACAAGATCCTAAATTGTGTTCCATACTCACCCTCTGTTCCATCTCTCCTTCTGCAATTTCCTCCTACAACTCCACATGCTCAGCTACCGGAATGGCATTTTCCTCACAACTGATGCCTGGCTCTGCAAGTTCCTTGATCCTACCTTCTCTCATCTGCCCCTTTTGCTAGATTCCCCCCTTTCTTATGTTTTTTTTAATTTTCCCTCAGCTCGGGGAGTTCATGCAGTCCCTCCCTTCCCCAAAAAACAAAAAAAAAATTCCCTAGTTTATCAACACATGTTGCTCCAATAAAACCTCAAAATCCAACTGCTTGGGGTTGCAACATGAATCCTTCCTCTTCATTTAACATTTACAAAGTTTCTACTTTCTACTAGAAGAATAAATTTTAAAAAATTAAAATGAACAGTTTAACACTAATATGATTTTTATTCTTACAAATTCCCAACATTTCCCAAATGGAATCCCTGAACAAACACTCAGAAACTAGGGAGTACATCACTATTATTATTTTTATTTATTATTTATTTGGGATTTTGATAACAAGGGCTACCCCCACCCATAGGTGAGACTAGTCCCCTCAGGCACGTTCACACGCTCCGACACATGTGCCAAGTAAACCTGGAAAATGCCATGAGGCGGGCCCCAACAAGGGGAGTTGAACAAGGAACAATCTGTTTCATGAGGCATCCCCCACCGACTGTTCTACCCCCTTGGCGATGGAAGTGCATTGATTTTAACATCAGAATATCCTTCTATAATAAATTTTCAAAGATCTCTCAATCCAAGAAAATGCTGAAAGGACCCTTTTTCCTGGTCAAGATAGGAAATTTAGAAGAGATAGTCACAACAAAGCTATCACAACATAGAATTGAGCTAAACAGCACCCCTCTTGATGCACTTGTACATGTGCTTAAATTCTACTGTACAATGAAAGATCACTAAGCATACCAGCATCAAAAGCTTGTTTGCTCCATCTGAAATTGCAGCAAGACTGTCATACTGCTCAGGATCAAAGTCATTGAGGGCAGCAGTAAGATATTCTCCGGCTGGGGTCGTCTTGACCTTCTCAGTACCTGATTTAACCAAAGCAACAGTGCCCTCAGACTTCTCTGAGGCCAAAGGCAAAGAGACAACATCCATGGAACGTCCTTTATTATTATTATCATTCCTGTTCAGATATAATAAGGGAAAAAAAAAACAGAGGATAATAATCAAAAAACATGAAAGTAGAAGATAATATTGCATGAAAGCACAAAACATTACATCCATTCAAAAATGGGCAAGAAAGAATACCTCCCCAGGTCCCGAGCGTGAGCATTATTAGGTCCTTTGGGTGATGGACTTGACAACTGGAAAAAGGGGGCATCAAGTGAGACATCAAAGAACACCAGTTAGATGCAAAGTAGAAACACAAAAAAACCAAATCTAATTTTACTTAGCGAACCTAGAGCAAGGCAACCTATGGAGCACAAACACTCTATTTTGCCACATGTATTAGTGTCGGACACGGACACATCCCTGTCACCTAAGAAGCATGGATACGGACACGGGACACGGACTACGACACGGACAAGGACACGTTATTTCTCAAAAAAGTAAGACACGACACGGACACGTTAGAGACATATTGAATATATGAAATTTTTTTATATTTTTTATATGACTATATAATAAAAACCTAATGTTATTTCAATTAAACGTAGCATAAAAACACACAAATTTAAAAAATATTATTAAGATATTAAAATAACAAAGCCATTAAACAAAAATTAAAAAACTTCTTCATTTAATCATCAACATCTATGATTCAAGTGTTCAGACACGTGTCCATGAAGTGTCCGAAAGTGTCGGTGTCCTACACAGACACGTGAGCCAAAATAGAGTGTCCGTGCTTCTTAGCCGGTCACACTCGGACA
Source organism: Nyssa sinensis (assembly GCA_008638375.1). Classification (NCBI taxonomy): domain Eukaryota; kingdom Viridiplantae; phylum Streptophyta; class Magnoliopsida; order Cornales; family Nyssaceae; genus Nyssa; species Nyssa sinensis. The sequence goes on along the minus strand of CM018043.1, from coordinate 9,571,773 downwards.
CGTGAAAAAAGAATGTCCATTTTTTTTAATTTCGGACATGTTGGGGACACATTTTTGGATTTCTCTAAAAATTTTCCCTCCTTTTCTCCACTTATTATTTTTATTTTTTGTTCTATACACACAAACATATATATATATATTTATACATATAGCATTTAACAAATTTGTTTTGAAACTTGGATCATGAATGTTGATGATTAAATAAAGAAATTATTGAATTCTTATTAAATGGCTTTGTTGTTTTGATATATTAATAATATTGCCATGATTTGTCTTTTATGAAAATTTTGATTGAAATAGTATTAGGTTTTATTATATGTTCATATAAAAAATATATTCAACGTATCCCCGACATATCTATGTCCTACTTTTTGAGAAATGCCAAGTCCGTGTCATGTTGTGTCCGTATTCATGCTTCTTAAAAGGCAAACTATCTGAGACTGATCCCGAAAAAAAAAGGCAGTTAATCTGAGGTCACTAAAATAATCAGAACAAAAACACATTCATCAGAAGAACTACTGATATACCACAAGATAGAAAAAATCATCTACAAAATACACAATTTCCAGAACCAGGTGATGAAAAGGCATCAAATAGTTCAAAAATAATGAATAATAATCACAGCCAAAACCTTGTGCAAAAGGAGTAAAATCTATTGTTTCTTAATATACAGGTGTCAAGCTATTGTAGTTAAACCAAGCTTTATTTCAAAATGAATGCTTACTACGAGTCCCCCTTTTTTATAAAGAGTGTTAGCAACTATTCTGGCAGAAAAAGCATAACACAACATTCACAGTGAATATACCGACCAGAGTCCCTAAAAAGTAGATTATGAAATCTTTATTAACCAAACTTTAAAATACTACACATTACCACCACAAACACCAATATCCAACAATATGCATGAAGCATATCATGTAGGACTCAAAACATTGTGTGTCCAACATTCAAAGCAAAATGATGGTATATCCACCATGTTTATACCCAACATTCTTTTTTCTTCTTAATGGTAAAGATTATACTCAAACCCTTGAAAAGAGATTTAAGTACTATGCTAAGTACACTAAGATTAGAACAAAGCATTCAGAAGCTCTCTTCTGCTACTACTTCAATGTCTACCACAAAATAATTCAATTTTTCTCTGTGGTTCTTTTGGAGATCACATTGCATATTTGTTTATAGTTCTTCAGCAGAGAAGGAACTAATTACATACAAAATTTTCATAATTCTTGGGCACTTGAGGTATTCAAAGTGACCTTTTATAGGATTGAAATTTTAATATGAAACTTTGAAGCCACAAAGATGTATCACAATAACCATACACTATATCTACTACAGAGAGTTAATTTTCAAAGCAGAAATGTTTTGAGCTGTTCACTGCTCGAAGAGATTTTATGGTTCTGTCAACACTTAGATATTTCACTGCAATGAGAAATTATATTTTGTTAAAAGGCAGTTTACTCCGAACTCTTTTGCAATATAGGAATCACACCAAAAAGCTCTTGAAGTCATTAAGTGCTGTGATAATATATTCCACTATCCCATATTAGTTATTACATTTTCAGGTTTTTCAATTTATGGTAAAAGTTCTGCCTCTAGTCTTTTTTCATAAGTGAGATTTTGCTTATTAAAAAAAAAAGGCTCCAAAGGGGGCATCACACATGCAGTCATGATCTATTAGGTAGAAAACAAAACGGAGCTCCCACCAAAAAGCCCCAAATCTCCTATAAAACCTACAATAGAAAACAATAAATCAGGACAATTTCCCGAAATCCAAAACTGTAAAGTATTTAACAAATTTTCAATCTATGAACTGGCATACTTCAACAAAGGATGCCTCTGTTCCTCACCTTCCACACACTCTGCATAATATCAGTTTTTTGACTCAGAACATGGAACACAATACACAATACAATAAACCAGACAAAATTACACATTCTTCCCCTTGCAGACAATTTCCACACCATTTGAAACGGAAAATAAAAATTATCAAAAGCCAAGGATTTCCTTGAAGAATTTACATATCCGTGGATTGCACTCAATTTTTTCCAGAACAGTATTCAGTAAGCGAGTTTATTGTTTACTGAATAGTACCATTTTCTTGCTCAAGCAAATATCAAAGAATCACGAGAGTTCACAGACAGTGGTTGGGAAATCATACAATCTTTTTCCTTTTTCTGATAAGTTGTGTGTGAAATCATACAATCTGATTCCAGGCTAGCCTTTGAGAAGCTGGACGCATGCTATTGCTACCTTAAACCTTCATTAGAGACTGGAACTTCCCCTAAATTTTGCAAGCCTATTACTAGAATGACCACAAAAAGTCATTTATAACAACCAGCATAGTAATCAAACAGCATAGGCGCCTTTTTTTCTTTTTTTTGTCAGAGAAGTAGCTTGAACCGATTAAATAGAAAAATAAAATATTTAAATGGGTTGTATTAAAGCATAACTCACAGCCATGGAGACCTTGAAATAAAAAAAATATGCAAAAAAGCTATTGTACTGTGAAATTAAGCACATTTTTGTTGTCTATGTCACTATTGTTGGAATATCAACCCATACTTTTAACTTAATATTATGTCTAGGCCCCATTGACTTAACCTGTGGTCCCTATTTTTTTTATAAGTAAATGTAAGCATTATAAACAAGGTGTCAAAAGGGGACACAACCCATGTCCAAAAAACTGAGAGCTACATGTATCTAACCATACAATTAAGCTCTCCAAAAAAATCAACAAAATTCAAAAGAGAAATGGAATATTTTCTCACAGTCCAAGAATAAAACGAATCTAAAAAATGTTTCTTTACTATGTGAATGCGACTTTCCTCCCCCTCAAAGGTGCGATGATTCAGCTCCAACCAAATGCACCACAAAAGACAAAGGTGAATAACTTTCTATTCTTTCCTTCATCTCTTTGAAGGACAACTACATTCCAAAAAAAAAGTACAAATAGTCAATGACTCTCGCTTCCTTATCCACCACAATATGAAACAAGTCTAGTCAATGACCCCTCCTCAAGCCAAAATCGAATCCAAGCTCCATTACCAATCACAAATCTCAAATGAACTGCAAAGGTGAGCCAGATGACCAAGGAGTTAGTCAAAAGCATTGGGAGAGGAAGGTTTACAGATTGGATAGTGGATGATACAGATGGGGCATCAGGGTTATCTTGCTTTTTTGGAATAAAATTGGAATAAAAAGGTGCTGAATATAATCAGGGAAAAGGTTGGTTTACATTCTATTCCTTACTTGTTCACCAATGCTGAGAATATATTTCAGTGTATGCTTTCTGGAGTGTATGGTCCAATGGTTGATGGTAAAAGGAAATCTCTTTGGGAGGAGCTGGCTGCTGTTCGTCAAATTTGGAGAGTCGTGGTGTACAGGTGATAATTTTAATGTCATTAGATATCCTTGGGAGAATTTGGAGTGTGAAGGGATATCAGCATCCATGCGGGATTTCATGGATTTTATCAGTGCACTGGAGTTAGCTCAATATTCTGTTGGAAGGAGGTAGATTCACCTAGCTAATAGCAGGGATGTGCCATCATTCTCAGATTGATAGGTTCTTGCTTTCGGCAGGTTGGGAGGAACACATTTCTATGATCACTCAACCCACTTTGCCTCCATCAGTGTCAGATGATGTTCCAATCTTATTGGATTGTGGGGGAATTCGTAATGGAAAGGGCCCCTTCCATTTTAAAAATATCTGGTTGAAAGTGGAGGGATTTTCAGACTTAGTTAAAAATTGGTGGCAAAGCTATGAAGTGCAAGGAAATCCTAGCTTTGTATTGGCAAACGAACCCAAACTGCTAAAATAATATCTCAAGAAGTGGAATAAAAATGTGTTTGGTAGAATGGAGGTGAAGCAGAAGGAGGCGTTTCAGGAGCTAGTAGAGTTAGATTTAAAAAAAAAAAAAAGAAGGTGGGGGTTATCTTGGGAAGAAAAAGGAAGACGGGATGAGAGGAAAACGGAGCTGGGACTCTTTTTTTGATGGAGGAAATTTGTTGGAGGCAAAAATCATGTGCTTTATGGCTTAAGGAGGTGACAGGAATACTCACTTCTTTCATCGAACGGTGAATGCTCATTGAAGAAATAATCATATGAGAGTCTTCACGTGGATGAAGTTGAACACAAAGAAAAGAGGGCAATCAAAGAAAGGATTGTGTATTTTTGTGACAACTTGTACAAGGAAAGGCACAGTTATCATCTTACAGTTTAGGCTAAGGGCACATCTTAGAAAATCCAAATTTTAAGCAGACATCATTAATTAAATTTACATACAAACAGGAAGGAAAAAATTTTGAAACCAATCCTCCATTCAAATTAGTTCATGCATTCACATTCAATAGGAAAAGGGTAATTTGAAGAAGTTGCAGTATTTCATATTCAACTTTTCAAAATGGACAACTATTGTGGGACATCCAAAAAAACAAAAAAACAAAAGATGGAGTGACAACTTGGGATTAAAGGAGTAACATAAAAAGTAAAAATATGATTTGAAAGAACACTAAACCTTGGAATATTCAACTGTTTACAAGAATAGTGAACATTGGCAATGACCTCTAGAATTCCATTAATGAAAATAACCCAAAAGCAGCATCATAAACTCAATTTTAGGGACATAAGACACAACTACACAATCAGGAAAAGAATGAAGCTAACAAGAACGTAAAAAATTGACACGTCAGATATTAGCCATTTCATTGAACACTTATATCATGACATTGCAAAAACATCATTATTTAAATACAAAAAATGAAATGAATAGATAAACAAATAAACCACCTGAGGTGATGCTACCAAATTTGCTTTCTCTGTCAATCTATCAAACAATTTCTCATTTTCTTCATGCAACCTCTGCAAAAGAAGCATAGAAATGTTCTACAATCAAAGAAGTATTCGAAATTAATTGAAGGGAACAAGAAATTTTCAGATTGTGTAACGAATATAAGAGGTAATCAGATATATGTAGATAATAATATGCATTCATAAGTTCCATGAGAGGATTAATATCAGGACTCAGGAGCCATTAGCTTCATTTAATTTTTTTTCAAAAAAAAAAATAAAAATGTTTGAACGAGATCTTGGGAATGATCCTGGTAAAAAAAAAATTGTGAGTGAACGAATCCATTAGCCATTAGCTTCGTTAATGATATCCTGGGAAATCTAAACTCCATCTTTATTGAGTTTGAACGAGAAACAACAAACATTAATTTATTTTATGCAAGTACTGTAGTTTTCCAGAAATGCTTTTTATTTCTTTCATTTTTTTACTTTGTTGAGAATCTGGCATATTACTGTTTCCTTTCAATCAATATCACTACATTTACTTACCCCACCCCCCCCAAAATAAAAATAAAAAAAAAAACAAAAAAAAACACTGCATTTAGGGCCAATAAGACCCATTTGCCCACAACTGAAGATCAGTGACAACAAGAAATATGCAATGTTCAAGTTCAGTGAAATGCAGAGAGACAACCAAAGTCAAAACTACAAGCATTGAAATTAAAATGTCATGTAGCAATAATCATTTACCATAACCAATAACGATTTTAAAAGTAGTATCGGAGAGAACCAAAGTCAAAACTATAAGCATGGAAATTAAAATGTCAAGTAGCAATAACCATTTACCATAACCAACAATGATTTTGAAAGTAGCATCATGAGACATACAAAATTGTGAAAAATAACAGACCTCAATAAGTGCATCACGTTTTAAGAGTTCCTCTTCAAGTTTCTTGGTTACTGCTGCAGAATCCATGCTGTCCCCAGTTGCCTTGGAAATTGATTGAGCTACAGGCCTTGATTCTGAGCTAATTGCTGACCTACCCTCACTAGAGCGAAGGGCTTCATTTAGTTGTAATTCTATGTTTTTTAGTTCAGCCTACATCAGTAAGGTACTTAAAAAGTTAGATAATGTTGCCAGAATGTAAAAAGTAGTATCTCGATCAGGAAAAGAGAACCATGTATTCTAACTTTCATAAGATAATGTGGATTCTAAATTAAAAACAAGCCAAGTAGTTAGTACCGGAAATCCCCAAAAGAAATAAATAAATAAAAACTACTAGAAAACAAGTTAGAACCACTTGCATATGAGAAAAATGCCAAAGCAATTTAAAAAAGAAAACTGAAAAACTATTACAAAGAGTACAATATTTAAAGATAAATAGATCTACTGAACTCCGTGGACTCGGAGCAGATAAATCATGTCAATTGCTCAACCCTATTTTTGGCTGTCTTACATGGAGCTAAATCAGATTTTTTCAGTGTCCTAGATGGAAAACGCAAGCGTTCTCCTTTCTTCTAAGAGCATTGAACTAAAGCTCAAGTACACTTTGTTCACAAATTTTCTTCTTTGCCATAATGAATCAATTATATTTTTTCAAGTAAACCTCATCAAAAAAGCGAACAGCAGGCATTCTCCTTTCTTCTAAGAACATTGATCTGAAGCTCAAGTAAGGTTAGTTCACCAATTTTCTTCTCTTCCATGATGAATCAGTCATATATTATTTCAAGATAAAACTCATCAAAGATCACCAAAACACAAGGGTGTGACACATGTACGCAGGGAGTATACAAGAAAAGACACCAGCTTACAGAAGGAAACATACTACCCAAAAATCTACAAAGGAATCTACTGAAAAAAGATGCCTGCCGGCTAAGCCATTAGGTTAATGAATGCAACAGTAACGATCTCATCTCCTATATGAAGAACACCCCCACAAAGAATCACCTATTCCTTTCCTTCCATAAACTCCAAATTAAACATAATGGGGCAACTTCCCAAAGCTTCCTTCAGCTCCCTTAAGAACAATGTCCTTTTGAAATCAAACTCGCCAGTATGAAACCAATAGTCCCTAGCATAATTGACAACTTATTGCCACAACAGAGATCCTTACAGTACAATTTCTCAGGCTCCCATCCACCCCTACCCAAAGAACAGGCCTGTATAACAACTTCAACAGATAGTATGCAATCCTTTGATAGCTTTGGGACGCCTATCATCTCCCCCAAGACCCCTACGCCCTCAATTTTGAGGATTTTCTTCTAACTCCCCTCAATACTACCTTGAACCACACCTCCTTAGGTTTTCCATTATTTTACATGGGTCATTGTTGATGTCTATTCACTTGCAATGCAGAATCATGAGTAAGCTCTTCAAGTCACACTTATATCTGCTCAATAGCCTCTTCTTAGCATTGAGAAGCATCCTTTGAAGACTCTCCTTGGGAATTCTGGTTAGACTTTATGCCATGAGAAGGATAATATGACACAATATTGATGTGGCAGCAGCCCAGAATGAGATATAAGGCTGTAGAAAGCAATTTGTGAAGCAAACCAACCAATAATATGTGATTTCAAGAAGCAAGATAGTAAGCAAAAGATAGACTTCACAAAAAAATAAAAAATAAAAACTTAGGAGAGTTAGGTCAACAAACTTGGAGTTACATTTACACAAAAAAAATTGTCAAACACTTGATATGCAAAAAAAAAGGCATTTCAATCTTTTTAACTTGCGAAACATACTAAGAGGGAGTTTATGTAGAGAGTCATAAATGAATATACCTTGGGACTACCATTCGATCAAATATACCATGACCACCAAACAACTAAAATAAATAAAGGCAAATTAATTTCAGCCCATGGATAATGAGCATAAATTATTTTGGAGACTAGTTTTGCAAGTAGAACTAGCTCAAACCACAACTTTCGAAAACATACTAAACAGCCTATCACGTATATATCAAAATTGTGTAAACAAAATAGAGTAAACACCATAAGCACATAGAAGGGGAAAAAAGGCCAGAAAAGGAAAAACCAAAAAAACGGCTAGAAGAGGAAAAGGTTATGAAAACACATAGGACAAAGGAGAGTGTCACTGTAATAGCAGTGCAGACTCCTTGAGCTAAGGAATGCACAACAAATTGTCCAGAGAAGGTCTCCAAGTTTCCAAACTGACCGACTATACAAAGAGGTGTAGGAGAAGAAGGACAATAATGATAAGTGAAAGGAGAAAAGGAGAAAAAAATATGTAAACTAGAGGAGAGAAGGGGGGGAGAGGAAAGGGGCAGCAACCATAGGGTTTCTTTTAACCCCCAACGGATCTCCTCATATAGGCGAGAAAAAGTATATAAAGAAAAACATCCACAGAACTTGAGATCCTAGCTTTTGGTTTCCTGACAAGCCAACATCTCATGTCATCCAACACGACGTGTCACGTAAAGCGAAAGGGATGAAGGCTTGGGAAAAGAAAATCACAAAAATCTAAGGTACAGATCACCTGGCCCATTGATTGCCAAACACATTAGCTAAGAACACTATTTACTTCACAAAGCAAAAAGGAAGATGTTTTGAAGGAATCAAAGTAGATAAGCAAAGGCTTACAGCCATATCAAAAACAACAAAGAAATTTCCACGATTAGGAATTGGGAGAAGCTGAGGGCCCTATGGAGATGCTAAGCAATCACAAGTTAAGGGAGGGTGGGGAGGATATAATGATATGGACAATGAACAAACATATAAAGTTCACTATCCAATCATTTTACAAGGAGCTAGTGGGCAAGAAAGAGGAGTCCTTCTCTTGGAATTTGATTTGGCAATCGCAAGTTCCGAAAAAAGTTGCCTTCTTTGCCTAGTCGGCGGCTTGGAGTGCTATTTTAACCATGGATAATTTGCGCCGAAGAGGCTTCCATCTTCCTAACCATTTTTGCTTATGCAAATCTGATGAAGAGACAATGGATCACCTCCTTGTCTATTGCAAAATAGCTAGGGATGCTTGGTGCTTGATTCTCTCCCTTTTTGGATGTAGTTGGGTGATGCCGGCCACTATTGGAGAGGTCTTTTTGAGTTGGAGATACAGCCTGATTCAGAAGGATTTGAGGATGGCTTGGAGGATGGCCCCCTTTGTATCACTTCGTGTTTGTGTAGAAACAGAAATGTGAGAACTTTTAAAGGGTTGAAGCTAAATCCTTGGAGCTTCAAAGATAAACTTTTGCACTTGCTTTTCTTTTGGGTTAGGGAAACAAATCCCTTGTATTTTGATACTTCCATAGATTTGTTTAGGGAGCTTAGGGTTTAGTTTTTGTGGCTTTTCTCCTTTTTGTATAAGGATTTGCCCCCCTTGAGCGCCGTAATATATATATATATATATATATATATATATATATCTTACTCATAAAAAATAGTTCCCCTATTATTTTATTTATGCTACAAGCTATCATATTCCGAATATTCAAGAAGGGGAGAGCATGCACTTAAATATTCCATTTGTGTAACACTTTTTTTCAAAGGGCTCTCTCAAGTAATACCAAGTTACTCTAGTTTCAATTTTCCCAGACCCAAAATCATTGTGCACCAAAATGGCTCTGATAATTCAAAGGCTCTAGTCATGAGCACATAACAAGAACTGTCGATTTTTTTGGTTAAATTATGGGGTTTAATATTATTTTTTTTATCGGTAAAAGTAATTCGTATTACTCACAAGGAAAGGGACCGGTTACAACTTTAAAGCCTAAGATCTCCCAAAAAATCAATGATCTTGTCTAAAGATAAGGGATATTCCTCTTTGATCCAAAAACAAAAAGTTTTTAGAAGCATGTCTTTCAACTTCTAAGAAGGTAATTCCTGTCCTTCAAATATTCTACAACTCCTTTCCCTCCAAGTGCACCAAATGAGGCACGTGGGAGCCATCTTCTAAGCAATTCTCAAATCCTTTCGGACTTTGTTGCACCACCAACACAAAAAAAAGTGCTTCACTTTTGCCAACATAACCCAAGAGTAGCCAAAAAGACAAAAAAACGTACTCCAAAGGTCCCGAGTATAAGCACAATGAAGAAGAAGGTGGTCTACCGATTCTTCCTCCTTCTTGCTAAGCCAGCACCTGCTCGAAAGATGGAGCCCGCGCCGCTTCAGATTATCCTAGGTCAAAATTACACCCCAAACAGCCTCTCATGCCAAAAAGACTACTTTAGACGGAGCCTGTGAATTCCAAATAAGTTTCCAAGGGAAGGAGACCCCCTAGACTTCCCTCAAGCTCCTATAGAAAGAGCGCACAGAGAAATTCCCTTCAGCACTGCCCCTCCAAATGGGCCCATCTCTACTACCTTCCTTCACCTCAAACTTATGCAAAAAGGCCATAAACTCGTCCACCCCCTCAAGCTCCCAATCATGGAAGTTTCTCCTGAATCTTGGGGTCCAGACTCTCCTTCCCCCCACCAATTCTAAGCAATCCGCAACACAAACATCTTTTTCCATAGCCAAATTGAACAAAGCAAGAAAACGATTATTTAGAACACCCTCCCCATGCCAATGGTCACTCCAGAAGCTCACTCTCAATCCATCCCCTATGGCAAATTGAACACAGTCTTTGAACCGAGCCTGTCCCTTCTTGATAGCTTTCCATACCTCACAACCATAAGGAACTGCAACTTCCTTCGAAAACCAGCCACCCCTCTCGCTCCCGTACCTAGCTTCCACTTATAAATCCACAAGATATCTCTGATCCAGACAATTTTAGGGTTTTAACAAGTCTTTCTTTTTTATAAGTATTTTAACAAGTCTTAGGTATTTGGAACCTTAATTTAGTGCCAGACAAGATTAGACGGGTCCCTGGGAAGGTAGGGGCGGGAATTCTCAGTCAAATCCTTCTACAAGGTTCTTTTGAGGAGAGGGAGTTCAAACTTTTCATGGCAAAGCATTTGGAAGACAAAGGCGCCATCGAAAGCGGTTTTTTTTTGGGTGGGCAACGACTTGGGAGTCCATTTTAACCAGTAAAAACCTTAAAAAAAAAAAAAAAAAAAAAAAAGGTTTCCATATGGCCAATAGGTGTGCAATGTGTAAGGAGGAAACGGTGGATCATCTTTTGCTCCATTGTGAGGCATCAAGAGACCTGTGGCAGTGTGTTTTTGCTTTGTTTGGTTGTTGTGGGTCATGCCAAGGACAATTTTTGAGTGTTTGGCTAGTTGGAGGAGTGGGTGCAAAATCTGGCATATTCAAAAGGCAAAGGATGTCATTCCTCTTTGTATTTTTTGAAACATTTGGAAGAAAAGGAATAAGGCTGGTTTGCAAGTTGGATATCGAGAAGGCTTTTGATAATGTTAACTGGAACTTCTTGATGGGCATGTTGGTCAAGATGGGTTTTGGAGGTAAGTGGAGGAAGTGGATCCAGTCATGCATATCCACAGTTTCCTTCTCGGTCCTTGTCAACGGATCCCCTGCAGGCTTCTTCCGCTCATCTAGAGGATTGAGACAGGGGGATCCCCTATCCCCTTTTCTTTTTGTGATTGTTATGGAAGCTTTGAGTCGCTTCATGTGGCTTTCAGGGGGGAGCAAGAAGGGGTGGATGCACAGTCGTTTCCCACCTTTTATTCGCTGACGATACCATCATTTTTTGTGATTCCACAATGCGCCAGCTTCGCTTCATCAGATGCATTCTTGTGTGTTTTGAAGCTGTGTCAGGTTTGAGGATCAATCTTGCTAAAAGCAGTATCACTCCTGAAGGGGCAATTCAGGAGATGGAGCTTCTAGCAAGCACTCTGGGATGCAAAGTGGGTTGTTTCCCCTCGACATACTTAGGTCTTTCGTTGGGAGCTCATACAAAATCCATTGGAGTTTGGGACCCTGTGATTGAGAGATTTCACAGCAAGCTGTCAGGTTGGAAAGGCCAATTCCTTTCTAAAAGAGGCAGGTTCATCCTCGTTAAAAGCATTTTGGCCAATCTCCCCACCTATTTCATGTCCCTTTTCCCGATTCCGAAGACAGTGAGTAAACGGCTGGAGAAGATTCAAAGGGACTTTCTATGGGGTCATGAGGGAGACTGCAGGAAAATTCATCTTGTGGCGTGGGATAAAATCAAGAAGCCGCTGTCTCTAGGGGGCCTAGGAGTGAAGGACTTGTGTATTTTCAATACAGCCCTTTTAGGAAAATGGTTATGGAATTTTGGTGAAAGCGACACAGCTCTTTGGAAGGAGGTCTTAGTGTCCAAGTATGGGAGTGATTATGGGGGTTGGTGTTCGGGCAGCGTTGAAGGTCCAACGGGTTGTGGTCTCTGGGGATACATCAGAAGAGAATGGAGAGTTTTTAAGGAAAGATGTAGATTTGTTATCGGAAAGGGTGACCGAATGCATTTTTGGGATGATGCTTGGAGTGGTGCTGCGCCTCTGAAGACGTTATTTCCAAGGCTTTATAGTTTGGCTACCAACAAATCGGTTTGCGTCAGTGAGTATGTGGCGTGCACTGGGAATACTCTTGTTTGGGCTCCATCTTTTAGAAGAAACTTCTTTGATTGGGAGCTCGGGGAGGTGGCCTCCTTTTTAGGTCACATCAACACTTTTCGGACTACGGTTGATAGAGAAGACAAGCGGATTTGGATGCCGTATAAGGCTTCCTTTTCGGTTAGCTCTTTTTATAAGAGTTTGTTCGACTCTAATGGTCCTCCCTTTCCTTGGAAGCTCACTTGGCATTCAACAGCCCCTTCCAAAGCCTCCTTTACTTGGGAAGCTTCTTGGAATGCCATTTTAACTGCAGATAATATGAAGAGAAGAGGTTTCCACATGGCTAGTAGATGTTATTTTTGTAGGAACAATGAGGAGCGAGTGGAGCACGCTCTTCTTCATTGTCATGTCCCTTGGAGCTATTGGAACCTTATTTTTGCCGTGTTTGGCTTCTCATGGGTCATGTCAGGCTCCGTCAAGGATCTTTTATTGACGTGGGAGGGATGTAGCCTTCCTAAAGAAATTAAGAGAATTTGGAGACCGGCCCCCATTTGCCTTTTATGGTGCCTTGGGATTGAAAGGAACAATCGGGTCCTTGAAGATCGGGAGCTTCCTACTCCTTATCTTAAAGAGACTTTTTTGCGTTTATTATTTTTTTGGGCCAAAGAGGCTTCCCCTGTTCATGTTTTTTCTTTTGTTGACTTTTTGACGTCTTCAAGGGCGATGTAATGCTTTGGGGCTTTTGCCCTTTTGTCCTCCTTGAGCTTCTTATATATACTTCTTACTTATCAAAAAAAAAAAAGGAATAGAAGAATTTTTTGGGGGTGGAAATCCCCCTGTATATAGAAGCATTTTTTTGTACTCCTTGTATGTATGGTTTAAAGGTTCTTGTAATCCTTTGGTAGGAGATATGGTAGATTTCTTTAGTAATATGAAACTCTTTTAACTTGAGTTTTTCTCTTTTGTACATGGAAGTGCCCCCCTTGGGCGCCTTTTAATCTAATTTCTCATTACTTATCAAAAAAAATCCCTTCCATTCCTCAGCTTCTTTGATATGGTATGGTATTATCGAATGCAAAAACGTAATTATTAATGAATGCTACTTTGTAGAAGGAGATGAAAGAAGAGACTGGTTTTAATGGTTTTGTAGCATCTCCATATCACTCTTAACATTCCTTCAGGTTTATATCATGGCGTACCTAATGCTGCGATAAGATCAGAAAATATAAGCAAGACTGTTTAATCATGCCAAAGTTGATCAAATAATCAAAAGCATATTTTCAATCCCAAAAGTTGATTATAACATGATGGATGTGACTTTCCGATTCTGGCGGACCGAAATGCCCTTTTTTAGGTAATATGCATTTGAAGCAAAGTTCTGAAACAACAAAATTCATGAAGAGCTGAAGTTGTTCTTTATAGGAACTTGGGAAGTGGTGTTAAAGGCCCTTCCTATGAAATACAGTTTTGCCAATCTTCCGTCAGTTGCAAAGACCCATCATGCAAATCTAACTCATTCACTCACTCAACAAAATCCTTTGTAAATTTCTTCAGGTTCAATTCCCATTCCTCTAGATGAGAAAGTTGTAGTAGCTTTAGAAACAAACTGTAATTCTCGTCTGTCTGTTATGCATGAAGAAACATGCATATGATGTCGATTATAATACATCCAGGAATTTTACTTTTCCAATTTACAACACATTTTTGTCATAAATTGGTATGGAATGAGATTCTAAAGTTTCAAGATATCATCAACAAAGACAACTAAAATCATTGTAGAACTCTCTTTTATAATCTCTAGAATTGTTTGAGGGCAGCAACTCATTACAGACAGTGAAGAACCTTGTAGATGCAACAATTGAGCAGAAAAACAATAAAGAGTAATGATTTGAAACAAACACTCAACAATAATGTGAGAAAAAATTTAAAGACAAATGCATTAGGAGTTAAAATATAGCATGCGAGAAAAAGAAAGTCAACATAGAACCAACCTGCAAAGTGTGAATTGTTGAATCACGTTGTTGTATCTGCATTTTTTGATCTTGTTCCACTTGTAATAGCTGAGCAACCTGATTTCTAAGCTGAGTATTTTGATCCTTTTCTATCCTATGCTTATCTGCAAGCATAATATTCTCTGTCTGCATCGAATGAGGGAAGAAAGCAGTTAGTATCATGTTAAGCTGACATAGAAAAATGGTGTGAATAACACCAAATGAACAGTTAAAAAATTAAAGAAGAAAATCCTCATTACAATGTGCTGTTTGGTTCAATGAAGAATCGGTAAACAATATGTGCTGGAATAAAGTACAAAGACTCAAACAATTTGACAATGTAGAGTAAGGCCTCAACATAGAACTTCTACAACAGGGTTGTCAACATTAAACATGTAATACGCTGGTTTATATTATAGAGAACAGGGTTACGTGATAGTAATATCAGTGATCACTTCATTGTATAAACACTAGATGAGTGCCACATAACCACATAAAACTAGTTCACCCTTTTTCATATGTGGGACATGCATCCATGACTGAAAACATAAAGAAGACTATATAATACCACTATCTTATCTACTCAAACAAGAAGATAAAATTGGTAGAAAAATCACTTATTTCCCACTGGACGTTTTTCAGCAAGAGCTAGTATCCTTAACAAGAGAACCACTCAACATCACACCCATCCAAGTAAATTCTATCAATGAATCAGAAAGAAAAGCAAATTTTCTATAATTCATAAAATATAAATGCATCAACTACCACCGATCAAAAAAATAAATGCATCAACTGCCAAAATAACTCAATTATGTGGTATGCAGACCATCCAACTAATTAGTAGTTCTTTTTTGATAAGTAGTTCTTTATTTCTCATGACCTGTAAGAATTGGAAGGAGTTGATGAATGACAATAAGATTCAAGAAAATTCATGTTGAAGAACAGTGTCGAACAGTGGACAGCAAAAAACAGGTAACTCATGAGTACTGGCTAACTATGCAGAAGTCATGATGTTATAGAACCTTTAAATCTGATTGCAGTGTGAAAGAAACTTTCCACGCCTTCTGGACTTCGTTGAAGAGAAGGACACACTGATCATTTGCATCTTTAAGTGCCTGTTTTAGTCCCAAAACTTCTTGCTTCAGATCATTAATCTCCTTTTCTTTTTCATACAATTCCTTTCGTGCATCGTTTGCCTACAAGATATAATGCAAACCAGAATTTAGCAGAAGAAAAAGTACGCTCATAAATAGATGCTCAGATTAATGCATTGACAAGCACATAACTAGCTACTATTTAATTTTCATCTAGCAAGTTAGGGAACAGAATAATGGTGAGAGGGAGGACTCAAATCCATTCTAGCTTGAACTGTCACTTCTCTAGTATGCTAGCAACCAGGCAGGGATCTATGCCAAGCCTAACAAGATACTGGCTTAGAATTGCCTAGAACTGAAGACACAAGTAATTCAAAGTACAGCTTAAAATCTTGTGGTCAAGTATCAGAAGCAGAAGGGATTGAACCAAACTTACAACATCTCTCCATTTCTTAATAGTGTCTCTATTTCCAAGACTAAGAATAGCATTTCGAGCTCTGGCAGAAAAATTGAGAGATGATACTGTCTCAGACAAATTTGAAACATTAGGACATATGTTAACAATCACCAAAGTTTTCGAGCTTCCACCTACACAAAAAAAAATATAAAAGGAAATAAGAGATGGTTTAACACCTAAAAATCTCGCTTTAAAAGTAAAAGAAGAAAGAAAAAATCCAGAATATACCAAAAGAATAAAGAAAAAAAAAGACCAAATTTCACGAAGATTTATTGTATATCATGTAGGTAACTCTTAAAAAGGAATCCACCAATACGTTATGGTTATTATCTACATCACACAGTGTCAAAAAGTCTGATTGAAGCATTGGGTAAATTTTAACAGCCGAAAATTTCAAGAGTGGTAAGTCATTCCAAATTGATGATGCATAAGAAACAATGTGTGTGTGAGAGAATTTCCAATTTGTGTTATTTACAATGTTACCTGAAACGTGGATCATTGTAGTACATGGAACGGGAACGTAGATCGTCACTTGTTATAGAACGGGATACATTAGCGGTAGGCTTCTTCAGATCGCTTTGTTAGAACAAAATACGTTTATTTGGAACGTAAGATGCTTTTTGATTGTATTTGTATTAATATTCATATGTATATATACACTAGAAAAATTCTAATGAATCCAAGCCATTATAAAATAAAAATTTCAATGATGTATGTATATATGTGGTGTGCTTTTTTTAGGCTTTTGATATTTTAGATAAGAATGCTAAATCTTGCATTCTCAATCGCTAATGATCCATGTTTTGGATCATGCGATCCAATTCGCTAGGGAGGAAGTGAATCGTGGTAACTATAGTTCTTTATTTATGATTGATGGGAATTGAGTCATCCCAGGAGAGACAGTAGGAGGATGCCTGAGGGAGTTGTTTTCCATTTCCAGCTATGAACAGAGAACCTTCAAAATCTATACATTTGTCTATTCTGTGGACCATTTGTAACAAAAGGAATTTCAGAGATTAAGTGAACAAGGCCAATACCTGTATTTGGGTGGGTGTCTATACTGCCCAAGTCTAAAAACCCTGCAGCTTTGCACAATTGTTTTTATAAGAAAAATACTATATTATATTTACAAAGCACCAAGAGGGCACAACACAGGCATAGGAAGTATAAACGAGTGACAAAAGCCAAGCTCCAGTAAAACAACTCAAATCACATAAACTATCCGGAAATTTTCCCAACATTCAAAAATAGAAGGTAGTACATAACAGAATATTTAACCTATGAGTAGACAACTCCACGCCATCAAAAGCACCCACAGGGCTACATCTACTATGCACAAAGCCTCCACCCCAGCTATCAAACAACTCATTCATTGACCTAGGCAAGACCCAAAATACCCCAAAATAGAGAACAGCATACTCCATAAATCTCTGGATACTGAACAGTGAATAAGAAAATGGTTCGTATACTCTCCTGCAGCTTTGCACAATTCTTTGTTTGAAGAGTTCCATTTATTGACTGGAACACTATTAAATATCCCTTTTCATTTTTGTTGCAATACTCTATCTTTGTTGTTTTTTGCCACACTGGATACACAAGCATGCATGTGCATCAAACACAGTTTGGATACTAATGCCACCGTTTGCCATCAATGGCAGTTTGACAACACTAAGGTGGACACCAAGCATGTGCTGGACAACACTGCATCTATCTTCGTCTTTATTATAAAGCTTCTATACACATCTCGGCCCATGCCCCAACCAATAAAATTTGTAATTATTTCTTCTGGAGGCCTTTCAATGTTATGTTGTTTGTCACTTTTTTAACTGCAAATCAAAAAAATTTAAATAATAACAGCTCGCCAGCCCAGATATATCTAATGTAATTATATTTTTCCTTCTTATCAAACTCCAATTTCATGAGATTAATGGTTGATTAACCCTAATTCTGGGACAGTTATGACCTGAAAACACATAAGGGTGCAGATCCATTTCATTTTTTAGAACATGCTCATCTTTTCTTCTGTCTATATTTGTTGGCTTTTCCCTTGAGGAGACCTCATCCTCTCCCTTTTACCATGCTTTTTTTATTGACCGTTTTCTTCTCAATAAACTGAGCTGCTACTGCATGACAAGCATAACTACAATAACTAATACTTGTAAAACATTCTAAACACCAAAAACATGTCTGAAATTATATTTCAATGAAATGTCAGATAGGTCAACCGGTAAGCTTTGTTGGGTCGTACCACACAAACCTATATTCAAGCCAACTCCAAAGCTTAAATGCTACTCAGTTATTAACAGTAAGAGAAACAACATATAATATATAATTATCAGAAGGAAAAAAAACAAATAAATAATTTTTTTAACCCTCCCAAAAAGGAGAAAAGAGATATGCATGTGCTTGTGCTTGTGCTTGTGCTTGTGCTTGTGCTTGCAAACATACACCCATACGTTGTTTGCATACATACAACCATGCGTGTTATATTACCGCTAAGTCAGTAATTCTATCACATGAAGTTATCAACATTTTTTTTTTGAAAAAAAATATTTGATAAGACACACACACCCACTTTGTCCCATTAGGGACTTAAAATCCTCAAACTCCTCTTTGGGAGATGTCACCCAAGCTAACGCTTGGTGGTGAAGTTTTGAAAAGTTATTTAGCCCTTTTAAGCTTCATGAGGCTAGTGTTGAAACCAAATGTTGCATGTGCAAAGAGGAGGAGGATACGGTCAACCATCTTCTCCTTCATTGTAAATGGCGGGCAATATGTGGAGCTTGCGTCTTTCTCTCTTGGTTGTGCATGGACAATCCTTGCTTCAGTGAGAGCTCCCCCCTCAAGCTGGGAAGGTTGTAGGGTGAAGAATAACATGAGAAAAACTCAGAAAAGAGCCCCTTCATGCATAGACCTTCCCCCGTATTAAGGATTCTTTTTTGAAAATATTTCATTTTTGGGTACACCTCCCTCAGCGTCATTATAACAATTTACAATCCATGAAAAAAAAGATTTAAGAAAAAGAAAAAGAAAAAGAAGAAGAAGAAGCTAGCTGGAAAGGCACTTCTCTGACAGAATAACACCAGAAGGGTCCTATGGAATATATACACACGCACTCACCCAATATCATTCTAGCAAAAATTAGCTATAAAGCTAGAAGATCCTCCCAACAAAACTACCATCAATCTGACATTTGATTAATCAAAGTAGTTACTTAGGATCAACAAAATTGCACCTAAGTAGAAGAAAGCATACAGGAGCAGTTAAGCATAATATGCAAAAATTGAAAAGGCATGATAAGATAATAAATTCCTATACTATCTTTCAAGAAAATAAGAATTGTACCATTCATCTAACAACTGACTGTCTTAGAATGCCATCACTAAATCACACAAACACAAGGAGAAGTGAGTACCTAGTGAGTCAGCAAGTACTTTTGTGAGCATTGAATTTTCATATGGAACAATATCCTTCTTTGAGGTCAAGGAAGTCAAAACATCTCCCAACCTATGTACAAAATGTCAAAAGCAGTTGGAACATAGTTCAGGATAACCAGAATAGATTCGAAACAAAATATGGCAATCCGAATAGAGGAAGTATTTGTAGTCACAAATTATTCAAGGGAAATGAATCATAAATAGACTCTCCAAAACCACTTACAATAAAACCCTTTTAAAAAAGACTCTCCAAACCCATCAACACCAAAACCCTTCCCTCTAAGAAAGAGAAAACAAGAAAATCTGTTTGTTCATTTTTGGACTAAAACCATGGATTTAAATCGCGGTCGCGGGATTCGAATTGGTCGCGGTGTAACGATAAGTATCGGGTCATTCATAACGGGAATCGGAATCCGCAATAGTGAATTTTTTTCAAACATTAGCAAATCTCTTAAAAGTTTTTTATACACATATCTTAATTACAATTATCGCGTTTTAATATTTTTTACTATTATTTTTTAATTTTCTAATACCTAAAAAAATATTTTTTTTATAAATAACACTTAAGAAGATATTTTATTATTTTATATGGATATTTTAAAGTTAAACTAATAAGAAATATCATTTAATTTGAGTAACATTACAAAGAATAATATAAATAATAACAAAAAATAATTATAAGCATGAAAATCGATTTAGTTGATTAGTTATAGAATAAAAAAAATTTAAAAATTTTGAGACCAAGAGGCATTTTTGAGTTTGTATTGATTCGAATGTTTTTACAACCCATTTCGAATTTTTTTGGATTATTTTGTTAAGTGTCTCACTTGTATATAAATATTATAAAAATAGAAATCATAAGAATTCCGTAGAAAAAAAAAAAAGGTAAAAAAATTGAAAAAAAAAAACATAAAGTAGATATATCGGCCGTAACAATCCTATAACGGCCAATACGTAAAGGTATCGGCCGATACGGCTATGAATTTTAGTAACACCGATATATCGACCAATATCGATATCAGAGGGTTAAAAAACCGATATGTAATGGCCGATACGTAACGTAACGGCCGTTATCTAACACCATGGCTAAATGGCAATGGTAGTTACTCACTTGTTCCCCAAGAAAACCAAAGGGGATAAAGTTTGAACGGTTGTGTATGGAAACCATTTAACCACATGACAGCCATACCAACAGAAAAAGGAGGGAAATTTGTATTTAACTTTGTTAAGATATTTAAGTAAGGGCATACTCGTAATTTCATAAAAAGTCATAATATAAATAGAAGATGCAGCCATTCTTTTGAGTGATGCTCTCTATTCTTATGTAATTCTCTCTCTCTCTCTCTCTCTCTCTCTCTCTCTCTCTCTCTCTCTCTCTCATTTCTCTAAAACCCTAGCAACCGTAACAAACTCGTAATAAATAAAATTTCTTGAACTAATCAAAATAAATAAATAAAACTACTTGAGGAAAGAAAACAGAGAAAGGTACAATGCTAGGTAAGTTTTCAATCTGAATTTACAAATATAAACTTCTTAGCAGTCAGTCCAAAATATCTCGAGAAAGACATTTTCTTCATAAAATGCAGCAAACTTAAGTGCTACAAATTTTTGATATAAACATTAAAAATGAATAATGAAAAGGTGGTCACCCAGCATTGGTCCCGCCATAGCAGAGTGCTGGGAGGGGAATACTGGACATTGGACAGACCTAAACTTTGGTATTATTTGCACAAATTGGCAGCCCACAAACTCGAACCCCTATTCTCATGCTTCACAGCTTGACTACCACTGCACCAAGCAATGTCCCCTATATTGTTGACATTGTTAACAACAACAAAAATAATGGATACACTACATACGCTGAAAGTGATTTCATGACATGCAGCAACTCCGTCACATGCTCTCCACCATCATCCTCCACAGTTAAACTTTCACTTCCAGCCAAGTCGACAAGAGAAAGCTTGCTATATATATATTCACCAGTGATCAGATTGTTATAATATATATGAATTGTGATGATCCTGTGAACAGAAAAGCAAAGACAGAAACAAAGCTTTATCAGCTAAAATTCAGAAAAATAATAGAATCACATGATACAAAAAGATAAAGCTTGCAAACGGAGATGAGAAACTTGCAAAAAGAAATGCATAATGATCCTCAAATATCCATGTGATCACATTAGCAAAGGGAATTGAGAACTTCACAACCAAATTACATCTAAGATCTCTTATATTTCTGAATCATAAGGATTTAACCTAAGATAAAGAAAGCAAGAGATCCACCCAACAGAAGACAACATGAATTTGAAACACAAGCAATAGGTTCTCGAGATGGCAGAAACAACTGAGGGAATTGAATGGAAAAGGGAGTACTCTGCACAAAACAACTGACAAAAATCTAATCAAATGCCTGAGCCAATCACAAATCTAGTATCTGGGAGGAAGTAAACAGCTAGCTAAGAAACAAATATTATTGACTCTGGTGTATCTCCCTTAGGATAGGATTAGTGTTGAAACCACTGCATTGTAAACCATACATGTTAAAAATTAATTTGCACCAAAATATGCTGAGTTCCATACGAAATGTCCAAAGCCATTTGACAAGGGGGCATTATTTTCGCATGGCTGCTAAAACCTAAATCTCCATCAACCTTCTTATGATACACCTTCCCAGATGATCTTGTCTGGAATCTTCAAGTCCAGCCTACTTCTTCAATATCATTAATCATAATCACAAAATGTATAGATATGTGAATCACAAAATGTATAGATATGTGAATGCATGTACCTAGTAGAAAATAAAACAACTCTTCATTTAATAAAATAATACATGTTGACAGAGTCCACTTTTTTTCTTTGTCTTTTTTTCTTCTGATTGGTAAACACTTTTAAAGTGTAAATCAGATCTGGAAAATACCCAGAACTCCAAAACTGAAAAGTCGCAAGAAATTGCTCTTCAACCTAGGCACCAACAATTCGGTATTATCTAATGTTCGCCTTTTCTGCTCCCTCCAAAGTCCAAATCCACCAAACTCCTCAAACTCTTGATTTTATGTTGATCTTTCAAAGACCGTAAACATCAATGTACAGAGTATTTGCTTCTCTCCAAATCTTATTTGATCTTTCAAAGGCAATAAACCTTGATTTTTTGAGAAATCGAATTAAATCAGTCCAAACAATCATCTAACCTTGTTTGTTCACATTATGCATTAGTGAATTGCAACAGATCTTAGCTCATTTTTAAGTTTGTGAATGAAGGCTTGACTCTCCCATGAGAAACATCATTGTTCATTAACCACTCTTGTCATGTACACTCATTATTAGACAATGGATCAGTAGGTGATGATCCAGAATCGCAAAAAATCAACTTGATCTTCAATCAGAACTTTTTAAACAGTGTGACAACTTTGAGAATGCTGCTAAAGAAACGTAAGCAGATTAAGTAGTCAAATTCCTCCAATGAAACTGGTTTTTTTTTTGTGGGCCTGGTAGATAACCAAAAAAGAATTATCAAATGGTGAGTGTGAAACTTTTGGAATGTTGACATGACGAGATGCAAGTTGCACCTGCAACATATTCGACATAGTTTTGTGGAGAGGAGCCAAACCATGTAGGAGTCAACAGATTACCTTTTCTATAGTGAAATACGATCAACTATGGTCAATTGACCATTAAAATTCTTCCATTGCCATCACAAACAAATTGGAGCCCACGATCTTAAGGGGCCCATTTAGTACACAAGTGTATTAAAATTCAAATTTAACAAAACCAGTATACCACACAGGACCAATGGATTTAAATAACCGCAGATACGTTGTATCGGTTTTTGACCATCTGATATCAATACAAATCATCAGCCGATAAAGCTGATACCATTACATATTGACCGTTACAAAAAGGACTGTTACGGCTGTTTTGAGTTTTTCTAATATTAATAATTTTTTATTTTTATGAGACTTAAATATAAAAGAGATACGCAACAAAATAATTCAAAAAATTTGAAATGAGTTATAAAAAATCAGGTCTAATACAACCTCGAAAAGGCCCCCTAGCCTCAAAAATTTTAAATTTTTTTATTCCATAATTAATCTCATATTTAATTTTCATGTTTTAATCATTTTATGTTATTATTTATACTACTTCTTGTAATGTTATTTGAATCAAATGATTCTTTCTTATTAATTTTAATTTTAAAAAAAAATCCATATAAAATAGTAAAACATCTTCCTAGTTGTTATTTGTTAGATAATTGAAAACTACTAATAAAAAATACGAAAATGTGATAAATTGTTGTCAAAA
Source organism: Nyssa sinensis (assembly GCA_008638375.1). NCBI lineage: Eukaryota > Viridiplantae > Streptophyta > Magnoliopsida > Cornales > Nyssaceae > Nyssa > Nyssa sinensis. Next base: position 9,548,280 of record CM018043.1, on the reverse strand, counting down.
TATTCATGGTTTGCTAGTGTTCGAAAAAAATTCACAATTGCGATTTCCGATTCCCACTATAGACAGTCCAATACTCCTGATACGTTACACTGCTTCCACGCCGTATCCCACGAGTGCGATTTAGATCCATGTCAACATTAGATTAATGCAAAAAGTCAATGGGGCATTACTAGTTAGCAGACCATGATTGGACTTTTATTGGAGGAACAAAATCATGTTACAATGACTTGGGGCATTAACGGAAAATGGACCATAATGGATGTTCAAACGATGACAGGCAAATCATGAAGTATTTGTCACTACAGAAATCCTAAGGTTATTGAAAATCATGTTTCAAAACCTAAGCATGACCATAAATTGAACGAAAATAGAAAGCAGGAAACATGTAGGCAGAATACACCGCATATAAAAGAAATTTTAAGGGCACAGAATAGAGACCATACAGATGAGAAACATTGAACTTCAATAAATCAGTTCCCCGGTTCTGAAACGCCACTTTCAGGACTCTAGAAAAATCCAGAGGGTTGTCAACTTTTTCCTGAACAAGTTCTACAAAAGAATCTGTTGACCCCATGTGGATCTTCGGTACACCATTTCGTGATTCCGAAAGCAAATCCCTTATCTAAAAGAACATAAAGGAGGTCTACCATCAGAAAATTTTGAAATGATGTTCAAACTATCATCCAACAAAACAAAAGCCAGAGTTAAAAGAAACAATGCAAGATACATAATATATGCAGCAATGGTAAGACATAAAAGTGAATGAACCTGTTCATTGTAGAGTTCAAAGACTGTGACAGAAAAATTAAATCTAGAAGAAGAAGTTGTATCTGAGTTGGACAAATCAAACAGCTCCTCAAAGCATCGAGCATATAAACCACGATCATGGCTAGATCCTTCCTGCAAAAGGCAGAAGCATGTCAAAGGAGCATATTAATGTAGAATTCAAACAGCTTCTCAAAGCACTCAGAAAATTACAAGATGAAACATATTCATAATTCTTCACTCTTATATTGCTTATTTAAATTCTTTAAAGTTCAGAAAAACTACCACAGCCCAATAATACAGTCTACAATGGTAGGTTGCAGCTAAAAATCTTAGATTGGAACAATCCTCATGTATAGGCATGAATAATTGTAAAATCTCATCTATCTGTAGCTCTGTTTGACAAATGAATATGTAATGCATGATTATATACATATATATAATACACACACAGATTAAGAGAAACAAGAGGGAGAGAGAAAGAAGAAGAGACCATAGTGTGTGTCTTTCCTGAATGGGTTTGCCCATAGGCAAATATAGAAACATTATATCCATCCAAAGCTGACTGCACAAATGGCTGAACATCACTGAAAAGTTCAGCTGCATATTAACAAAATGCCATAATAAGTTAGTTAGATAACATAATTCAACACAACCACAATCACTGTGAATTAAAAATGGCTCCACAGAAAGAAGATAAACCAGGGGAAATTCATACCACCTTGTCCAACATGAGGCCCATAAACCCTGTCAAATTCAAAATCTTTCTTTGGATTGGAGACACCATCATCGCCAGTGTTGATGCGAATAGTGAAATCATCAGGAAATTCAACAACAGATGAACCTTCATCTTCAAATAGTGGTCTTGTACGACAGAACACCTTTATGTTTCCTGAAATTATTATTAGTCAAGTTTTAATATAAAAGACTGTGCAAACACTCTGCTAAGTTTGATGAACAAAACATAGAAATTTGTGGGGTAAAAGAAAAGGAAAAATAAAAAGATGTATAGTTTGTGCATGTGGGTTCGGTGCACGTGTGTTGTGTGCAATATATAAATACACACACACACACACACACACAAATAGAGAATGTTCAAGAAAAGGGTAAACTCACAGAAATTATGAGTACCTTTGCCAGTCAATAAGTCATTAAACAACCTTTTCTTCTCATTTATCAGTGGAGAGATTCTAGCTTCGGTTTCAAGGGCAGCTTGATCTGAAATTAGATAACATATGTTTCTTAAAAATTAAAAATCATCAACATAACAGAGCAACAATAAAACCTTTAAGAGAAAGAAGTGAAAAGGTAATGGAACATCTTAAAGCTTGACAAATTTGAGTTATGTTTAGGATTCCCACAAAATAGTGAACATAAACCAGCTGTAATTAGTCTTTTCTTTTTTCACTTGACATCAGCAGTTATTAGCCAAGATGCAAAGGGCAATAGGGAATAAAAGTGTAAATGCACTAGTTTTATAGCGTACTAAGAAAAGATACAAGTATAAAAACAAGTAACTTTCCAAAGCACACAAGAGATAAATAGAGAGAGAGAGAGAGAGAGAGAGAGAGAAATCCATTAGGCTTGGATATCCATAACATGTAATTAAACAAAATTACAATTAAAAGCATAAAAAAGATTGACAATTGATAATACTCAATTTTGTAGTTCACATAAGAGGAACTAGCTGGTATGAAACATCATCAAGGTAACGGTTAGAAGAATTAATGCAGTCAAATAGAATATTAACTTTCTAGAGTCATTCATGCAGCCTAGCCAAACTCATTCCTTACCCAGCTTACGGGTCTTATCAGCAAGAACACCCAGATAACGTGTAACTCGGTCAAGTTTAGCATTAGAGTATTCCTGGAGATCACTGGCTTCTTGTCTCAACTCCATGTAATCTTCTCTGGCAAGCTGTCCAAAAAACATTTTAACACAGTTGATCTCAAATACAATAAAACAACTATTACGGGAAAACAAAACCTTTTTTTTCATAGGTAAATGTGTATATTATAAAAAGTACCCGAGGGGGGTGAACCCATATGTACAAAAGGAGGCCGAGCTAAAGCCTAAAATCATCCAAAAAGTCCTACATACAATGGGAAGCTACGAAGCACGGACACTATTTTGACTCGCGTGTCTGTGTCGGACACGTGTCAGACACTAACACTCTTGGAACGTTTCTGGAGACGTGTCGGACACGCAAAAAAAGTGTCCAATTTTTTTTCTTCTAAATTTCAAACACGTTAGTTTACATTGCTTTTTCTTTTTTTTTTCCCTCCTCTTCTCCTCTGTTCTTTTGGTTACACACACACGCACACACATATATATGTTTTATATAGTAGTTAGTAAATATATGTTTTATGCAATAATTAGTAAATTTGTTTTGAAACATGAATCATGAATGTTGATGTTGATGATTAAATGAATAAGTTCTTAAATGTTTACTTAATAGCTTTCTTATTTTAATATATCAATAATATTTTTTTTATTTATGTGTTTTTATGTCAATTCTAATTAAAATAATGATAAGTTTATATTATATGATCATATAAAAAATATGTATATATTCAACGTGCTCATGAACGTATCCGTATCCTACTTTTTTTAGAAATGTCGTATCCGCATGTCCGGTCCGTGTCGTATCGTATCCGCATCATGTGTCCATCTACGTGTTTTCTAGATGGGAAGGTCTCTTTGACCCATAAATACAATAAGCGCAAAAAATCATTTTTCGACACAAAAACTCAGTTTCTCTCCCCCCAAATGCTCCATATCAAACATAATGGAATCAACTTCCAAACCAAGCGAACTCTCCTCCGCATCTTACCACCACCCCAACTCAACAACAATTCCCTCAATGATTTAGGCATCACCCAAACAATCCCAAAAATAGAAAAAATGAAATTCCAGCTATCTCTCGTAGCATCACTAGTGAACAAGTAAATGGTCCACTGATTCCCCCTCTTTCTTACACAAAGAGCACAGGTTGACAAGGCAAAATCCTCTTCTTTGAAGGTTTTCTAAAGTTAGGATTGCTCCTCGTGAAGCCATCCAACCAAAAAAACTCCACTTTCAATAGAGTTCTCAAGCACCAATCTCCTACCAACGAAACCCCCCTTCACCCATTCCCATTAAATCCTTATAGAAGGACTTCACTAAAAAAGTCCTTGAACTATTAGGAGTCCACACCATCATATACCCCATTCCCATCTCCACTCTACTTCTTTGCCAAAACCGACATCAAATTTGCCGCTTCATCCACTTCCCAACCATGAAAATTTCTTCTAAATCCCAAATTCCATCTCACCTCCCCCTCTTCACATAAGCAACAGTCAACTATAACCGCATTTCTACGCCTAGCCAAACTGTAAACATCTCCATCAAGACCCCATCCCTGCACCAAGGATCCTCCCACAACCGCACCCTCGACCCCTCCCTCACCTGGAAAAGGATGAATCTACGGGGAAAAACCCCTCCTTGATTCTCTTTCCATAAACCAAACCCCAAAACCCCTACCACTTTGGAAAACCATCTCCCCTTTTCACTTCCATACTTCAATTCCACCACCACTTTCCCAGTAGTGCCTAATTAAACATCTTCAAGTTCTTCACCTCAAAAACCTATATATGTTTCCTGAATACTAAACCATCACATGATAAACCAACTTCATTTGTTTTCCCCCCACTTTTCTTACAAGTATATGAAAACAAATGCATAAAGGGAGCCAATATATTTAAAAGCCTCTGAATAGATCTTCACAAGACACTTTTACCCCCTCAATCTTGACTACCTTGACATCATGGTATTCGATTTAATAAGATTTAACAGATTATGCAATATATAACAGGTCTCTTGTAATTCCAGCCCTCGTCAGAGGTCAAAGAACTCACTGAGGATCTGAGGGCAGAGATGGGCTGCACGGAATGCAACTATGAGTCCAAAAAGGAAGAAACAAGAGGATTACTGAAATTCTACTCTCTCTTCTTCTTTTTTTGACTTCTTTTCCAATATTATTCTTTGTTTATGTGTCATACATGTGTATCCTGGTCTTGCAGACCACATTTTGCTTCCACATGCTCCTTGACATTTTATTCTAATGTCTCATAACCCAAACAGGCAAACAATGGTAGAGTAGTAATTTCTTGTTTAGGGGTGGCAATCATGTCATGTTGTGTCATGTGAATTATAGATACTCTACTATATGGATCAATCCGAAACACAACACGATTAATTAATTGTGTCAAAATCTTAACCCTATAAAGGCTTGTATATTACACAAGTGACACAACATCACTAGTGTAATCCGTTTATAATCAGGCTCTTAGGGCCAACACACTTTACACATGTAACCCATTTATACGCAACATATTGAACTTATTTTAATTTTTTATATACATAACTCATTTTAATGAAATACTGGAGATAGGCCTAACTTTTAACCTCATTTTTACATAAAAGTGCATGCTCTCACACTCAAATTCGCATTCTCGCGCTTAATAGCTCGAATATTTTATCATTGCACTAAGTAATGGCCTCTAAATAATCCTAAGAAACATTAGAACACATTAATTTATTTTAATAAAAATTCAATTGCAAACATAATACAAAATAACTCATTAGATATTATGACAATTATTTTCCAATAATACTTTTACTTAAATGGGTGTATAGTTGGGTTATGTGAATTTGTGTTAATCGGGTTGACATGATTAATTAAACAGGATAATTCGTATTAAACGGATTGATACGACCAAGACCCAAACACGAACTATTTATTAATTGTGTTAAATGGGTGGAACAGTTTATGATACAAAAACCCTTTACACTTAATCCAAACCTGCTAAATCCATGTCAGAAATAGTATTCGCATGCCATGTGAGGAATTCACCCCTATTCTTATTATATTTTTTCTTTGATAAGAATTCGTATTATCTATTTAATTACTTTTATAAAATAAAAAAAAAGTGACAACAAATAGAAAGAAAAAATATTTTATTTGGTTCTATTTGATATGGCAGAATTTTGTGCCATCTGAATATATATTCCTAAAGGTTGTCCTAAAGGAAGTGTAAAACCCAGTTGACCTCTAGACTAATTTTGGCATAATTAGGTCTTAAAAATTATGTTGTAGAGAAACTCTTTAAAGTTCTCAAAATTCCCAACCACATCAAGCAGAGTTCACAGCACATATTGGCTATCATGGGTGGATTTTAAGATATCATTTTGCAGTCATTTTCCTTATGAGAATTGTTAACACATCATAAGGTACTTCGTAGTCATGTTATTGTGTTATTTCAAGATGGCACACATGAAACAAGGCCATCCCCAAAAGCGACATAGTTGTTCTCACCCAACGAGTAATATGTTCAAAGTACATAGGACACTTGAAAGAATATGTGTGCATGTGTGTTTGAAGTACACAAGAAACAACTATCTTGTATATTAGCAAGTTAGTACGTAATGCTAGTATGGTATGGATATCATGCAAAGTACTTTTTAAAAAATCTAGCAAACCAATTCAATCAGGGCTAGCCATCAGGATGCAATACCCCACAAGGACAACCAAAAGCACCTATAATAAAGATCAAGGTACAAGGTGCTGTTTAAACTTAATAGACTGATCAGATCAACTAAGCCTTGGTGCAGGGTGGAACAGTTTATGATACAAAAACCCTTTACACACAATTCAAACCTGCTTAACTCCATGTCATGTTCAAGTAGTATTCGCATGCCATGTGAGGAATTATCACCCCTATTCTTATTATCTTTTTTCTTTGATAAGTATTCTTATTATCTATTTATTTATTTTATAAAAAAAAAAAGTGACAACAACAAAAAGAAAGCAAAAATATTTTATTTGGTTATATTTGACATGGCAGAATTCTGTGCCATCTGAATATATATTCCTAAAGATTGTCCTAAAGGAAGTTTAAAACCAGTTGACCTTCAGACTAATTTTGGCATAATTAGGTCTTACAAATTATGCTGTATAGAAACTCTTTAAAGTTCTCAAAATTCCCAACCACGTCAAGCAGAGTTCACGCACATATTGGCTATGATGGCTATCATGGGTGGATTTTAAGATATCATTTAGCAGTCATTTTATTGTGTTATTTCAAGATGGCACCCATGAAACTAGGCTATCCCCAAAAGCGACATAGTTGTTCTCACCCAACGAGTAATATGTTCAAGTACATAGGACACTTAAAAGAATATGTGTGCATGTGTGTTTGAAGTACACAAGAAACAACTATCTTGTATATTAGCAAGTTAATATGTAATGCTAGTATGGTATGGATATCATGCAAAGCACTTTTTAAAAAATCTAGCAAACCAATTCAATCAGGACTAGCCATCAGGATTCAATACCCCACAAGGACAACCAAAAGCACCTATAATAAAGATCAAGGTACAAGGTGCTGTTTAAACTTACAAGATTGATCAGCTCAACTAAGCCTTATCGGAGTAGTTGAACATTCTACATGAGGCCTGTTTCCTCACACCACTCTGCTGTTTCACAGGCCCAAGAATGCAAAATAATGACAGAAGGGATCCCCCAACACACATACCAGCAAGACCAAACAATATAGCAGCAAAAAACAAACATAACCAGCAAGAGCAAATACACGAATGTATAAGAGAGGCAAAATCAAATTACTCCTAGCAGTAAGAATAGTAATCCAATGCAAGAATGCTATTCTTACAACCCCAAACAGATAGCTCAATGGCAAAAAGGGCGGAGGTAAGTGCCTTACAAGCACAAGTCACTAGTTCAATTCTAGCCAAGTGTAAATCCAGGGGCCACCTACCACAAGACGCAAGTCTTGTTTTTGTGGGAATCGGAAAGTTTATTCATTGATGAAACTGGAACAATGTTCGGCGCGTGGGATTCTCTTTTTATCAACAAGAAGAAGAAAAAAAAGATTGCTATTCTTACACCCCTCAAATAACTTCTTGTAAGTAGTATCTTTTATCAAGGACCTCCATTTAATTGCCTCCCAAATTTATCATGCATGGCAATTATCCAATTGTAGTTCAACAAAGTAAGCCTAATCCATATTACTTTATTGGATAGATCTTCAGATAATGTTACTACATTCATGAATCGATATGAATTTTAGACCATTATCAGCCAGGTAGCCAAATTATGAAAAGATAGAAGATGGCATCCCCCCTACACTGCTCATTCTTGAAATTCATTTTGATGAAAATGTCAATTCAATATTTTTCAGTATCTCAGTGACACATTATATAATACATATGACGCGGTACATTTTAGAGGAACACATTGCTTATTTATAATCAAACTTGACTCTTGATTGTATCTTACAAAACAGATAAGAAACATGATATGATACATAAGATGCACACTACTGTTACAAGATACATGCACGCATTGATATTTTGGCTTTCAAAAGCAAGGTCATTATAAAAGGTACATTAAGATTATAGGAATTATTACTTCTGCTCTCGTTTGTCATAGAATATAGTATCTAGAGGCTAGAGTCATGCCGACTACATTAGAGTGACCCAACTATTTTTTTTAAGTATGATATCATTAACAAGCACCTGAGAAAGGTAGAATACTTACAAAGAAGAAAAGGGGCAGCGCACAAACAAAAAAGGCTTAAATCCCCCAAAATTTCTACAAAAAAGAAGTAATAATAAAAGATGGGTAAGCTTCAATTACCCAAAAATAAAGAAATTTCAGCAGCCTATCTTTTAATTTACTAAGGGAAGTTACCTCCCCTACAAAAATCCTACAATTTCTCTCTCCAAATGCACCAAAAAATACAAAGAGGAATAGTCGCCGCACTTCCCTTACAATACAATTAACTAGAATCCCATGCCTCATCTTCAACAATTCCACCACCGCCCAAGGCAGCACTCAAAAGCAACCAAAAAGAGAGAAGTGAAGATTTCATAAATCTCTAGCAACCGAGCAATGAGTGAATAAGTGGTTAACAGATTCTTCCTCCTCTCGGCACAAATAACACCTATTAGCCAAGTGAAACCCTCTTTTTTGCAAGTTGTCTAATAACAAAATAGTCCCTAAGCCATGGTACAAGAAAAAAAAAATCCACCCTAATAGGGTCTTTGGTTCTCCATATAGCCTTTCAAGAAAACTCCATCACTCCTCTACCGATCAAAAAAGAAATAAATCACTCCTCTTCGGGCCAAGTGCAAGTAAAGAGACTTCAACGAAAATTTCCCCCCATTTCCCACCCTCGAACGAAGAGAATATTCTTCGTCCCTCTCCAATTGAACATTGTGAAAGAAGAGTCATGAGGCGCAGCAGATAAACGGGCAGACTTTCAAAACTAATGATTCATATGAGAACCTTTCAACCTGTATCTTTTTCCTTTTCAAGTAAAGAGACTGATGAGACACATTTAAATGCTATGGAACTTAAGAATTTTTGTCAGCACCTTAGTGACCAATGCAATAGGAGTTCATATTCCAAAAATATATCCTACAATCAATATACTAATTTTCAATGTTAAAGTTCAAGAAATAAATATTTGACACTTGGTAAATCATGTAACTTTTATTTTTATTTTTTTTATCAATGAAACTTGGTATATCATTTGAATAAACATTCCTTGTGAACTTTACTTTTCCATTCATCAGATATTTATTATTATTATTTTCTTTATAATTTATTTTAAGGTACAAGATATGATATGATACAATACACATATAGAATTTAATACACAATACTATTGACATTTTGACAACTACATAAAGCAAGTCCAAGTTACATGATTAACGGACTGGTAAGGAAGACTGATTGGCATAGCTATCAACCATATGGGCTTCCTGTTGCAGAATTCTGGCTCTAAGCTATTAAGGAAATTCTAATTAAAGGCAATTAAAATTGATAATTGCTGGTGTAAAACAAGGAAGTGATATCCCATGGAGGTTAAGGATTCTCATGTAGGATAACGAGAATATTTTTAGGAAATAAAAAATTTTAAATAAATCATGCGTCTGGATAGGCTATGATGCAACTGATGCTATGGCAATATTCGTTACATTTTATAGGCAACAGTAGCAGAATGCTCAAGGAGAGACATAGTATGGGACCCATTTTGTCAGGCAATTTCAAGACTAGGAGAAGGAGGAAGCTATGGAGATTTATGACATGCTATATATGTAGGTCATTCCTGAAGGGCGAAGGATGCTCAGTGTTGGAATGGGTTTAGGAGAGGAGTGTTTGGGGTGTCTTAAAGGGAGGAGAGGTATGATTTCTCGGGGAAGGCAGCTTAGAATCCTTTGAAGGTGGCTTTCTTTGGTTGGATCATGACTGGGAAAGATTTAAACAATAGATAATCTTCATAGAAGGCACCATATCAATGTCAATGGGTATTGTCTATGCAAAAGTAATGAAGAAACAATTAATCATCTACTAATTCATTACCCGGTTAGTAGGGCCATATGGATTCTTTTAATTGGGGTCATTAAGCTATTTGGAGTGCACTGGGTAATGCCTTGATCTGGATCGAAAGTCCTATCCATGTGAAGAGCAAGCTCGGTTAGGAGAATAGAGAGCGAGATGTGGCATATGGCTCCGCCATGCATATGGTGGACTATTTGGAACTTGGAAGGAAAGGAACAGTAGGTTGTTTGAAACCTCCCTTTTGGAAAAAAGAGTGTAGTCTTGAGCACCCTCTATTTTTGGTTATCAAAGGGCTCGGCCTTGTCCAATGAGATTTTTTTTCCCTTTTTGAACACTGAAATTATAGTTGTATAGTGTGTAAATTGGTGCACCCGCTCTCCCCCTCATCTTTTATAAGATTTTATTATTTACCCAAAAAATATAGGGTGTCAAAGAAGTAGTTTCCTTTTTTTAATTGTGGAGTAGACAGTTTCCTTATAGCATAAGAAGAATTATTAATGATGATGATGTGTGAGGACTTTCTCTCCCCCATTGTTCCCTGTCAATGAAATCTTATTTGCCAAAAGATAAAATTAAAAAAAAAAAAAAAAAGATGCAAATTTCAAGTTGGTCAATATTGACTGCAAACCACCCTCGTCATACTCAAAACCTAAAATATATATATTTGTATATATTTAAAAATATAAAAGTTGCAATTCAAAAAGAACTCTATTCCTTTCTCCAAAATGGGGACCTCTTTGATTGTCTCTCGCTAGTACTTTTTCCTCATTTCCTTTTTGGACAGATGATATAATCCGCAAGAAAGTATTGAGATCCTTTGTGATGGCAAACTCAATGTACGAATTAGAAGTATTTCCATAAAATCAAACTATTCATTAATTTGCTTAAATAATCAATAAAATCGACATCAATGGAAAGAACAATCATTTCAATTTTATTTTAGATAATCCGCTTCTCAAAATGAAAACCATATTCGGAATCAGTACATGATCATCGCTTTTTTTCTTTTACCTTCCAATCCCCCTAATCATCAACTAAATATCCTCCAAAGCCACTAAATTTCTCAATTCTCTGGACAATCCATTCGCTATCAAAAGATTGTCACCCCTCGCATTTGTTGTTTTCACTTTTTATGTGAATCATAAAAGTGTTTACATGTTTTGAACATTCAAGAGCCAAATAAAATAAATGAATCTCCAACCCCTCTCTCTCCCTCTCTACATATAGATATATACACACACACACACACACACACACACACATCTTACCCTCACCAGACCCCACAATGGCTGGAACTTCGTGCACTGAGCTAGCCCTTTTACACATACGCTTGTTGATTTGTGATCAAAGAAAACTATACCTGAAGAATGGGATACAGATTGACCGGCGCAAAAGCCATCTCTATCAATCTACGCTCATTGATGAGACGGCGACATAGAGAAGAAAGTATACCCTTTATCAACATCTCGTCACTTGAAAGTAAAGAAGAGATACACACTTTGGAATCAAGGTGGGATCGAGGATGGAATCGAATAGCGAATGCACTTGCAGTTAAGATAGGTCTTGCATCTCCTACTTCCATAATCCATGTAAGCCATTTCCATGTGTTGTTGAGAGGCTTATTGTTTTCATTTTTTTTCTTTTTGGCAATGTAGATTAAAAAGATAGAGTTGACATGGACATGATGTCATGTCATGATCTATCTCTAATTAGTTTGTGGATGCCATACAAAAATTAATATATTCAATGACTGATTACAGATAGGTAAGGTGTATATACGGATGATTTAATATAGATAGTTTTACGTTTTTTCCATCCTTTCCATATTATTTTCCTCTACATTTTACTCAGAAAACATTTTTGTTCTCTTACTATTGTTTCTTTGTTTTCGCTCCCACATATTGGACAAGTTCATGGCTAGTCATAGCTGTATATAAATATATCAATAAGAGAAATGTAAATAAACAAATCTGTATCTAGGCATATCAGACTAACTTAATTTGGCAAACCATACCTGACAACAAAGGGTGGTTATCCAATCCAATAGTGGATTTGGCAAAATAAGAGATGTAAGATAAGCAAATCTTACTTTGATCTCTCTCTCTCTCTCTCTCTCTCTCTCTCTCTCTCTCTCTCTCTCTCTATATATATATATATATATATATGCGTGTGTTTTGGGGGGGGGGGGGGGGTGTGCACACGGATATATATGTGTGCGCGTGTGCGCAATGTTTAAGCATATGTATATAAAATTATATACATGTTTGTACGTATGTGTGTAAATATATATATATATGTATGTATGCATATGCATATACATACACATGCATACATATTTAGATATAGTACATATTTTCACCGGTCAGTACTGGTCAGAAGAAAAAAAATTCCACCGGTCAATATTGCCACAGATATGCACGTCCATTTTCTTCTCCTGAACTTTTTATTTATAGTCCCACAAGTGTGTGTTTGTCTCTGCTGCACCCTACTTAGTGTTTCCATGGAGACATGGGCAATCATTATGTCTCACAAACTCTTTATTTACATAAGCTAACTAGTTTGAATTTCAAAATTGTTCCCACTTATTAACCTTTATTATTTCAATCCCTTTTCTTACCACGATCCCAGAGTAGAAAAGAATCAGAAGCATCTTTTTATTATCTCAATAGACTTTGCACAAATTACAGAAAGAAATGATAAGAGGACAACTTTAATTCTACACAGACCACCCTTGGTCCACAACTTTTAAGTTTCAAATTTCTGTAGCCTAACGCTGTCGCCTTTCATGCCTTAAGAAAATGCCCAAATCGTTTTTTCAAAACATTTTCAAAAGTGCCAAAGACTTCGATCACCCAGATTGCAGATGACTGGTAATAGGCATTGCTATAAATAACCATCATGCCAGTGCTAACTACTATATCGTCACTAAAAAACTCCAAATTGTACCAAACGAATGACTAAATTTCTTATGCATGTACCTATATATCAGCAGTATACTCAAGTATCAAAAAATAAGAGACTGAAAAGAACAAAAAGCATACTTTAACTTTATCCTTTAATCTCTGAAGCTTTGAAGACAAAGCATGCTTCGAGAGCTCAGAATGTGGTAGAATAGACGACGTAGAGATCGAATACCTCCGCACCACAGATGCAGGCTTGTGATCGTCGTGCTCGAACGACTTCCTCGGTTCAAATCCGGACACATCCCAGTTCCACTTATTCTTCTGTTCCGCCATTTCTTTCAAAACAAACCCTAGGGTTTGAAATTTCAATCGACGATCGAAATGGAGGTAAAGAGATGAAACTTTGTCTGAAACATGGACCAGAGCCCCCCTCTGTCTCTCTCTACTTTCTCTCTCTGGCTTTGGTTGTCTCACTGATTATGCCTTCCCTCTTTTGCATATTTGCCTAATTTAGTGGCTGAATAGATATAAACGATGTCGCATGAATGGTGAGTTAGCATGGGGACAACACGCTTCAGCCTTTTCACTCACATAATATTTGCGCCTCTCATTACTTGGCCCCTCGCTCTCAAAATTTGTCACTGTGGTATGGGAAGTTTAGATAAGGCAGTGCACGTGACCCGGCGTGTGGATTGCCCTTATTTGCTTCATCAACCAAGGTTTGCCGGGTAGGCAACATCTCTCGCGGGACGTACAATAAAGAGAAATAAATAGGGATGAGAATTTAACTCATTTTGAAAATTGCTAATCTCATTTTTAATGAAATGAATTTAAGAAAAAATATTGCTATCTTGCTAGAGTTTGGAATAGGTTTTCGGAGAAGGCACAGTACCCCGCCATACCCATCCCGATTATATAAAATAATAAAAAAAATTATGTTACATAGTTAATATTTATAATGATATTTTTTAATTATTTATTAAAAATTTATATAAACTTAATAGAGTTATATATTTAAAATAAAAAATAATGTTATTTTAATTTTTCATAAATATGTATATTTTTTATTTTACACATGTATCGTTTGTTTGAAAGTTAGTTACAAATAATTTAATAAAATAAATAAATAAAAATTTAAAAATAAATAGAGATTTGCCCCTGCCTATCACCGGGTTTAAACTAATTTGGGAGCAAACTTGTTTTCATGGGGCGGGGTCTTCCGCCCCAAACTCGCCTAATTGCCATCCCAAAATAAGAGCAGTTCTAATGGTTTAATTAGTAGAACTGTTATCTTTATATTTTAGTTACCCGGTTTCAAAATAGTGCTCTAACAATTGGTTATTCATGTTCTTAAAATTCAACTGAGTCAAATGTTATTTTAAATATGACTTTTGTCTTAAATACACGGTCTAAATTTGATCAAGTCTTTTCTTTTTTTTTTCCGATGTTCAAATTGTAATAGTAGTTGGAAAAAAAAATAATTATATTGTCTAAAAAATAGCATTTCACCCTTGGAGCATAAATGTCCAGAAATAACCTTTTATAGTATTGTTACACAACTAAAATTTAATTTTAATAATACTAAAATGATTTTTAGTACTGAAATTGCTCTAAAAGTGAATTAAAGGAAGAAATGTCTATCATTGCTCCTATGAAATATTAGTGGAATACATACTCCCGATGCCCAGATGATGCGGTGTTGGAAGCATGTACCTCAGAATAATCACTCATCTAATAATAGAAACGGAAAACAAAAATACAATCAAACAACGTGACTTGCATGGTTTGCAATCTCCTCCTCGTTACTCTTTTTTTAAGTAAGGTAACTGATTAATTGTAAATTTTTCACATAATTTGGGTTTTACTGTATTAGACATCCCGTGCATTGACTTTCATTACTTTTTTCCATTTATGAATTTCATTTAGATTTATAAGTGGTGGAATCACCATGGAAGTCACCTTAATGTGACCTTCATATGGAATAATTTCTCATTTGAAACTCTTCAAAAAAAAACTTCAAATAACAGTCCTAAAACAAGATAAAAATAAAAATCGGTCCAATGCCAATCTTTTTAATCCCAAAAGTTCCCAACTTTTTTTTGTAAGTAAAATACCCTTACATTGAGATTTAGTGTAAGCATCTCTTAAACATGATTCACACTCCTTTTTCAATAAGCTTTTTCAAATTTTAAACTTAAATATCTCATAATATATAAATCTATTTTCAATAAGAGTTATATATTTTGACTCTAAAAAATTATATCAATTAAATAAGATCCATATTATATGTAAAATTTTATCCAAAAAAATCAGCCCAAAATAATAAAATTTTATCATATAGCAAAATTTCACTATTTTCCTATGAAAATGACAAAATAAGGTTGAAAATGGCCTTTTCGCAAAATTAGCATCGCAAACCACCAATGACAATTTAGGTCTTTAATTTAATATTTTTTTTTAAAGAAAAAGTGAAATGTCACTATTTTAATCAATATAGATTAAAAAAATAAACTCAACTTTAGACAATGAAGTTTCACTACTTTTAATCAAACCAATTTCAATTTAGTCCACTTTCACAAAATAGTGAATTTTCACTATTTTAATGAAATAATTTCAATTCAATTTGTTTTTAAAGAATTAATGAAATTTCACTATTTTAATCAATATAGTTCAATTCATTTGTAAACAAACAATGAAATTTCACTGATTTTATCAAACCAAATTCAGTTTAGTTCTAATTTTAAAGAAATAGTGAAATTTCACTTTTTTAATTAATATATTTTTAGTTCAATTCCAATTTTGAACAAATAGTGAAATTTTAATATTTTGATATAAAAAACAGCTTTAATACAATTTTCATGTTTAAAAACAAGTTAAATTTTTGTTGAATAACAATTTATCTTTGTGCATGCACCTAAAATTATCAATTTTTGTTTCAATTCAATTGTATACCCCCTAAAGAACATAAAAACTATTTGAAGTACACTTACTTCATGTTCAAAAACAAGTGAAATTTCATTATTTTAATCAAATCATTTATTAAACAATAAATTTTCTTTGTGCATGCACCTTAGATTATCAATTTCTAGGTTTTGATTTAGTTATGTACCCCTTAATAACACAAAAACTATTTGAAATTCACTTACAAAATATTTTTTTCCAGACAAAACATGGTGGTCTAAAACTACTAAATTGTTTTTACAAAATTTTATATGAAATATGAATCTTGTTTAATAGATATCGAATTTTAGAGTAAAAAAATATCAATTTTAGAAAGAGAAAAACAGGTTTATATAAACAAGTTATTGAATATCAAAATTAATTATTTTTTTTAAGAAATATGTGCATGCAAGCTTGTTGCAGGAAACTAAACACTCCATATTCTCCCATTGACTAATACAATAAAAGGCATAATAGTCATTTAAGAAAATAAAAGTGTGTCAACTAATCAACCAAAGACCTAAGCTAAAAAACACACGTATGAGTGGACTAGTGATGAAAAATTGTTAGAGAATATCCTCACACTCGAATTGAGTCCATAAAATGGACTCACAACTAATTATCCCTAAAAAAAGATTGATCCCTAAACTTCTTCCAATCCTATGACAAAATATGGTGAGTTCTCGTTAGGGTACTTGTGAATGCCACCAACAGAAAAAACCGACTACTCCCCTCTCTTAAGGTGGGTGGGAATGCCCTAGAATTGGGTGCATGTGAATAAAAAAGAGGAGTAGTCAGCTTATTTTAAGCAAATAACAAACAAACTCGATTAAATCCTTGGAGAATATATGTAAGGGAAATGGCAAAAGAAATTAGAAATTACGTTGTTTTTTGTCCTAGTTACATTCTAAACCCTTTGATATAGTTCATGAAGTAAAGCAAACTAGTCTAGAATAAACTGAAGAATTCTAAATCCAAGAGCTAAGATACAAGATTGATTGGCCTCTAATGTTCATCCACAAGGCTTTTATTGCACAACATAAATAAAAGAAAGACTAGATATAACATCCCGATCGACCAATTAAGTGGGGCAATTAAGAATAATAATTATTATCATAAGACAATTTGCTTAATAATTATGGACAATTCTATTTAAGACTAATAGTCTATGAATATAGAGATAAATGTGTAAAAGAGAGCAGTTAACTATGGATTGGAGACAATCAATTTTAAGAATATGATTTAATGATAAATGTCATAATTTGATAACGAATTATGATTGACGTTAATCGATGATTAACACATGAATAATTTTGGAAGATTAGTGTATGAAATACACTAAGGTAAGACTAGTAATACATGAATAAAGTATGCTTAATCAAGAAGCTGGGCAAAAAATTACAAGAGACTTTTCTGAGATTTAAAATGAGAAATTTAGGAATTAATAAAATACTCTAAAATGTAATATGATGCATGTGTAAAAGAGAATGAGAGAAAAAAATCTTTAAAAAGCTTCTACAAAGTCTTAAACCCAAGTCTAAGAAAAAATGAAGAATTTATACCAAAAAGAATAACCAACTAGGCTACAAGCACTTTTGTGCTGCATAAGCCACATGAAAAGTATATAACATGGAGGTATGTAGGGAAATTCAGAAAAAGAAGACATGTGTCATCACCCTACAACACCAACCTCTCACCCAATTAGATTGCATGCAAAACCTGCCCATATACATATATCAAGTTATGTGTATACGTGTGATATACTACACTCAGCAGACCTAATATTTTCGGCTAGAGAGAGAGAGAAAGAAGAAGAAGAAGAAGCATGAGAGAAGCTAATTTGCATGGTTATTTCAATGAATTAGGCTTAAGAGCCAAACTAAGAGGAAAGAAAAAGAAGAAGAGAAAGAGAAGACTGAGGAGAGAGAACAACCACAAATAGGTAAGTTTCTTTTACTAGAAACTTTGAATCCCCTTCAGTTTTGATTAATGTAAACTACATGTGTCACGACCCAAAACCCACCCTATGCGGATTTGGGGTCCGTGACCCGGGTTTGCGGCCCGTGGGCCGTTCCCCGTCCAAAAGGATCTGAAATACTGGGTAAAGTTTTAGCAAAATATTTTATAGTCATTAAATACACCTGGTAGCATAGTTAGTTCACCATTTGTTACATGCCAAAAAAGACATAAGTGTTTAAATACAGATCCTCCAAAAAGAACATCCTTCCAGGACCGTGGTGACATGGGAGCAATTAAGACCTTCAATATTTAACTTAATACAAAACTCGCCAAAATAGCTACCAGTAACTAGCAGCGTCTAGACCCCTGAGGCGCTTGAGGGTTCCCCAACTTCTTGTTGTCCTGAAAAAAATATAAGGGAGGTGGGTGAGCTAATAGCCCAATAAGTAATTTCTTAGCTTTAACATGGGTTAGGGATACTCCAAGGAAGTGATAGAACAAAGAGATAACAGATAGCCAATAGTCAAATGAGCAATAAGGAATACATAGCCAGTCACCAAGATGCACAACAACATTGACCCGATGGTCCAAAAGAGGCATATCCCAATATAAGGCAAGAGGCAACAACAAGGTCAATCAAAGTTGGGATCTAGCCTACCATGATAGATTGCTGCCACAACAAAACGTTAGCCAATCAAAGTTATATCATGCTTGCTACAATATGATCATTCACAGGGCATAAAATATGATCATCCAACGAATACAAGAATAAATCATCATCGAGTTCTAATAACCCAGAAATGCGTGAATCACCCAGGGCCCGGCATACCCCACTGGAACGCACATTCAGCCTCGCCTCATTATCCTGGGCTTACTGAATAGCGCTAGAGCTCTTATTATCTCAAGTCCCGAAGGACATACAAGACCCCCAAAGGGTTTTTCCCCCCACGCAATTTGTGAATGGATGGGTCATTGTGACTGAGCACAACCCCGGGTACATACCAAATATCATGATCAATAAAATTTCACACGGGATGTACAACCGTACAAAACAATTCATATCATAATCAACAAAACATAAAGTATGTGGAATATCAAGATTTCTATCAACAGGATATATCTCAAGACTAGGTCATGGTATGATAGTGCAATGATGCTCAAATATCAATGATCAAATTCACAAAGATGTAAGCAAGCAAGTCATATCCAAAGATCAGGCATAGCCGATAACCACAAGTCGATGGGCTCAAATCAAGTACATTAGGTAGTGATAGAGTACAAATTTGGCAGCAGATGGAAATGAATGTGACTGGGAATAACCCATATTAAAGCATCAGAATTACTTACCTCAAAAATAGCTTTCGGCAATTCAACTAATTTAAATCTCCTGCTCCTTCCCATTGGAGGTTCCTATAAATCAGAAATTTAATCGTCATTAACCCATCTCAATTATTCAGGGTCGATGTTACTGTTCGTGATTTAATTTAACTCTCTCGGTATTATTTAATTACACTCTTAAGGTTGCTAAGTGTATCACATCGGCTTTCAGGATATTTTATTTGGGTAAACGGGCCCTACCGTTGAGTTCGGAACGTCCAAGAAAATAAATCTAAGCCTTCGTGGCTTTTTATTTGGCTTCGGGTACCCTTGAGGGCAAAATGGTAGTTTCATATTTTAGGTGAATTAATTTTCAGAACCCCGGTTGACAAAACGGACCTCACCATTGAGTCTGGAATGCTCGAAATAGTAAGATTACACTATTTATTTATCAAATTTGGACTCCGTTTGACCTATTCAATGTCCAAGGGCAATATAGTAATTAATCCCTTTTAATAAAATAATTAAATAATTATTTTATTATTTTTATAAATTTTCCAGGGGCATAATTGCACGAAATTTCCAAAATCTGGGCCATAGTGAAATTCTGTGAAACTGTTGGGGCCAGATTGCAATTTTTCAAAAGTTTCAAACTGAACCAAAGGGTTCAGTTCATATGTAAGGGAACCGGTGCGGTCCAGTCCGGTTCTAACCGGTTCAGCTGACGTCATGATGACATCAGCCCTAAGATTTTAAATTAAAATCAGTTATATCCAAAACGACGTAGTTCAGTTTTAAATGGTTCACCCCTTTTCAATCGGGTCGGGGCCCGACCCAATACCCGGTCCGACCCGACCTGCACTGTTCATCGTCCCTAACTCTAAGGGTCACTGTAGCCCTAATTTTCAAAAATTTTATTCTTCAATTTCGTGAGATTCTGGGTACGGTTTTTCATTGTTTTCTATCCCAATCAGTTTCTGCACATAATACCAACAATCTAGTATGCATTTTAAGCATCGAATCAAGCTCTAACTGGTTCTGTTTTCAAAACGATAACCGCGACCTATAACTGGTTCTAGCACCCTCATTTTAGGTCCATTTTCCATAAAATTTGTTTCGTTGTGACCTAAAGACTGTGGGGTTTAAGTCCCTGTCATGAGATTTCTGTTTGGTCGCTGTTTTAGTGGGTTTGGGTTTTAGACCCGTATCTACATCTCAAAATTCGAGGGGCTTAAACTGAGTTCTGGGGTCGCGCAAGTGGATTTTTGAAGTCCCCTTGAGGTCTAGTTTAGGTCTCAAGTAACCAAAATGGGTTTGGTGAAGGTTGATCAGACCCATCTCAGTACAGGTCCTTCAATGGCGGTCTCTAATGGGTCATACATTTCGGGCTTCCTAAACTCCCTCTAACTGCTTAAAACCGCCCCTTAGTGTTTATTTAAACTCATGCATGCAATCTTAAGGCTCAAAGATGCTAAAACAGTACCAAAATTTCTAAGAGAAAATAAAGAGATCAAAACAGTTTTGATGCTCATACCTTCGAACGGTGGCCTCCTCTCTCTTATGGCTTGACTCAGACTTCCCAAATGTTCCTCAATTGCCTAGGCTTCTCCAGGTATACTGGAGAACACTCTCATGCATACACACGCTTGAATGGGGTCAACCTTCCCCCTCACACCAAGCCCTCTCTCTCCTTTCCCTAACACTCACTCTCTCAGCCAACTCTACGAGCACACACTCACACACAGTTCTGAAGAGTGCACTGATCTTCTGGAGGGTCAAGAGTGTGAGGTGTATCTGTATATATAATATGGCATTCTCTTGCATATAAGCTATACATATACATGTGTATACGTAAGTGTATCAGACTTAGTGGGTTTGGTGGCTGATATGAAGTGAAAGGGGGTGATGTAGGCTAATGATGTGGGGATTGCATGCATGGTCATTAGCCAATTTGGGAGGTGGCCTTGGTTAATTTGGGTTTAAGTACAAATTGGTTGCATATTTAAGCACAAAGATAGCAGCAGTCCACCTGGTAATTTTTTGGGTAACAAGAATCTTGCCCCACTTGGTCAAGGGTTCAATTCCCCTTGTCCACTCTTTTGGCTATTT
Source organism: Nyssa sinensis (assembly GCA_008638375.1). Lineage (NCBI taxonomy): Eukaryota > Viridiplantae > Streptophyta > Magnoliopsida > Cornales > Nyssaceae > Nyssa > Nyssa sinensis. The sequence goes on along the minus strand of CM018043.1, from coordinate 9,526,881 downwards.
TTTCCTATTTTAGGCTGAGGCCTCGTTTGGCAGATGCAGAATTCCATTTCGGCTATTTTTTTCATATTTTCTTTTCCGTTGCTCCTTTTTCGACGCGGTTTCTTCCAGTCACTTCCTATTTAGGTTAGCTTCAATATCCAAGGTTTAGTGCCGGTCATTAATTTCTTGGAATTTCTGTAGCTAGCTAATTCGAGTTTTAATTGAGATAAAACAATGCTTAAAATAGCCAAATTACCTCATTAATTTCCCCAATGGACTTCATTACATTAATTAAGTAGGAAAATAATTTCGGGGTGTTACAACATGCATGTATTTAGTATAGTAAATGGATGAAAATGGGAGAAAAATAGCATTGTTTGAGCTCGAGGAACCCTAAGGTAACACTGACCGAATTTGGAAAAATTGGGTTACGATGTAAACTTAACCAAACTTGATATGGACACCAAAGCTCGAAAGAGCATAAAAAATGGGACACAATGCAGTTTAAACTACTAAAAATGGCCAATTGACCACTAAGAAATTACGATTTGCAATCTAGAGAAAGAAAATCTAAATGACACATTTTATCGTGATTTCCTTGTTCTTATGAATGTGAAATGGTCTCTGAGGGTTCTAGGAACACAATGGGGAAAAATGAGGTTAAGAACACAATTGAGACGTGTTGAAATAACGACTGAAATACCTCGCTGGAAAACTAGCTTCATTGGAGCAACCCCTATTACTGCCTATTTCAACGACCAACCTTAAGTGAAACCAAATTTCAACATTAGATATGGAATCCTTGTAGAAAAATAGTTCGAATGTAGTCAGATTTGTGGCCGGAAAACAATCGCTGGAGTTCGCTGTCACTTGAGAAGGTGATCGGTGCCGATAAGGTCTTTGTTGACTAAGTCAACTGTTGACCAGGTCGGTCAATGGCTCAGATCGGGTCAACCCACTTAAAACAAATCCTAACTTAAAAGGAAATGGCGTCGTTTTGAACCCTTATAGAATAATAATAATAATAATAATAATAATAATAATAATAATTAAAAAAAAAAAAATGTGCTGACATCAGCATGACGCAGTGAATAGGATTGAATCGTTTGGTTTCATCTAATTGAGCCAGTTCACTTATAATGGGACTAAACCAGTCAGCTTTCTTATATATTTTCTAAAATTATGAAATGACCCCCCAGATTTTTGATAATTACGAAAAGACCTAGAAAAATAATTTAAATTATTTGTAAATCTTTTATAACTATAAAAAATTACCAAAATGCCCTTAAGTCAAAAATTGGCCAAACAAAAATCAATTAAAATGCATGAATAGTCTAACCAAACTTTTTTGGGCGTTTCAAACTCAACAACATAGTCCAATTTACGAAATCAGACCTCGAAAAATATGAACGGACAAATGAAAAAATTCTAATTATCTCTTAAGTGGTTAATTAAGCTATCAATTGAACTCTGCTGACTTTGAAAATACTTACTTAAATATTTTTAGACATTCTGGACCCAACGACGGGGTCCATTTTATGAAACAAAGTTCTAAAAATATAGACACTAAAAATTTCATAATTACCATTATGCCCTTAGTAATCTAAAAGCTAGTTAAATGTTAAAGATAGCATATTTTGACTTTCTTTGACATTCCGGACTCAACGGTGGGCAAACAATGAGACACATGAAAGTGTAAAATTATGAAAATACTCATAGGCTTAATATAAGTAATAGATTGGTAAATGAAGATCTGAAAAAGCTTAAATTAATTATCTTCGACATTTCGAACTTGACGGTGATGTCTTTTTTAGAGAAATAAGATCTGATAACAAACTGAAAAAAATGACAAATATGTCATTAAGGCTTAATGAAGCTACCAGAAAAGTATAGATGAAATTAAAAGGTCTATGTAAATGTTTTAAGGACTGTCTGGACTCAAAAAATAAAGTCTGAATACGTAAATTGTGTAAGAAGAAATATGGGACATTAAAAGTATAAATTACCATTATGCCCCTAAAGAGCCAAATAAGCTATAAAGCATTAGAAACCCTAAATTAGGAATTTGAGGGTCTCTTAATCAACTAGACTAAGTTCAAGAACTTTAAACACTAAATTGAGGTACCTAAATTAGAATGTATGCTGATTTAGCGTATAATGTATTTTTGATCCATGATTATAGGATCATCCAAATTATGGGAAAATGGAACAAAGTTATGGGATAACTACTATGGTACCGGTATGGGACTGCAATACTAATGACCCAATGTAAATAAACCCAAACTCTAGTATATGAATTTCTACTCTGCCAATATGACCTACTTGTATAGCTGCCAATCTCAATTTCTTGAAACATGCAATAGTAATTGCTTCAAGTCCCCAACCCATTGATTATCGTGTTTTCATTATGTGAAATTTGTCCTATTTGTTGTGATCATTTATAAGTCTTTTGACTCATTGGCTATATCTTGTCTTTGTGATCATTGTGATCCCTTTTGTTGTGGATATTTGTGATCTATACATATTGACATACTTTTTGGAATCCTTTTGCTGATAACATTATTTGTGAGTACCTAGGGTTGTGTTTGTCACAATGCCTATCTTGACTCTTTGGATGCTGATGACCTACGGGTTGGTGTTTGGCAATGATACCCAACACATAGTCCTGATAAGGATATGAATTTGATAAGAGCTCTTGATGCCATTCAGGGAAACCCAAAGACGAGTGGTGAACTTGAATGAGTGCTGTGTGGGGGTAGTAGGACCTTATTTGTTGATAGCATCTATTTGACTCAATTTGTTTATGTTTGATTCCACACCATTTGTTGACTTGATGATGTCACTCTTTCAATGATAAATACGCCTATGAGACTTATCTTTTATATTTGATTTGAATCCCTTTGATTTGAGAAATCAAACATTATATGTTGATAAATGTGTGCTTGTTGACTTGTTTAGTTATTCTTATCGCATTTGTGAACTCCTTATGAACTGTGTTATTCTGTCCTGATGGCCAATTCCTTTGAACTTGAAATTCTATGATTATTCGCTTGTTATACACCCTTGTGTAACTTATGACGGAGTGAATGATTTATTTACTGAGTTAAGTTAGTTCACCCTAGAATTATAACAATTTTTCAGGTATCACAAGATGGAAGGAAAGGCAGTGACAGTAACTAATGGAGCTAGTGGTATACTTGTGGGAAACTTTGACGATGTATAGCTTCAAGTCTTAATTTGAACATATATCCTGTAAGGTTGATATTAATGTTAGATATTGTGACATAGTGACACTAGAAATGCTATTAGACTTGAATTGTGATTAATGATGATGGAAATTCTACTTGGAGGTAAATCATATTAATGATTATTAAAGTTTGATTTGGATATCAAATGAGTAGCATATGTGTAGCTTTCGCACTTGCTTAAAAAGAAATTTTTTCACTATCTTGTGAGATTCATTTGATTTTGTACGGCCTGTCTGAGTGATAATGTCGGTCACCCACCCCTAATTTGTATAGGGTGGGTTTCGAGTCGTGACAGTAGGGGAGAGTACTAATTGCATGAACAAATAAAGCGAATTTAATGACATAAAGAATAATAAAGCTTAAAAGAAGGTCATTCACCTATTTTTATTAATAGTGATAGAAGCCGACAAGTTACCCCTCACTATTCTCTATGAGAAAAGGAGGCGAGGTAATGGGCTAACACCCATCACTCACTTCTATCAAATAAGGATGGAAGATAGTGACTCGAGTAAGAAAAGAAAAGAGTATGAATAGAATTCGGGCCCAAAAGTTTCCTATGAATTCATTTAGATAACAGAATTAGAACCAATGTAGTTCTCCAATTCAATTGCTTCTATCAAAAGTGATAGAATAAATTGAATTGGGTAAAAAAAGAAAGGGTTTAAAGAGCGTACCTGATTATTTGCATTGAATCAAATAGTACTTTGACTTGAATTCCTTGACTTTGGATCATCAATTTTGCAGTACTCTGGCTTATATTGGGTAAAACTCTGTCTTGTGTAGGACCAAGCTTAAAAAAATATGAGAGAAATATATATATATATATATAGAGAGAGAGAGAGAGGGAGAGAGAGAAAGTAATTGTAGCAGCACTATTACTCTTAATTTTATGTCCCCTTTCTTGGTGGCTAATAGGCATTATTTCTAGGCAAATATGGAGGCTTAATCCAAGGGTTCACAATGAATCCTTTAAATGGAAGGCTAGATTAAGACTTGGTGTGCAAACAAACAAGATTGAAAAGTTTTAATGCACAAGAAAGTTTTAATCCCTTATATGGAAGACTTACATTAATCCTTGGTGTGCAAACAAACAAGATTGGAAAGTTTTAATGCACAAAAAAGGTAATTCCTTAGAGGCCACTAAGAAAACTCATTGAAATAAGAAATGAATGATAAATTTAAGTTCTTATACATAAGGAAAGCAATTTCCAAGTGATGATAACGGCAAGTAAATGCCACCTATATTTACTAAATCGTTCCTAATTGGGTTGGAGATTTTGGGACATGAAAATTATTAAAATGCCACAAAGGCATAAAAAGTCAAAATTGTCCCTAAGGGACAAAATTACCAAATTAACCTCAAAATGGTAAAATGGTATGTAAATTGCATGTATGCCCATAAATGATCAGAATGACATATTAGGGATAGGATTATACCAAAATTATCAAAGTGTCATCTAAAGGGCAAAATGACACAAATAATACAAAAATACCCCTAGAAAGTGAAAAACCTCTAGAATTTACCAAATTATTCCTAGAGGTAAAGAAATGTTAGAAATTACCAAAGTATCATTGACGGTCAAAAATGTACAAAATGATCAAAATATACTCAAGAGCCCTAATGTACTTAATGATTTAAACATCCTTAGTGGACAAAATGACTAAAATGTCCTTAGGGGGCAAAATAGCCAAAATGTCCTTAATGGGTGAAAAGACCGAAATGCCCATAAAGGGCTGAAAAGACCAAAATTCCCTTTAAGGGACGAAATGAACAAAAATGTCCTTAGTGGACAAAAAGACCAAAATGCCCTTAAGGGGCGAAATGAAAATTTATATTAATTATAAAAAGGACCCCAAGGTTTTATAAATAATTAAACAATGTTCCTAAATTTTAGTAAAATCACTATTTATCCTTGGACTTTAAACTAGTAAATAAAAGGCAAATAAAAATACGAGAAGGGACATTCTAAAGATTTTTGGGCGCTCCAGACTCAATGACGAGGTATGTTTGGATATCGAATATAGTCCCGCATAAATACTTAGAATGAGAAAAATACCCAAAATGTTAATTAAAGCAATTAAAATGCAAATTAAAATCTAGAAGGGCGTGTCCTAGGTTTTTGGATGCCCTGAATTCAAATGTGATGTCAGATTAAGTAAACAAGGACCCAACAATAGTCCCACCTAAATTAGTAAAATGAAAATTATGCTCCTAGAACTAAATTGATATTAAGGTGCAAATTTAAGTCCATAAAGGGCTTGTGCAAGGTTGTTACTATTTCATTCTTAAACTTAAAACTAGTAAATAAAAGGCAAATGAAAATACAAAAAGGGGCATACCAAATATTTTTGGGTGCTCCAGACTCAATGATAAGGTATGCTTAGATACCGAAGATGGTCCCACATAAATACTTAGAATGACAAAAAAACCCGTAACGTTAATTAAAGCAATTGAAATGCAAATTAAAATAAGGAAGAGCCCAAGGTTTTTGGACGTGCTAAATTCAAATGTGATGTCAGATTAAACAAATAAAAACCTAACAATAGTCCCACCTAAATTAGTAAAATGACAATTATGGTTCTATAACTAAATTGAACAATTAAGGTGCGAATTTAAGTCCAAAAAGGACTTGTGCAAGGTTGTTACTATTTTACACTTAGACTGAAAACTAGTAAATAAAAGGCAAATGAAAATACGAGAAGGGGCATACCAAAGATTTTTGGGTGCCTCTAAACTCAATGGTGAGGTATGTTTGGATATTTGAAAACCTGAAGATGGTCCTACATAAATACTTATACTGGCAAAAATACCCATAATGTTAATTAAAACAATTGAAATGCAAATTAAAATAAGGAATGACATGTCCAAGGTTTTTAGACGTCTTGAATTCGAATGTAGGAGTGCAACTTGGGTGGGCCAGACTCGAGTTGAGGCATGTCTAAGCCCAACCCAAGCTCTGAGACAGCTAGCCCTAAGCTCGGCTTGATCCCGACCTTAAGCTTGAGGTACTCAACCTAAGCCCAACCCGAACTATAAATCAATAATTTTAGGTTTAGCCCGAGCTCAACAATACACAACAAGACCTACCAACAATAGATTATCCATAAATTTTCAAATGAAAAATCACATAATATTTTTTAAATAACTCAAGTTTAAGCTTAATAATTTCTTACTAGTCATGTTCAACCTCAGAGATTAAAACCACTAAATGATTACCGACTTTGAATTTGGGCTCTATGAGAAAAAAATATTTTCTAGATAACTATGTGACAAAGAATCGCGAGCTCATATTACTCAAAGACAAACTCATCAACAATGAAGAACAAGACAATTCCATTATTCTCCTTATCAACGATGCGTTGTTGCTAGTGTTGACAAATCTTATTTAACAAATGTGATTAGTCTGCCATAGATGAAAATGAAGGACGAAAAACTTATAGAAGACATTTGTTAGTCAACGAATTGGTGAAAAACCTTTGTAGAATCGATGGCCAACGAAATGGAGAAAGATATCAACAGAGTTGATTGTCGGTTAAATAGAAAAGACTTTTGTTGCAGAGTATCCAGTAAAGTGGAGGATGAAGACATTTGCAAAGAAGTTTTGAAGGTTGCGACTAGGTTTTTCTCCATCTGAAAGGGTAAAGAACCACTGACATTATATATTAAATCAAGAGAACAGTTCAGATTTGATAAGAATTGATTGAATGACTTACAAAAGATATAAAATATATGTGTGTATTTGGGCTTGGGTTGCTCGGACTTTCAAATCCCAGGTTTAGGCCCAGCCCGAATTGATGTCGGGCTTAAGTTTTGGAGCCGAGGCCCATCCCAAATTCTAAATAAATCTGTCTAAGCGTTAAAATTTTTGGGCTGGGCTTGGGTTCACCCGCCCAACTAGTAGCCCTATTCAAATGTGATGTCAAATTAAGCAAATGAGGACCCAACAATGGTCTCATCTAAATTAGTAAAATGATAATTATGTCCCTAGAACTAAATTGAACAATTAAGGTGAGAATTTAAGTACAAAAAGAGCTTGTGCAAGGTTGTTGGATGCCCTGCATTCAAATATGACATTCGATTAAGTAAATTAAGACTTAGCAGTGGTTTCACCTAAATTAGTAAAATAACAACATTGCTCTTGAAATTAAATTTAATAATTGAATGGCTAATTAAAGATCTGGAAAGTGCATGTCCAAGGTTTTCAAATGTCCCAAATCCAAATACAAACATCCAAGGTTTTCAAATGTCCCAAATCCAAATACAACATTGGAATTAAAAAATTAGGACACAGTTATGAGTCTCATATAAATGTGTAAATTTACAATACTGCCCCTAAGCATAGAGCAAATATCTAAAAGAGAATAAAATATAGAGAGACCTACCTTTGACTTTTTGGACTTTCTGAAACCATTTTGAAGGTTCATTTGGTGAGATAGTATCTCGATAGACGTGATTATAGTATCAATAAAATTATAATAACGTCCATGGGCATAGAACATATATCTAAAGGAAAAAATAAAATATAAGGAGATCTACCTTAAGGTTTTTAGACTTTATAGATCCGTTTTTAAGGCCAGTTTTGTGAGACAATGTTATGATAAATTTGACATCAATGTCGATAAAATTAAAAAAATACCCTTAGAGAATTAAAGACATCTAAATAATATTAAAATTTTGGGATAAGACCTCTTTAGAATTTTGAGGAACAAAAACTCATTTTGAGCTGTTTGGACAAATGGATACTTTATGTATAGGTAAATGTATAATTGACTTATTTATCTACCTAATAACAAACAACGCATTAAGTAGTTAAATTGATTATAATTGACTAGGTCACACAAGAATTTCTCATTTAACGATCATACGCTATATTTGGTACGCAGGAATGGAATAGTCATTCCATGGAATGAAATAGGAAATGAAATAAAAATGACATAAAATGGAATGATGATTACTCATCTAGACCAAAGGAATGCTTTGAATGACTTTTAATGGAATGCATGTTCCATAGAATAAGCATTTTCACTCATACCAAATAAAAACAATAAATGACAAAGTTAGAATGAACATTCTTAAAATACCCATTCTACTAGACTAAACGCAATGATAGTGTATGTATTTATTATTCACAAGTACACAAACACACTGCAAACCAAAAAATTCTTGAGTAAATTTGGTTCATGAATTAGACAAATTAAAATCTGTTATGTGAATAATTTATCAATTTTAAAAAGACAAAAAAATATTTCATATCTCATTAATAAATAGATAATATTATTGTAAGTTTGAGTGCATATGAGATAAGTGTTTTAATCATTGAATTATTTAAAAACTAAATTTTTTATTTATCTCAATTATATTATTTTTAATTTTTAAACAATTTAATTATTAAAAAAATTATATATTATATACATTCTTATCCTTATTAAATTGAGATTCGTTAATTCAATTATCCGGTTCACCTATAAATTGCTCGTGAACACTTTGGTATAAGAATACAGAACCTGAAAGAAGCGCTTTTGCAAATCAAAAAGCTGCTTAGTAGGTGACTGGACGTATCAATGGTGAACTAATCAGTACTACAACAAACAAACAAACAGCAGCTAAACCACGGGCGATTTGATTTCTTTATAGGAGTTGGCGATAAAAACGACAGCAGTACCAAACTACTTCGCCTGCAATACAGAACACGCACGCAATAGTTAACCCAATGCAGTGCACTGTGTACAGCGTCAGCGGCAGGGCCGTACCTGCACCAAAGTAATTGTACTAAAACAAACTGTGCTTCACGTTTTGTGTGTACCGATCGACTTTTAATTTTTTTTAACGAAAGCAGTGGATTGTTATAATATATGAATTTTAATTGACAAAATTTTAATTCAGTTTATGATTAATAAATGAAAATAATATTCATTTTATTGTAATGATACGAGATACTGAAATCATCTTCCTCTTATCGAAAAGGATATGATAATTAATTGAACTAATTTTAATTGAATATATAACAATATACTTTTATGTCGTAATCTAATAACAATTTTTTTTTTATTTTCTTAATCAAATTTGTTCTTATGTTTAAAAAATTAAAAAGTAAATTATATTAATTTTTTAATAATTATAAAATTTTTTAAAATTTTTAAAATTACATTTACTTTTTTATTTTATTTGATAAATTACAAATATTCTATCCAATCAAATTTTCTTTTAAAATGCTCCTTTAAAGTTTTTTTTTTAACAATTTTTTTCAAATATCGACCAAATATTTTAAATTTTTTTCTCATTTTCAAGTAAATATTAAATTTATTTTTATATAAAATAAAAATAAATTATTTACCTTAAATTTTAAAAATAAAAAATCCTCTAAAAAAGGTTACAAAAATTAGTTAAAATTGAAAAAAAATTACAAAAAAACAATAAATAGATAGTTTTATCATTTTAAAAAATAAATTGACTAGAAAAAAAATATTTATAATTTGTCAAATAAAGTATGGAAGGTCAGTATAATTTTAAAAATCTCAAAAGAAATTAATATAATTGTCAGAAATCTCAGGACATGTTAGTATAATTTATCCAAAATTAAATTATAACTAAATTTCTATTGAATAAAACTTTTTCTCCCTTTGTGTAAAGATGGAAATAATATTAGTATTTTACATTTGATTAAGGACTTTGTAAAAGAAAAATTCTTAACTACTTTTACATTCAAATAAAAATCTTTTAATATACTTTTGTTTAAGAATATTTATGAACTTCAATGGCTAGATGTGGAATTAATATAATTTTTCTTTTGTCAAATCTATTTTTATATATTTAATGTTAGGGCCACGATTTTAATACCTTGGTAACCTTGTTATCAATCGAAAATCTTAACCTCCAATCGAATAATCAATTAAGTAGATTTTATCTGATTATTGGAGAAGTCGCAATTTTCGAATAGAAATGGGGCCAAATGGGGTTTAATTATTGTTTCAAATTATAATTTAATTTGGGATAATTTTATGGTTCAAAATGCACATTTTTTTTTTCGTATGGTGTAAAACGTATTATTATTTCTAAGTAAGTTGAATTATTTGAAATGGAAAGACTCATCTCTCATATACATACGATTCTGATTTGAGTTGTTTCACATGTACATAATTCAATAGGAGCAAGTTAACAAAATTATTTAATGTGGAGAATTCTAGATTTTTTTAAAAACTTATAAAATATTTAAAAGTTATAATTTTTTTTTTTCAAAAGTCATAATCCACCTTTTATGTTCATATTTATGACTTGAATGGTTAATACGAATTTAATTCCTCTCCAGTTCAAGTATGAAATGAATATTTTCAATACATTATGACTTAATTACAAGTAAGCTACAAAAAAATAAATGGATTAGATCAAATGGACGTACTGGGTAATTAAAGCTTATTTAAACTATTTTAATTTCTTGATTTGATCTAATTTATTAATTTTTTTTTATAATTAAATTGTTGTTTCTCTATTAATTAACTAAAGCCCAATTCAATGGGTACATTAGAACGTTGATGGGTGTTTGGGAGGTTGGGAGAGGGGGGTTTACATTAGAAGGTTTTGACTTTTCAATAGTGGATTCATTAAATTTGGGATCAATGTATAGGAAAGTTAGTAATGTGTCAGCAGTTCATCACAATCTTCCATATTTGAAAAGAAAATGGACATTGGAAGAAAATGTGGTCTTCAGCCTCTATGGCAGTATGGTAGAGACAGCAGGTAGCCTCTGATAATTCTCCATTCAAGCAACCTATTCATTAAAGACAATCTTCCCAGCCAATTAAACCACAAAATAAAGGCTTGTCTAGGAATGTGGTGTTAAAACCAAATAGCATTGTATCAGGAAACCTTAAGAGGCTGAGTTTGTTCCAGTAGTTGTAAGTTTCCACTGAACGAAGTCAGAAGAAGTAACCAGCCGGGGGGGTTGAAGTCTGTTATGGATTGAAGACATTGTAAGTTCCTTGGCCAGTTCCAGACACCATTGTGAATAATACCGAGACTCTGGTTCTAGGATTAGCTGAATCTCCCATCTAAATTCTATATTCTGAGTGTTATGTTAGTACGCCTTCTAGGTGCTAGGGGTTCAAACAATAGAGAAGTTGTCTTTCCATCCCCAATTCCATAGCTGATACAAGTTTTGATTATTGATCTAAGCTTCAACAGCTTTCTCCATGTCCAACTACAATAAGTAAGGATAAGGACAAACCAAAAATTGAGACTTTTGAGTCTGCAAGTATGGATCCACTCTCTCCGTAGAGATTCCCTTCTAGTACAGATGACCCAAATGTGTCTGATCATAGAAGCCTTATTCCATTCATAAAGCCTCTTAATGTTTAAACCTCCTTCCTCTTTGGTTGCAAAGGGCTGACCAACTGAATTTAATTGAGTAGCATCTATTTTCCTTTCCAGACCATATAAAATCTTTCATTTCTATTCTATTTTCTTAAGAACTTTGTTAGGTATAATAAATAAGCTGCTACAGTATGCTTGGATGCTACTGAGCACAGTTATAATTAGTTGAATCCTACCTGCATGGGATAAGCTCTTGTTGGCCCAACTTTTGATTCTGTTAGGATATTATCCTCCAAGGTCCTACAATCCTTATTCTTCAACTTTGTAGTGATTAGAGGTACCCCCAAGTATTTCACTAGAAGCTTGCGTTCCTTTATTTGTAGAATAGTGCATAAGTGGTCCTTGGAGCTCTGATAAATTCCAACCATATAGGCTACACTACACTCTTTAGTTTGATTCTTTTGGTACCTGTTAGTTATTGGGAAGCGTTTGTTGTTTTCCCATCTTTTGAATTGTAAAAGCCTAACCTTGAGAAATTATTGCATGGTCTCCAACAATTATGAATTTTCATGTATGCAAAATTAATTTTTTTCTCTCCCAAAAGTCCAACATATTTTACACATAACAACTTATGATTAGCCGGAACCAATAGTGCCGAACCATGCAATAACTTCTTGACCTTAGCTTGCTTTATTTTTTACAACAGAAAATGGAATTATTATTAATAAAACATAAAAAAAAAAAAAATAGACAACTCTGACAGAAGAAGAGGATCCAGCCAAGATGGGAGATCCTCCAACCAAACACCAAAATCATCCATAGAAAAGGACTGCTTACCTAAGGCATGGGCCACTTGATTGCTAGCTCTACCAACATGTTTAAAACAACCCACACCCAATTCCCTTCCCAACTTAAGAACATCAAGAAGAATGATTTCAACTTCAGGAGAAAAATTAGATTGAAGATTCAGGAGATGGACTAGTCATTTGTTATTAGACTCGACCTCAAAGCCAAAGAATCCCATATCTAAGCAAAAGCGAAAGCCATCCAACAAAGTATAAGCCTTCATACATAGAGCGTTAGAAATAGCAACATGTCTCTGCGATAAACCCGCAAGAAAAAATCTTGCATGGTCTCTAATAAAGCACCAGTCACCCCAACATTCCTATCCTTCAGGCACACACCATCCACGTCAAGTTTCAGAAGAGAGGAAGGGGGCGGGGACCAATGGCCGGAGGAATTCAAACCAAAAGACTGACTTGAAAGAGCAGCCACCTCTAGTGCCACACCAAATTCCAGAGCATGCTGTTGGGCAAGGCGTGCAAGTTGTAATGGGTCATAGATTTGATGATTAAAAATAAGCTCATTACGAGCCTTCCAAATCATCCATAGTACAAAAACCGCCAACAAGACAAGGTCCTCCCTCTCACTCATCAAGATCATCCTAAGGCTTTATCAAAGAACTCCATCAATCAGAAAAAGAGATACCGCAACTTTGACACTATCCACCTGCAAAATAGAAATGTACCAACCTGCCTTGTAAAAAAACTTAACAGAATTTAAAAATGGGCAGAGTATCAACCATAATATTTCAATGACACGGATGAGGACCAAGACTTAGAATCTCATGAGAACACTTCTAGATGAAAGATTGAAACTTTGGAGGATAAGTTTCCAAATGTGATGTTGCTCTTTTAGAGGACCTCCTGTCCTTCGCTACCTGTTAAGAACTCAAGATCAGAGAGTCACCGGATAGGTTCCGGTGATAGTCACTTCGATAATAAAGTTAGTAAATAGGAAAAGACTCTAATTTAAAAAAATAATTGAACATGATTAGAAAGCGTATCTTATGGTCTTATTTATAGGCTGTAGATCTCCAAAGTTAAGTAGAATTAGGAGTCATAAAAGTAGAAATTTGTAGATATCTGAAGATAGTAGTTGCTATATTGAACTCTATTTCCTTATTTTGAGATCGGTAAGATATGGAAGACGATGCCATGTTCTGAACCACGTACCTCTGAACCCCCCATGCCTATCTGATTTGGATAGAACAATCTTTCTTGATCTATACAATAAAGAGCTTTGTATATTCACATGTCATGCTATGAATGTATTTGTCATTTTATAGTATATCAGCTACTCCCCCCGAACCTTAATTCTGTGGAACCCGTGCAGAGCTAAGGTTAGGGTTTCTAAAGAGTCACGCGTATTTTCATCAATGCGCTGTTTGGTATTCTGATAAAATAGTCGTTGATGGGACAGTTATAGCCTTATCATTGCACTAGTAGCCGACTGAGTAATCTAGGCCATTATTAGCCAACCGTTGGTTGGGATTTCGGGGCCATAAATGTCGATCCTCCTTAGGTTGTCTTATAAATAGACAAACCCCCCCACAAGAAGAGGCTTTTACGACCTCTTTATCATTCCAAGTTGAATTCTAAGCAAAAGAAGACTCTTAGGCGATTCCCGGTGTGCCCGAAGACTACTTCAGCGCCCACTCTTAGTTTTTGGTCAGTTGTGACAACCTTCTCGTTTCTTATTTTTGTTATTATTCTTCTTGCCTACTTCATTCATGAGGATGCCGTCCTCATATGCTTATTCAAGCATGGGGGAGAGGAAAAGAGGTAAATGGTAGAAATAAGGGATCAAGGGGCACTAGGCCCTATTTCGAGCGATGAAGTGGGGAGTGCCTTTAGTGACAACTCGGGAGTACTCCTAATTGAGGCGCACCTCGAGTCTAGGGATAGAGAGGTCTGCTCGTCGAGCCGGCCTCATAGGAGAGAGGAGGCGAGAGTGCAATGACTAAGGGCATGTTAGATGCCCTTAAAGTAAGTTTTGATTTCCTTCAAAATGTGTTCTGTAGGATCCCGAGGGTTGTAGATCGCCCATCAGATATTGAGAGATGAGAGATCTGTGCCTACCTAGAATGGTTTGAGGTCGGTGTACATTTCCCTCTCCATCCTCTAGTGAACGAATTTTTCAGCTGGTTCAATATCTGCCCTGCCGAGCTGAACATCAATAATTAGAGGCAACTAATGACCTTCTTAGTCCTAGGTCACCAAAACAACGTCGAAGTAGACCTAGACTTGATTAGAAGTAACATGGACATGAAGTTCCTGAAGTTCAGATGGGATGTACTACATATCCTTTAACAAGAGGTTCAAACCACTGACCTCGGTACCCACTTCCAACAAGACATGAAAAAAGTGGTACTTCTTTGTCAATGATGGCTGAAAACACGAAGACTTTCGAGAACCGGAGCCGTTTCTTCCCTCGGCACACCGGTTTTAAGGGTGAGCCTACAGAACTTTGGCTTCTAACCTGGATATTATAATCTCATTCCTAATCCTAACTAACGTTTTTTCTGAATTTCTATTGTCACAGATAAGAAGGCTTGGAAAAGGTCAATTTTCACCCTCCGACTTTCAAGAGAAGTACAAAAGATTCCTTCACCCGCAAGACCGTCCTCACGACTGAATCCTCACCCTTTATAACCCCATGGATGTCAGGCTAGTGAAGGACAAAGCAGCGGTTCTGAAGAAGATAGCTCTCAAGAGCTAGACGCCCGGAACTAAAAAGGTCAGGGGAACGTCCAGCTCTGCGGTTTAAGCTCCTCTTCAAAAAAAGAGGAGGACCAAGGTGGGGGGATCCTAGTTCTCTCGAAGGTACAATTTTCAAGAAGTTGGCCCTACCAACTGTTTGGCGAGAGCTGCCACCATCCAGCCCCCACAATGCGTCATGGATTCTACGGTGAGGGAAAAATAGGCGCAGTTTCTCCCAGCGTGGCCTCGGCTGAAACTGGGGAAGTGGCTATCAAGAGGGCCTATGAAGAGGCCTGGAGCTCGGCTACAGGTCGCTTCAAGGGTCTGAAGCCCTGGAAGATAGCTAGAGACCTCCTGGTTTCTCACATGAGGGTAAGACTTTTATCTTTAGTTGATTTTATATATGTGATTAACTTCTATTCTCACTGACTCATCTAATTTTTATTTTTCATAGGCGGTTCACGCCATGGCTACTATTATGGACTGCCTCGAAGAATTAGAATGGGAGGATAAGCTGCAGGTTGAGTTGGACGAAACTCGGTTATAGCTCAGGATAGCCTGCTCTACATCGCTCTCCTTTGAGAAGAAGTTGAAGGAATCCTTCAACAATGTGGCCATTCTAGAGTCACAGAAAAATGCTCTAGCTGCAGAAAAAGTATGTAAATCTCTAAAGCCCAAACCGCCATCTTTTTTTGAGTTGCCCATCTTATTCAAAGAAAGCCAATGAATCTTCTACTCGTCCTTTTTTTTTGCCGCCACCAAAAAGTATTGATTCAGGAAATTATTTGCTGACAAATCTATAAAGGCAACTTAAAACATGACATGGCATAGGACAGAATAGTCATAACTACTGCCTTAATAACCACCTCTTTACCTGCAAGGGATAACAACTTCTTTTTCCAACCTTAGATTTTAGGCACAATCTAAAATACTTTTCTATATGTTAGAAGGATTATAACTAATAGAAGCATCCATAAACAACCCATTATGAAAATATTTCCTTTTCAACAATTGAGGATCCATAAAACCAGGCAACTGCAACAAACGTTATCCCTGTTTTGCAAATAAAGTAAGGTTAAAATAATGTAAATCTCTAAAACTCAAACCATCATCTCTTTTTGAGACTCCCTATTTTACTCTAAGCAAGCTAATGAATCTTTCACTCATCCTTTTTCTATCCCCTACCAAAGATTACTAATTCAGGAAGTTATTTGATGACAAAGTTATAAAAGGAACTTAAAACATAATATAGCATATGACGGAATAGTCAGAGCTACTGCCTTAATAACCACTTCTTTACCTACAAAGTATAACAATTTCTCCTTCCAACCATGGGTTTTAGACTCAATATTTTCCTTAATGGAAGAAAATAGGTTTGTCTTGTTTTGACCCACCATAGTTGGCAAACCCAAATATTTATCATGACCAATGACACTAGAAACACTCATATGTCTAAATAAAAATCTCATGAACTTCATAGAGGTAGTATTGCTAGAGAAAATAAAGGATTTATAAAATTTTATTAGTTACCCTAAAGCCCTCTCATAGCCTTACAAAATCTACTTAATTAGAGCACAATGATATAGAGAAGTTCTACAAAATAAAAAGGAGTTGTCTACAAACAAAAGGTGAGAAATACCTAATCCAAACTCTTTTAAGAGTATTGGTATGTTCGTAGTCCTCAACAAACTTGAAAATCCATTTGCTACAAGCAAATACAAATACGAAGACAAAGGGTTCCCTTGTTTTAGATCGCAAGATGGAAAGATATTCCCTTGCACCTGCCTATTAAAAATCATAGAATAAGACATAGTCGAAACACAATCCATGATCCACTCTATCCATTGATGTGAAAAACCTAGTCTTTCCATCATAAAATCCAAAAAACACCATTTTACCCTTGTTATAGGCCTTAATCATATTGAGATTTAACACCATATGGTATTTATTCCTTTCTTCCAAGTCTTTAGACTGTGTAACAATTCTTGAGCTACAATAAAGCTATCTGTGTTGGGTAGTGTGGATCCTGATAAATACCCAAATTTTTCTGACGATGTTTTTGGTATTTCATATTATTGTCATGTTGCCTTAATACTATATATTTATAGTTAAAGAGTCTCATCTCATTATAACTTGTAACTCTTTTAGATCATAGTAAAACTTTAACAAGCCGTGGACGTAGCCCTATTCTGGAGTGAATCACGTAAATCTTTGCATTTTTGTGTGTGCGTGTGATTTTATATTCATCTTTATTTTCTTGTTTATTTTCATGTCTCGTTGATCTTGATTAGGTGATTATATTCCTAATAGTCTGTTATTTGGCGGCCTAGGATAAATGTGCACTAATTGGAACTGATTACCTTGGGTTAAACCTATTTCAACTGATTAGCAAAGGTCTTGGCAATTATTTTGTAAGTAACATTACATAGACTGATCAGGCGAAAATGACTCATATTCATTGGGCATTTAATCTTTGTAATCATTACTATGTCAAAATGATTTAGACTCCATTACTAGATTCTTGAATGAAAGAAACCCTTAACCACTTTGAGAGGAAACAGTTTGTTAATTTCTCATGTTGGCTAATTCTGATTCTAAAACATTGGTTTATGTAAATATGTCAAGCGAGAACTCATGCTACATCTATTCGAGCCTCAATCTAGTTGAAGATTGAATACCCAAATACTTAAATTGACCAACATATCTCTTGTGTTTAGGAATGAGAAGTGGACTTAGCTACCTAATTATTGAATATAGAGGCTAGGCACACACTTCAAAAGTTCACTGTGTTTGTGTTCATGTATTCATACATACACATCACACATTTTGTATCACTTTACTTTAGTTGCATAAATCACGTTTTCAACTTAGATTTGATTTGAAAACGTATTTATAAAGCTTGGATATTTTTTTGAATGTCTTTCAACATTTAACATTGGTCTCACAAGTTTTTAGAACAAGGTCAATGAAAAACGATTTTGAAAATAATTTTTAAATTGACCTATTTTTACTATTTTGATCAGTAACTTGAAAAGTATTTTTACTTTTGAGGTGATACCAATTGTATATGAAAGTAGACTTCAAAAGCTTTCCAACGATAAGTAGAATGCCCCGATTGGATTTTGTATGAGTGTGATATCATTATTCGAAGTTAGGACATGCGCGTTTGAAAATTGACACGCATCAGAACAGGAGAGCCCTCTCCATTCGGATAGGAAGCTCTATTTGGCATTTTTTATCGAAAAAACTTATTATTTGCGAATTTTCTTGTGCTCCACTCATTGGGAACACTTTTTAGCATGTTTTAGTGTTATAAAAGATTTTTTTGATAGGAAACTCTACTCCAACTCAAATTAGGACTTCCCACGTTACAAATACACCTCTTTAATTAGGATTGAACCTAGATAGAGAACATAAAGAAAAGGGTCAGAGCTATCATATAACTGTCATTTATATCACAGTACATATATCTCTCATTGAGCTTTGAATTCTAACCATTATTTTGAGAGTTTTTTTGTCTTCTATGAATTGATAGAATCATTATTAGAAGCCATAAAACCTTTTTTTTTTTTAATTTTTTTTATTTCTTACGATCTTAAATCATACAAGAGATCTCTTAAGTTGGTAGGGTGACCAATACAAAAAGACTATGAAAGGCCCAATATGTATCTAGATGTCAAGTATTAGACCTAGAAGGGGGTGTATAGGTTTATATGAAAAATTAAAATTATGTTGGCCGATTTTAATTTTAATTTTGCTTCAAGGAGAATAAAATTATCATTTCAGTTATGTGAAGACTAAAGTTCTAGTGAGTTCAATCAAATTCAGTAACATATAATGATTAAACTATAGCAATATTAAAAAGCAATAGTAAAAGAAATAAACAGTGCACATAATTTGTTGATGAAAAAACCACCACAGATCAGTTGTATTTGTTTTGGAAAACCTTGGGGGCTCTGAGCCATATGTGAGTCCACTAGAAGAGGTTTGATAATAACATATTTTGTACAAACATCGACTTAGTCCCTTAAGCCTTATTGATGATCTGAAGCTCTTCAAACTAGAATCCTCGAGTACTTTTCAAGCAAATATGCCGCTTCAAAATCTACGAACGACAAACTCTAATCACAATTTTGAACTCCACGCAATCTCAAACTTTACCAATTGCACAAACTTAAACTCCACAAGTTTGCACTCCATAAACAATGTAGAAGAAAATTTTCAAGGTTCTTGTGAAATGGTTTGATTTATGTGAACATGATATGTATGGAGAAATCCTTTTGAAAAAAGATAGAAAAACTATATTGTTGCAACCAAAAGTCCTACTCCAAATCGTGATTAAAAGCTTATATATTAAAGGTTTTGGAAACCCACAAAATGTAGTTAGAATCAAATTTTGAAACTACTTATCTAGACCATTTGTTCGCATGAGCCCTGGTTCAGTTCAAACAAATGATCAAATGAATATTGTTGAAACAAATACTAAAAAATTTGTTTGCTTATTGGTTCAAACATCAAACGAATTGGTCACTGGAAAGCTCGTTCGAACAAGGGATCAAACAAACCCTTCATAAAATCAAACGAACTGCTTACTGAAATATTCGTTAGCATAAATCATGGTTCGTTTGAACGAACACTATGAACCTTTGGTGCTTCAAGGTTTGAATGAAGTATAATAGCCAAAGTTTTCCAAAACTGAGTTTTTTACTTATTTAAATTTGAATAAGCTATTATTATTCATCGACCCACTCACACTTAATCAAATACTAATTTGGTTGAAACCTTTTGAATACCTAGTAGTGTGTGTGTGTTAGATCAAACCAAAAGAAACCTAACCCCTTACCATTTCTTACCATTGTGAACACCGCAAGATGACTGATATGCTTTGCAGACTTGAATGAACACAAGGCTTGAGAACACTTGACTCAAAGAATTTATAGCATTACAACTAAAGATAGTTTTGTCAACACGGATTAGCCAATACAAACCTAGTCTAATAGACCTAACAAACTACATTGGCAGGTAATTAACTAAGGAGGCACGACAACCATTGCATGTAGCTTACACACTACTAAGACGAGTGGATTCGACGTTCATGGTTGGTTTTAGAGCGTGCAAAAACTATTCAAATTGATGAGTACAATAAAAAGCTACAGATGAACTGACCAGAGATCATGGATGGTGATAGGTTAGTTGTTTGTGCAAATCGAGAGCTTTTTCGATTAGTATTGCGTTCTTTTTTACTAGTAGAATTTTACAACTTGAGGTGGGTTTTCTTCTCTATATGGTCTTTTCACTGTAAGTTCTTGTATTTCGTGTGATTGGCTTATATTTTAGTTTTTATGGTTAGATGCATGTTTGATATTGGGCTTAATTAATATTGTTCAAGTTAATATTAATAATCCATAACATAACAATAGCAATATAAACAAAATAAATTTATTTCTATAGGTGGTCTTGTATCGCTTTAGATTTATTTTTCTAACAATTAGTATCAAAACATGTACTCTGGTTTTTGGTTTAACAACTTAAGATGGGTCATTTATTGATATTATGATGTCTATAGATTTACAAAGTATTGAGAAGTCTAGTGATAATTCTTCTATAAATAGTGACACTCATATATGCTAATGATTTAGATGATTTTGTTCCAAAAGAAATATATAAAAGATTTGTGAAACGTTTGAGAAGTTGCGAAAAGATTTTGCTAAGGAAAATAAAATTAATAAGAAGTTGATTGAAGAAGTGAATGAACTTGAGAATCATAAATATTCAACTCAACTAGAACTTGAAAAATTCCCATCTTTGGTCAAAGGCATAGTGAAAATTATCTTATTTAGATAGAATTACGTTACATGAGAATGAGCTTCAAACATGCTTAAATGATAAAAATACACTTAAGTTCAAAGTTTTAAAATTTAGTGATCACTTAGGAAATGTGAGCATTCAAAAGTTAGATCATATTGTTGACAATAGGTAAAATTGCAAGAGACAAAACTGGTCTAAGTTTTATAGGAAACAAGCAAATATCTTATTCAACTAGTACCAAGTTTGTGAAAACATCTCGTATAGATGTCAAAACTCTTCATCCACCTCAAGTGTCAGTTACATCTAGTGCTCCCTCTATGTCTAGGATTTCCCCATTCAAGTTTGTGTTAGTTTGACATCATTGTGGTATTAAAAGACACATTAGACCTTATTGTTTTAAAAAATGAAAAGCACATGAGAAATTCATTCCAATTTGTCATCATTGTGGGATCAAAGAATATTTTAGGCCATGTTGTTATAAGTTAATTAATAATCCTTCACAAAATTTCAAGAGAAAATTGTAGTTAGACCAAGTTATTTAAGTAATTTATAGCCTTTTATGAAAATTTAATTTGCTCAAATCAATATGAAAACAATGTAAGTTATCAACCTAGGAAAAATTGGAGTCATAATCATAGGAAGAATCAATTCACGTCAGATAAAAAGAACAAATCTGAACAACCAAAGAAGGTAAAGGAATGAGTAGAAAAATCAAAGCTTAAGATGATATTATAGAAGATTAAGTGATTTCATCCGAAATCACTACTGAAGATTAGGAGAATTATTCTAGTAAAGATCCTGCCAAAGACCAGGAAATCAAGTCTGCTATACCTACATGTAACCGAAGATAACACCGCAATTATTCCACGAGATTCTTGCAGAAATTTAGAGATAATTGTATAGCTGTATAGACATTTAAATTATGTTCACTGTGTTGCTAATATTTAGGAAATCTGTTACATTTGTTTTTATATATACTGCTGTAAACTACAAGCTCTAAAATTCAATCAATACAGAATTCATTCAAATATTCTCTATCGTATATTATTTTGCATGGTATCAGATTAGCTGTCAAAAGACCAACGTCTACAAGCCATGTCTTCCTCTTCCTCTGATTCCTCCACCACCATTAATATCCAACGCTCTCAATCTCCCTCTGTTCTCACTATGTCTAACATCGTAACCATCAAACTTAGCCCCAATAACTACATTCTATGGAAAGCACAAATGGTGCCATATTTTCTTGGCCAAGACCTCTTTGGATATCTTGATGGCACCATTCCCAAACCTCCTAAATTCGTCTCTGTTTCCCATCCAGAAACTCATGTCATCTCAGAAACACCTAATCTTGCCAACTCTCATTGGATGCGCCAAGATAATCCTATCCTTAGTACCCTCGTGTCTTCTCTCATTAGGAGGAGTGCTAGTTCAAGTAGTAAATCATACTACTTCTTCTGCTGTGTGGCATGCTTTGGATGAAATTTTTTCATCCCGATCTCGTGCACGAACTGTGCAGATCCGAACCCAACTAGCAACAACAACAAAAGGCAACAAGTCTGCCATAGAATATTTTCTCTTTATTAAGAAACTCACTGATGAATTAGCTATTGCAGGACAACCTATGAGTTGTGAAGATGTCCTCACCTATGTTCTTGCAGGATTAGGCCACTGAATATGATAGCTTTGTTGCCTCAATCTCGGCTCGCACTAACAAGATAACAATGAAGAAAGTTTACTCGCTTTTACTCACCACAGAAGCCAGACTTTCTTGTCACTAGATGTCATTTCCCACTCAACCCACCTCTGTCAATATTGTCCACCGACAATACAATCTATCCCAACATCGTGGTAGAGGCGGTTTTAGGGGACGGGGTCGTTCCAATCGTGCTAGTTACAACAATACCACACGTAATACTGATCACAATTCAGTAATCTATCAAGTTTTTAATAAACCAGGACACTCAGCTTCAGAAATGTTATTTTCGGTTTGATCTATCTTACTTAGGATCCAAAATCAGAAAATAAACAAGCTATGGTCGCTGCTCCTACCGGCACTTGGGACACTGAATGGCATGCTGACACTAGTGCCACGTATCACGTCACTAATGATCTCAACAATCTGAACCTTCGAAATGATGACTATCAGGGTACAGATCAGGTTCAAGTAGGCAATGGCCAAGGTTTGCAAATCTTAAAAACTGGTTCCTCTAAAATTTCTACGTCCAATTCTACATTTGTTCTTAATCAAGTGCTTCTAGTTCTTGAAATTCATAAGAACTTGTTATCTGTCCAAAAGTTTTGTATTGATAATCATGTCTATTTTGAGTTTCATAACAAATTCTTTCTTGTGAATGATTATTCAGGGGAAGGTCTATCATCAAGGCCATCTCATTAATGGACTCTACCAGTTCACATCTTAGTCTCATCGTCCGCAAGCTTTCTCTATCGTTCGTGTCTCTCATCGTGATTGGCATCGTCGTCTTGGACCTGCATCCACACTAGTTGTCAATAAAGTCCTCTCATCCATCAATGTTCCAGTCGAGTCCAATAAAAAGCACTCAGTGTGCCTCGAATGTCAAATGGCCAAAAGTCATGCCTTGCCATTTAAGTCCTCTTCTAATGTCTCTTTTTATCCTCTTGATTTAATTTTTACCAATGTAATGTATAAGGACCAGCATCAGTTGTTTCTACTAATGGTGCTAAATATTATGTTAGTTTTCTTGATGATTATTCCAAATTTGTGTGGTAATTGCCAATAAAACTTAAATCCGACGTTGAATCAATATTTCTTCAATTTCAAGTGTATGTTGAAAAATACTTTGAACGCAAAATTAAATCTGTCCAATCTGATTGGGGAGGTGAGTTTCGACGTTTGCACAATTATTTTCAACAAACCGAAATAAATCATGGACTACCATGCCCTTACACTCATCAACAAAATGGTTTTATAGAGCGCAAACACCATCACATGGTCGAGGTTGGCTTAAGCCTGTTAGCACACTCAAATTTACCCATGCTTTACTGGGAAGAAGCCTTCCAAACCGCAACTTTCATTATAAACAAGCTACCAACACCTATTTTAAAGCAAAAATCTCCATTTGAAATTCTTTATAATCGCATGCCAAATTTTTCCTTTATGCGTGTTTTTGGTTGCGCATGTTGGCCTAATCTACGCTCTTACAATTCACACAAGCTGAACTTTCGCTCCAAAACATGTCTCTTCATTGGCTATAGCCACAAATACCTTGATTTATCTACCAGTAAAATCTCTGTCTCAAGGCATGTAATCTTTGATAAGAATCTCTTCCCGTACACCAAAGAAAAATTTTTTCCACCCTCTCAACACCATTTTGTTCCAATGTCTCATAACATCAATATCTCCTATTCTCTCAGTTTTAGTGATTTGCAATCTAACCATTGTCCTATTAGAAATGTTTTTGCACCTTGTTTGTCTCTTCCTACAGGTCCAACTGAAGCAATAACCAATTAGGATGCCATCGTTCCACCGTAACATACAAACTTGCTCTCGGATCTGCCACAAAACAGAACCTCTTCACCATGCAATGTGCCTGCTATCTCCAATCACTATCCGATGACAACAAGATCTAAGAACAATATTCACAAACCTCGCAAGCACTCTGATGCCTATATTTGACATCCTATGCCTAGAGCATTGCTGGCTAAAAGCTCCACAACCAAAGAACCGACCTGTTTTACAGAAGCATCCAAATCAAATTATTGGAGAGAAGCTATGAACAAACAATTCAATGCATTACTCCAAAATTGAACTTGGTCCTTGGTTCCAAAATCACCCAATGCAAATATTGTTGGTTGTCGTTGGGTTTATCAAATTAAAAGAAAAGCTGATGGGACTATAGAGAGTCATAAAGCTCGACTAGCGGCCAAAGGTTTTCACCAACAAGAAGGTATTGGTTTTTTAGAAACCTTTAGTCCGGCTATCAAGCATGCTATAATTAGATTGGTTCTTTCAATTGCTCTCACTCAAGATTGGCCTATACAACAAATTGAAGTGCAAAATGCATTTTTGCATGGTGATCTCCATGAGGAAGTCTTCATGACACAACCACAAGGTTTTATTCATCCTTAATTTCCAAATCATGTTTGTAAGTTGCATAAATCATTGTATGGATTGCGGCAAGCTCCAAGAGCTTGGTTTTCTAAACTCTCAGACAAGCTCAAATCACTACATTTTCATGAAAGCAAAGCTGATACATCATTGTTCATTTTTAAAACAAAAACTACCACTGTTTATGTTTTAATTTATGTCGATGATAAATTAATCACTGGATCGAGTTCAGCCTTCATCAACTGAGTCATTCAAAGCTTGAAGATAGACCTTGCTGTCAATGAATTGGGGCCGCTTAATTACTTTCTTGGTGTTGAAGCTCTCAGATGCCAAGAAGGTATCTATCTCATACAAAGGAAATACATAGTTGATCTTCTAAAAAAGAGCAACATGGATCAAGAAGGTATCAACCGAGTCATTCAAAGCTTGAAGATAGACTTTGCTGTCAATGAATTGGGGGCGCTTAATTACTTTCTTGGTGTCGAAGCTCTCAGATGCCAAGAAGGTATCTATCTCACACAAAGGAAATACATAGTTGATCTTCTAAAAAAGAGCAACATGGGTCAAGCAAAACCATGCTCTAGTCCGATGGCGTCAACTTGCACGCTCACTGCATCAGATGGCAAACCATGTGCCGATGCAAATCTTTACAAAAGCATGGTTGGGAGTATGCAATATCTTGCTTTTACAAGGCCTAACTTAGCCTTTGCAATCCACAAAGTTAGCAAGTTTATGCATAATCCTTTTGAAACACACTGGCAAGCTGTCAAGCGAATACTTCGCTATCTTAAATATACTGTTTCAACAGGCTTGTTAATTTCAAAAGCTGCAAATATTGATCTTCAAGCTTTCTTCGACTCGGACTAGGCAGCAGACCGCAATGACAAAAGATTCGTAGGAGCTCATTGCATTTTTCAAGGACCAAACTTAATCTCATGGCGCTGTAAGCAACAACCAGCAGTGGCACGTAGTAGCACTGAGGCTGAATACAAAGCTTTAGCAAACACGGCAGCTGAGCTAATGTGGATAAAATCAATTTTACATGAGTTGGGAATTCCACTTCGGCAACCACCTACTCTTTGGTGCGACAATATTGGGGCTGCGTATCTTACATCAAATCCGATATTCCATGCCAGAACAAAACACAGAAATCGACTTCCACTTTGTTCGAGATCAAGTTAATCAGAAACAATTGAAAGTTAGTTTATTTCAAGCTGTGACCAGCTCGCAGATGCACTCACAAAGCCCTTATCACCAAAGAAATTCACATATGTCAAGAACAATCTGAATGTCCGTGATCTCCACTTCAGATTGAGGGGGCGTGTAGAAGATCAAGTGATTTTATCCGAAATCACTGCTGAAGATCAGAAGAATTATTCTAGTAAAGATTCCGCTAAAGAGAAGGAAATCAAGTCTGTTATACCTGCATGTAACCAAAGATAACACAATAATTATTCCACGAGATTCTTGCTGAAATTTAGAGATAATTGTATAGCTGTATAGACATTTAAATTATGTTCACGTGTTGCTAATATTCAGGAAATCTGTTGCATTTGTTTTTATATATACTACTGTAAACTACAAGCTCTAAAATTCAATCAATATAGAATTCATTCAAATATTATCTATCGTATATTATTTTATAGATATAAGTTAGGAAATTATACGTTCCTAGTTAGAAATGTGCTAAATTAGAAAATGATATCAATGCTCAAATAAAAATTACTTTTAAAAAATAGTTATCAAATATGTTTTTATTTTTTAAGAAAAAATGAAAATTATAAAAATTACTTTCTTACATATTAAAACATATTTAAAAAAAGTGTTACCAAACCAACAATTATTTATTTTTGGATAAATTATACTGACATTTTTTAAAATTTATGACAATTACATTGATCTCCCTTGAGATTTCTGAAATTATGCTGACCTCCTTTATTTTACTTGATAATATACAGATACTTCATTCCTGTCAATTTTTTTTTAAATGACGAAAATTTTCCTTTTATTTATTTATTTTTGTAATTTTCTAATTTTTTCTAACTTTTTTTAAAATTTTTTTATTTAAAAATAACTTTAAGGTAAATAAATTATTTTTATTTTAAATAAAAATAAATTTAAAATTTTTATTAATATTTATTTAAAAATAAAAAATAGTTAATTTTCTCATTTTGAAAAAAGTTAACTAAATAAAAATATTTATATATCATCAAATAAAATAAAAAAATTAATATAATTTCAAATATTGCCCCGTAAATTAATATAATTATCAAAACCTTCTAATTTATCATTTTATTGTTTTTTCTTGAAACACTTTTCACTCTCTCTCTCTCTCTCTCAATGTTCCAAATTTATCTCTCTCCTCGTCTTGTTGGGTGCCCTTTTTCTTCCCTTGCCAAGAGTTCACTGAGTTTCCAAAAGGTGGACAAACTCAGCACTAGACCCAACATCACCAACCCCAAACTGGTAAGCAATAACTTCTTTTAATCAATCTGTCTCTGAACAAACTCAGCACTAGACCCAACACCACCAACCCCAAACCGGTAAGCAATAACTTCTATTAACCAATCTGTCTCTCTTTTACAAACTAGCATCTAATTGGTGAGT
Organism: Nyssa sinensis; assembly: GCA_008638375.1. Taxonomy (NCBI): domain Eukaryota; kingdom Viridiplantae; phylum Streptophyta; class Magnoliopsida; order Cornales; family Nyssaceae; genus Nyssa; species Nyssa sinensis. The sequence continues at coordinate 9,499,302 of CM018043.1, read as the reverse complement.
TTTTCCAAGAATCCTTCGTCTGAATCTGGTAAAATGGCCAAATCGGTCTCTTTCTCCTTTTTTTTCTCTCTCTCTCTCTCTCTCTCTCTCTCTCTCTCTATGAGTTGTGTTTTATTCTTCCCTAAATTAGGCAAAATGCCGCCATTTTTTTGTGCAAATTCTGTCCCTCTCTAAACCTTTGCTTCTGTCACATTCAAGCTCTATATATAGAAAGTTGTCTACCGTTTCATCTCGTTGTATGCTGGTTTATTCTGTGTTTTGTTCTCTTTGAAGGTCTGAAGGGTGTCTCTCTGTTGATTGCTTACTTGCAAACAAAGCATATATATGGCGCGAGAGAAGATTCAGATCAGGAAGATCGATAACGTAACGGCGAGGCAGGTCACGTTCTCCAAGAGGCGAAGAGGGCTTTTCAAGAAGGCCGAAGAGCTCTCTGTTCTTTGCGATGCCGACATTGCTCTTATCATTTTCTCAGCTACTGGAAGGCTCTTCGACTATTCCAGCTCGAGGTTTCTCTCTCTGCATACACACACACATTATACCATATCATTGCTCTCTCTCTCTCTCTCTCTCTATATATATATATATAGATATACTTTAGCGAGAGAAAAATAAGATTTCAAGGTTGATCTTCAACTGGAACAAAAGCTTTTAGCTTTGTGACACAAAGCTAAACACTTACGTCACTTTAAGCTATGTGGGTTTTGTTAAAAAATAAAAATTAAAATAAAAAATAAGATTTTATTAATGATCATATCTGTGTACCAATATGTGTAAAGAATCTGTTACTTGAATATGGATTTCGTTGGGATTCTAAATGGAGTGGCCATGATTAATGAAATGAGAGGAATCATTCAGAAAATATTCTTGAGATCTATTTCATGCTGGTTTGATAGCATTGTTGGGTGTACCTCATCGCCTGGTTCAGTATTTCTTCTCTTTGTTGCTTGTGGTCTCACAGTCTTGTGCTTTTGCTTCTATCCTCATAGTTTGACTGCCCCAATGATTTACTGTAAATGGGAATGTTCTGATTCTTTCATGACTTAAATGGGAACACTGTGATTCTTTCATACTGTTAGGGTACATTGTGGTTCTTCATTTAGCAATCAGAGCGAGTTTTGATGTTAAAATGACTACCTTCATAGCCTCATTCAGAATTGTGCTTTAAGGGTTTTTTTTTTGGGTTTAATTGCCTAAACTTGTGATGCAGATGGAATAAAATACATTTAGGTACCATTGGATTCAGATAATACGTTTTTTTAAAGTATTTTTTTGTTTTTACTTTAATAAGCAAAAAGTTAGAAGTGGTGTTTGATTGATTTTACTTTTAAGAAATAACTATTATATGAGCTTTTGATTTATTAAGCAAAACATACAGCAAATTTGGAAATATTACTTTTTTAATTAAACAAAAGCACTTAAAAGAAGTTTTATCAAATGGTACCTTAATTAAACCTGGATAAAAGTAAGTGCAAGTAACTGTGAGTGGAAAAATCTTTCGTTGCATGTTGCTTGAGCTTTGCATTTAGTCAAAAATGTGTTGATTGCAATAATGTATTAATTCCCATTCTAGGGAGGATTTAATGAATCAATCAGCATGTTTTGCTTTATATTGCATCTTCAAAATTGTTGGAGGTGGAATGGACTACGTTAATCGAATTGATGCACTTTTAAATGGCCTTATAATTTTAATTATATATCAAGTGCTAGTTATGAAGTACGTACACTCTATTTTGGCTCACATATCCGTGTTAGGATATCGATGCTTTCGGACATTTTTCGGACACGTGTCAGACACTTAAATCATGGATGTTGATGATTAAATGAAGAAGTCCTTTAATTTTTATTTAATGGCTTTACTATTTTAATATTTAAATAATATTTTTGTGATTTATGTGTTTTTATACCAAATTTAACTGCTATCACAATAGGTTTTTATTATATAGTCATATTAAAAATATAAAATATATATATTCAATGTATCCCTGACGTGTCCGTATCCTACTTTTTTGAGAAATAACGTGTCTTCGTATCCATGCTTCTTAGAGTGCTAGTTTTATCTCTTCCACTTTTAAAAGAGGAAATAGATCGAGGCTTCAATCCTAATCAGGACAAAGTGTGTGTGTCTTATCTCTGGTTGACTTTAGTAATTATTATTTAATAAATTAATAATCTTTATAATTAATAGAATTTTAAGGAACTAATTTGATTTTATGGTGAATAATTAATAATTTTATTACTAAAAAGATAAAATAATTATATATGTACTTATATATTCTACTTATAACATGTCTTGGTAATTATATTTATTAATTTAACATAATTGAATTTAAAAGTATTATAAGTGAAAAAAATTATGATATCGAGAAACACAACCGGTTTACTTGAAAAGGACATTAAGAATTTTTATGTCTTAAATTGAGTATTATATGTAGTCGTTGAAAAGTTGCATATAATGTCTTATTATTGTATAAAAAATTATTTACGTATAAGAAATCTTATTGGTTAATGAAAGTATGAAAAAACTTAATAATTAATAATTTTAATAATTAATAAATTTTCAATCTCTCATGTTTATTAATTTTAAGAGAGTCAACGGTATTAATAAAAAAAAAACCTTTTAATTTTAGAGACATAAAAAACTAAAAATTATTTGAAAACTCAAATGGTCCCAAAAGGGTAGCTAGCCTGCTATATAGAACAAGTATATCCATATCTACCCCACATGCAAAATGTTGTAGCCAGACAACTTGTTATATAGTGTATCTTTCTTAGAAGACCGAACCAAAGATGATATAGCTTGATTGGGAAATGGTGCAAAGTTAGCGTACAACAGAAGAGGAAAAGTTGCATGATTCAAAATTCGCGAGAGGATAAAACATAAAATAGAAAAAAAGAATAAATGATCAACTAGAGAAGCAAAGGGTGATGCAAGTGGAAAGGTAGATCTAGGTGCCTGGGTGATGAATTTGGTTGGTCCAAATTTTGCTAAGCTCGCGCAATTCATTATAATGAAAGTCTTGGGGCATGACAGGTCAGAATGCTAAGGCTGATGTGATGTACATGGTGACAGTTTAGTGCAGCACAATAAGGCCATATATTAAGTGGGGATGATCATTGAAATGTATTAGAATGAGGTAGGATCAGTGGGGATCGAGGCCATGCACTTAGGGGAACAAAAATAAAAATTTAAGATGAACATTAATTGTAATCCAATTATTAAAAGTTTGACCCCCTTGTATTGGGGTTGACAAGTATCTATGACCCTTGATTGTTCACAAGCAACATCAAGGAGGGTGTGCCAAGCAACCATCATGAATGGTTGCATGGGATACAAAACCAAAAGGTTAATTAAAAGTCAAGAAGTTACTCTCACTATTGAGTGGTGATGCTTCTATCTAGAAAATTGCAAGGCCAATCAATTCACGAACCATTCATGACTAGTTTTGACATTCCAATCAGTTTGTTTCAATTATCTTCGGTTTCTTTGGTTGGAACTAACCATGATTTTATGTTTGTTGCATTGAAAAATGAAAGGTTTATTGCATGTGGTGGAATGAGAAAAGTTTAGAAAATAGGGGGCGTTAATGTTTTAGTGGTATGTTAATGAATAATGACTGTACAACTCATGAAGAAGTTGAAATGGTGAGTTGTATACCTTTATATAAAAAGGAAAAATAATTAGTGTATTGAGTAGGTGAAGAGTGTGAGTGAATTTAAATGTAAATTATTTTTAGTCTTCCTTTTCCATACCCTTTGTTCTCGTATGTGTGCATGAAAGAGAGAATGAAGGCACCACAATTCCAACATAGTGGCAGCAAAACAAAGTCAACAAAGTAGTATCAGAGTTAGGTTGATCCTAGAGGAGTCAATGTATTAGAGTGTGTGTTCATAAGTCCAAAATTTGAAGACGTGGAGTAGTTTGTGGTGGAAAGTTCTTAGAGTGTCTCTCAACTTGCTTGTTCTCCAGATACAAAGGAGTGAATAAACTGTTGAGAGCGTTGTAACCCCAAAGAGTGAAGCTATAATTTTGAAAGGGCTAGATAATCAAGCAATTGAGTAAGCTTGATTATCAAAAGAGTAGCAGTCAAATTATTTGTTTGAAAGTTTTTGTTGCAAGGACATCATAGAGAATCCATGACCTATTGAAGTGATGATTTAATTCAAGGTCATACTCAAAGAGTTACTAGAGAAAATAAATGTTTCACCATCACCTTACTTGTGTGAAAAATTGGGACCTAACCATGATTCAATTTCATAGGAAGTGTTGAAATCTTTGATAGTTTTCTGTAAGGAAAAAAAATTATGGAAGGAAAGACTTTAGAGAAATTGTATATGCGAAGTCAAGGTATTCACAATTGTTGAAGTCATACAAGATGCTTGTTGAAAAAAAATGAAGAGCTATAAGTCAACATGAAGGAAATGAAGCATGCGCTTCATCCCAATGAAGAATCGTTTAGAGAAAATTTTGTTTAGGGGATATTGGAAATTAAATACGATTTTATTTTTTGACATGTGATGAAAAATAAAAGGTTTATTGCATGTGATGGAATGAGAAAAGGTTAGGAGAGAGGAGAAGGTGTGTTAATGTGTATTAGTGGTATGTTAATGATTGTATAACTCATGAAAAAGTTGAAAAGGTGAGTTATATACCTTTATATGAAGAGGACAAACATCTATTGTGTGTGAGAAGAGAGAGTGAATTTGAATAAGAAATTTATCTTTAGTCTTCCTCCTCCGCTTCCCCTTAATTTCTAGTGTGTGTGTGAGCCCACCATTATTCCAACATAGTGGGATTAGAGTAAAGCCAACAAAATGACAATAGAGAAAAACCGACATCTTTATCTTTTTGTGTTTGACTTTTACTTTATAGTTTGTTGTGGTAAAAATTGGTTTTGGGTAAATCAATAGCCGAGGATGCCTTGTGGAACTTCTACAATACAATTAAGAGTAAAGATCACCGAAGAGGCCTTAGTGATGGTCACTCCAAAAATCAAGTCAGAAAGGAAAAATAAGGTTGAATAAAGCATTAACAAAATTGAACGTAGGGTTTAGGGTGCACCTTCCCTTCATTATATAGCCATCCAATTGCCATCTTTGATAGAATTTCTTGTGGAGTAAATCACGGATTTTCCATATTAATCAAATAAGCACGAAAGTGGTAATTTTCTTATTAGAATACACGTGGAATCCATATCTGTAGATATTGTTGCACTGACAATCCTGTTCGGCTTACACAAAATCTCAAAGCACTCTAGGCGAGCTAGTATTGTAATTTGTCGGCTCTGGAGGCAAAGCTTATTGCCAAGTTGACTCAGAGGCCTATTGCTCAGGTTTCTAACCCATGACTTGATTTGTTTTGGATTAAACGTAAGAATTATATGCGACTTAATGTCGACGTGTCCTGATCTTAACGGTTACATCATTTTTGGGTGCATCAGCTATTCCCCCCAAGCCCCAGACCTAAAGGACTACACCAAATTTGAGGTTTGATGTATGGTTTGTGAGGTGTCATGTCATGACAGTCATAATTGCTCCTGTTTAGGGTTTTTGTGATTTTTGAAGAGGCTCCACCATTGCTATTATTGCAACATTTCATCGCTGTCGTTTCATTGCGAACGATGCACTTAATTAAGGTAATCATTTCAATCACCCACCACGCTTACCCATATTAATCGACACTCTCTAATTAATGTGTCTTTTTGGGAACGTCACAATTTTTCCCCATAAATTTGAAGGTTTTACCTTCCTCTAATCTTTATTTCATTCTCATATTTCTCAAGTTCTCCCAAAGGTGAGTTTTGGCATCCTTATTCTATCTTTCGGTGACTGTGGTTTTTCCTTCTGTCTTCGTATTTCTTAGGTCAGATTTCTCTTAGCTATACTTGTTCAAGTTCCTTTTCTTCTATTTCTTGTCCCCTTTGTCTTGCTCTTAATTTCATTTTCACAATGCCATCTTTGAGGTAGTTAGTAAGGCAAGGTTCATCTAACTCTACAGTTGATAGAGATAGCCCTTCCCTAGTTAGGAGTTTTAGGGTGAGGATAGTGGATAAATTTGATGAAGTGGACCAAGAGGCCACTCATTTGACCCTTGAAGACCTAGATGGCCTTAGGTCCCCATATAATATTCTCGATAATGTTCACTGCGGACTCCCTTCCATCTCTGACCATCCTTGGACTTTGGAACCTAGAGAAATTTGTGTTTATAAAGAGTGGTTCGAGATAGGCCTCAGATTTCCCTTCCACTCACTTCTTAGACAAATTCTCATTTTTTAATATTTTCCTTGCCTAACTCAATATAAATAGCTGAAGGGCATTAATGGGCTTTCTTGTTCTAACTCACCGAAACGGGGTGAGGGCAGATTTGGACTTTATTAGAGGTATCACAGATCTAAAGAAAGGGAAAAAAGGATTGTATTACATATCCTTCCATTCCTACTTCAAGGTCATCCATGATCAGCCGACCTCAAACAAGACTTGGAAGAAGTATTATTTCTTTATACGAGGAGGTTGGGAAGATGCCCTCCATACCGATTTCTTTTTGTTTATTACAGTTAAGGGGGCCTTGAAGTGGCCGAAGCTGTCCAAAGATTAGCTCTAGACCTTAAGCTAGTTGTTGCAACTAGCACGCGACCCTTACTTTGAGGTTCTGAGCCCAGGTAATTTGCTAGAGGCAGGTTAATTTCCGTGTCATTTTGGGCCCATGGATACAAAGACGAATATTTTCGCCAGGTTCAAACCCAAGGCCACTAAGAAGAGGGCTGCAGAAACTCTAGTAGAAGTAGTCAAAAGGCTACTCCTCCAAGATGAGTCCTCGTTGAGAGGACTATCTCAGATGTCGATATCACCCTTTTGCTTACAAGAGAGGTGAATGAGGAGGTACCCCCTCTAGTTTTGGAGAAGAGGAGAGAGGACGAACAGGTCTCAACTGCAACAGATAAAGCGGCTCGGAAGAAGTCTTCAAGTGTGACTGGAGCCTTTTATGCCTGAGGCTTCGGATCAATACCTTAGCCTTCCTCACAATGGAGGACGCCACGAGGAAGGCATGGGATGAGGCCTGGAGACTCCTCCCAAGCTAGTTGGAGGGGGCGAGCGCCTCTCAGGTTCTTCACGTCGGGCTTGTCGCCCAAGTCAAGGTTTGTTTACTTACCTTTTCATTTATGTGTATTCTCCCTGAGCTCAGGTACTTGTACATTTTGTGAATTTTGTTGTTTTCCAGGCAATACATGTCATAGTTGCTTTAGGACGCATGAAGTACAAGTCCCATGATATGGAAGAGTAACTAAGGATCCAAATGATAGATGCCAATGATTTTACTGCCCAGATCGATAGGCTCAAAGAGGACTTAGAACTGGCCTAGAAGGCCTTGGCCACAGCCAACTCCTCTTCAGAGAAAAATTACAAGAAGTGGGAGGCTGTAGAGAGCTAGGCCTCTATCTAGGAGTCTGAGCTCACCTCGATCAAATTGGACCTCGAAGGGGCTCAGAGGGACCTAGAGAGAAATAAGACTGAGTCAGAGGCCGCGAGAAAAGCCCTGTCTAAGATGAAAGAGAGCCAAGAGGCTGAGGTGGAAGTTGCTAAGGCCGAGATATAGCGGGAGCAAGAGGACGTCGTGGTCAAGATCGGGTAGGAGCTGGCCGCCAAGGGCTACGATCTCTCCATCCATGAGTTAGCAAAGGCTACTTATGACTTCGACCCTTTCGTTCTTGATGACATCAAGGTGGAGTCCAAAGACAAGGACGAAGTTGGGTTTAAAAGGGAAGTCGGTGTTGTCATTGACCTCGATCCTCCAGCAACCCGAACTGGAGTCTCTCTCTCTCTCTTTTTAAACAAATCCTGTGACCAAAATTTTGTTATTAATGAGAACGTATTTTTGGACGCAATTAAATTCTAATATTTGACTCTTAACTTCTCTACACCAATTGTACAACTAATATGAATTAATAAATTGCACTTCTAGTCTTGAGGAATCTGAATCATGAATTTTAGAGACATCAAGAGCCTTTCTAGACATAATTGGCTGGGTTACGTACTTCCCTGATACTTGTAGCATTGGAATTTTTAGTTCGGTAGGATGATTTGTGACATTTGTAAATTTTGCACAAGATTTTTATGTCAATTAATTGATCGAACTGTGACATCCTTTGCCCGTGGGCATTGGAATTTTTAGTTCGGTAAAATGACTTGTAACACTTGTAGTGTCATGACACTTGCACTATTCATGATTTTAGGTAGAAAGAAATTAAAGGAATACATATTAGAAGAGTAAATATTTCCAAAGAAATATTATTAAGATCTTGTTGATAATACTTTTGGAGGTGTTCCTCATTCCATAGCCTATGTACTGTTCTCCCAGCCAGATCCTCAAGCCAGTAGGTGGTAGGTCTAACTATCTTAGTTACTTTGTAGAGGCATTCGTATTTGGGCTGGTTCTCTAATTTCTTCCACAATGTCTAAGTTTGCTTTGAGTTGAACATTGTTCTGCTCTGGATTATACATTCACATCCTGGGAGAGGGAAGGCCAATCTCTAAGGGCATTACTACCTCAGTCCTGAAAGAAAAGGAAATGGGAGTTTCTCGAGTGGGAACTCACCTCGTAGTTCTATAGGCCCACATAACACTATGTAATTCATCCACCTATTTTCCCTTGACCACTTCCAACCTCCTTTTCAGAGCTTCAAGAATAGTTCTATTCGTGACTTCGACTATCGGTTTACTTGAGCGTGTCATGGAGAGGAGAAATGGTGGCAAATGTTAAGATTTGAACAAAACTTCGTAAAGATCTTACCCTTGAACTGTGATCAGAATTTTAGGAATTCCAAATCGGCATACAATGTTTTTTCGAGTGAAGTTCCAGACTTCAAACTTTGTTATCTTGGCCAACGGTTCTGCTTCCACTCACTTATTGAAATAGTTGACGACCACTAGGAGGACTTTCCTGTTGTGAAGTTCTGCATGAAGGGGTCCAATTATATCCATTCCCCATTGCACAAAAGGCCAAGGACTTATAATAAGAACCATTTCTTGAAGTGGCTGGCGTTGATAACGAGCAAATTTATGACACATACTGCATTTCTTTACAAGCTCCTTTGCAACTCTCTACATGTTTGGCCAATAATATCTTTATGGTGGGCAAGAGTTCTCCCTATATTGTGATTCCCACATATGCCTTCATGTATTTTCCTTAGGACATAATGGGCCTCTTTTGGGCCTAGGCATAGTAACAAAGGGTGGGAGAAAGACCTTTTATAGAGATTCCTATTCAATAATGTGTATTGAGCTAATCTTATACATATCGTCTTGGATTGTTTTTTATCTTCAAGGAGGACTCCCTTTTGTATATATTGAATGAAAGGGGTTGTCCAATTCAGTTCTGTATCTAGAGATTTTATCTGTAGCGTTTCGTTTGATATGTTAGGCCCTTCTTGGAATGTTATTTTTATATTGATTTTAGACTTGAGGTTCATCGAGGCGGCGAGACATGCCAAAGCATTAGCTTTGGTGTTCTTAGTGTGGTTTACCTTTTTTATGTTGAATTCTTCAAAAGATGTCTTGAGGCGATTGACTGTCTTGGTGTAATGCACCATTCTTTCATCTCAAACTAAATAGTTTCTAGAGACCTGATTCACAACTAACTAAGAATCTAAAAATGCTTTCAGTCACTTAGCTCTTCATTTTCTAGCCATCCTTAGCCCACAAATAAGAGCTTCATCTTTTGTCTTCTTGTTAAAATCTCTGAACCCTAAAGATACTAGTTTTTCTATTACAAGGCTTTCCAGCGTTTGAGCATTACCCCAATTCATGCTCCTCGCTCATTAGATGAACCATTAGTATTCAGGATCCAAACAATAGTTGTCGAGGTCTGGAGGTGATTCACTGATTATGGGGGTGGATTAGTGAGTTCTATGATGAAGTTTGCCAAGACTTGAACCTTAATGGTCGTCATGGGTACTTAACAAATGTCAAATTCTTCAACCTCTACTAACCATTTAGTTAGACTTCTAGAGAGTTCTAACTTGTGCAATATTATCCTAAGTGGATATAATGTCAGTACAACTATGGTGTGAGCTTGGAAATAAGATCTGAGCTTCCTTCCAAGATCACCAAAGCGTAAGACAACTTATCTAAGTCTGGATACCTAGATTCTATACTTAGTAATGCTTTTCTGACATAAAATACAAGCTTTTGAACTCCCTTGTATTCCCTAATCAAGGTTGCATTAATGGAAATTACTAAATAAAAATGGAGTTTCTCACAGGGAATTGGTTTTGAGAGTAGCTCTTAAGATCCGATGTACTTGTTTAGTTGGTGAAAATCCTGCTCACATTATGGAGTCAAATTCAATGCCTTATTCCCTTTTAAAGCCTTCAGAAAAGGCAAACACTGATTTGTAGATTTGGAGATGAAACGATTTAGGGTTGTAATACGTCTGTTCAAACTATGAACTTCCTTCTTTGATTGGGGAGACTTCATTTCTGGAAAAGCTTTAATTTGTGTTAGGTCCGCTTCAATCCCACGCTAAGAGACAATGAAATCCAAGAATTTTCCTTTTGATACTCCAAAGGTGCATTAGAGAGATTGAGTTTCATCTTGTGTTTCTTCAAGCTACTGAAGGTCTGAACCAAGTGTTCAATGTGCTCTTTGTGATCATGTTTACATCGAGTAACCTCTGAACCTTTTCGTTGGTTATTTTATGTGATTCCGGAGCGAAATAACTTTTGTTTTACCTCACTGGGGGTGATCCGGATCCAACATTAGTCTATGAGATATGATCTGGGGGTTGCTTCCTTCCTTGTCATGCACATTCCATGCAAGAATTGATTGATTCTCTTTAAAAATGTTATCAACTGGTCCTTAAGCTTAGGGTTTAGTGATTAGCCCAATTGTAACACTTTCTTAGAGCTTTGTGGATCAATTTGTATTTTCTTGATATACTCTTAGGCTTGGATTGAGCACTTCCGATCTCTTGGACTGAGGGATTCTTTAATCTCTAAGGGGAAATCCCCTGCTATCTTCCAATTTTAAGCTTAGGGTCGTTTCTTTCATGAGCTCCTGTTGTAATTGCTATTTGTGATTCTCCCTTTTCAAGGCAATGACATAGCACTCTTGTGAGGTTGGTTGGCAACCTTTTACCCTTTGAACTTTGTCTTGGAGCACATACTTTAGACATTGATGGTAAGTGAAAGTGATGGCTTGCATCTCACAGTTCCAGGCCTTCCGACAATCATGTTTATAGGGACTTGGCTTCTAGAAGCATGACTTGTATCATTAGTGGCTTGGGTTCTTCTCCCTCTCCAATAGTGACGAGGAGATTGATCATCCCCACTGGGAAACTCAATTCACCGTTGAATCTTGCCATCAAAATAGTGGTTGAGAAGACCTCCCTTGGGTCTTTTTTTTTTTGAAGGGATGACCGAAAAGTACATTGGCTAAGCTTCTGGTATCAACCAACACTCTCCTTATCTCAAAATTGGTTGCTTTTAAAGTAATTGCTAATGAATCATTATGTGGGTGGTGAACTCCTACCAAATCTTGCTCAATAAAAAAGATCTATAGAAAAAAAAAAAAGATCTATAGGATTGATCTTTGCTTTTTCTCAATTGCATTAATAATCGAAGGAAATGGTTCTGACTAGGCTTCTTGTGTATATTTCTCTCGAGCTTGGTTAGACATACCGATTCATGACTTGTCAGCATGCAAGACATAAATAACTTGTTGAGGTTTGTTTTCGGGGCCCAAATCATTGTCCCAAGGTTGATAATCCTGTTGTCTGTGAGGTTGGACATTTCCTCAATCTCTAGTTCTGACTTCCTCTTGGATGAACTCCCGAAGTTTTCCCTTCAGATTAGATTTTTAATATTTTGTTTTAGAACTCGACATTCGTCAGTGGTGTGACCATGATTTCTATGAAACTCACTATACTTATTTTTTGTTCCTTCATCCCAATACAAGGTAGAGGAAGTGGGACTTGTTTCCGTGTTTGCACCATATTTGCCATAGTTGGAGCCAAAGTTTGAATTTGTTGGGAAAGAAGTTCAATCCTTTGGTCCACAGGGTTGACTGTCGATGCCCTAGGGTTAGCATGCCTATTAGGAGTTTGGGATTGTTGGGATTGTAGGAGTTGGTTTCTTCTTGAATGTAGCTTTGGAGCTATGTTGAGAAGTTGAGTGTTTGAGAGGTTAAGGAAATTAGTAGATGATTGATTCCCACGAATGGCACCAAATTGTTGTGGTAAAAACTGGTTTTGGGTAAATCAATGGCTAAGGATGCCTCATAGAACTCTTGCAATACAATTAAGAGTAAAGATCATTGAAGAGGTCCCGGTGATAGTCACTCCGACGATCAAGTCAAAAAGGAAAAAGAAGATTGCACAAAGCGTAAACAAAATTGAACTTAGGGTTTAGGGTGTACTTTCCCTTCATTATATAGCCATTCAGTTGTCATCTTTGATAGAATTTATTGTGGAGTAAATCATGATATTTCCATATTAATCGAAATACATGAGGAATCCAGATCTGTAGATACAGCTGCACTGACAGTTCTGTTCGGCTGACACAAAACCTCATAGCGCTTTGGGCTCAGGGGCAAGTGCTGCAATTTGTTAGCTCAAGAGGTAGAGCCTGTTGCTAAACTGACTCAGAGGCCTGTTGCTCAGACCTCTGAGCCAATGACTTTATCTGTTTTGAATCAGAAATAAAGACTTAATGTCTACATGTCATAATCTTAACGATTACATGTATCATAGTGCATGGTTGTTTTCTTAATTGTTATGCACAAGCTATTTGGTTAATATTCAATTTTTATTTAACGAAGAGACTTGTAAAAAAAATTCTACTTAATGAAGTTGCAGTTCTCAATACCCTTCGTGGTTTTCGAGGACTGCTCAACAAATTAATGTTATATCATTGTCACATCATTTGAAATAGACTTTTGAGATGAGTAACATTACTCTATTTTTATTTAGTAATGTAAATAGTTTATTTATTTATTTATTTATTAATATGTAAGTGATTTTTGGGATTGGAGTTGAAAATAGGACCTCGGGGATAAAGCCTCTTCCCAACTCATCAACCCAAGGGTTAGTAATGTACTAATGTGAATAGTTGGTTCCATGTTGTGTGATTCATCTGAGAAATATTCTTTGGGCTTCCTGACTTGGTGATGTAACAGGCATGGCTTATACCACAAGGTTGTAAGTTATAACTGAACAAAACCCTTCTTTTTTATAATAAAAAAATATAAATTAAATTACATCCTTTAAATATTAAATTTGTGAAGATCGTGCAAATGGTTGATTACAGTCTGACTTGCTTGGAATAATTTATGATGATTGAATGTTATGGTGGTAGCTGTTAAATTTTTATTGATTAACATAGCTATTAACTTTTTAGCTTGACATTTTATTAACATGTTTCTTATTTCCTAAATGGTGACTACATTTGGTGAATGATTTATTGTGTTAGTTGAATGATGAAGAGTGTAAAGACAGGATCGGTTCAAGACAATTTGAACCTTAAAATGACAACTAAATTTTTTATTTTTTAATATTAATATCAAGTTTTATTAATTAAATATTAACATTATAAGACTCTAATAAATATATAAAATTTTTTTAATGTTTATATATATATATATATTGTAATAGTGTTAGAGATGTATATGTTGAATAAAACCCTAATCATAAAATTCTTGAGTAATTGAACAAATGAGCAATACTAATTGAATTTTTTTCCTGGAATCTTTATGGTACTTCTTTGTGGAGTTATACTTACTTTAGACTTCTGTTGGAATTATATTAGACATATAAAATTTGAAGTGTTTTTTATAAGTAATGTGTAAAGCGATTACTTTGTTCATTTAATGCTAGAGCCGGCCTCAATAAAAGACATTTACTTTGGAGAAATTATTTATTGTTAACATCCTGTTCAGGGGAACAAGATGGAACTTTAGTTCTCAGTCTTGCAACTTATCTAGATGGCTGCCACTCTCTTTCTGCAGCCAAATAAGAAGTAAGAACTCCCATTCACCACCTATGACTAGTTATTGCTGATGTTCTTTACCGATCTTCATATTGAAACTCAAGATCAACCCCTCCTTGGTTGATCGGTGAACTCAAACAAGAGTCCAAATCTACATTTTAATCGAACATAAAGTGGTTGGACTCTTATATGAGGTTACGTTTGCTTTTATGAAATTTTTTAGCTTATATAGTCCCGAAGGTGCAGTTATTTAAACCATGCAGGCCAACTCCTTAAGCAATCGAGGATTAATTTCCGAGATCATTCTAAGGACCGTCATAGCATCCGCTATCCATCAACAGTTAGCTACCTGTATGGTATATTATTTGAGGCTTGCACAACAAATTTTTTCTTTTTTGGTTATATATATATATATTTATGTGTGTGTGTATGTATGTATGTATAGTAGTACTGCAAATGGAGCAAGTGCGAACATCAATAATCAATGGCACAGTTGACAGAGGAAATAAAATGAAAAATTACTAGAGGCATTGTGTTGTATGCACGAGACTTTTCTTGTCTTCTACATATATTCCAGTGGATAAATATATAGCAGATGTTGAATATATGATTTTTTTTTATGCTGCATTAGGTGATGGGGAAGAGAAGAAATAAGTAACAAAAATTCCTAAATGTGGCTATAGTGGCCGAACTTATCTTTTCTATTCCTCTTGCCAACCAAATAGAGGAACCCTCACGCAACACGCAAAAAAACGGAGGAAATCTTGTTAATTATCTGCTAAAGATGTTATTTCATACTTTTTTTTTTTAAGTCCATGCATTGATGATCACACTGGACATCAGCTCTGAATAAGTTGGGAAGCATTTACAGCCAGTAATAATATAACATTTTTTTTTTTTGAAGTATGAAGGAAATACTTGAAAGGCATAATCTGCAGTCTAAGAATCTTGAGAAACTGGAACAACCATCTCTTGAGCTTCAGGTTTGTTGCCTTTTATTCTATTTATCTTATGATGGTTATGTCACTTGTTTCCTGGAACCTTGGGCTACCACTTTGGTATAGTGCTTATAGAAGTGGGTGTAGCAGAGTTTGTAGAGTATAACTTCATTTTCTATAATCCAGCATTCATGCATCCATTCTACAATTTTCTCCTTTTCTATTTACTTTTCTTCTTTTCTCATCCTCCTTTAATTACTGAGAAACAAATGCGTTCTGTAGCTAGTTGAGAACAGCAATCATTCAAGATTGTGCGAAGAACTGGCCGAGAAAAGCCACAAACTGAGGTATAAGTTTAAATTATTTAGTTGATTCGACTTTGGTGCATACTGAGATACAATCCCATTAAAAACAGGCAGATGAGAGGAGAGGAGCTCCAAGGATTAAGTATAGAGGAATTGCAGCAGCTAGAGAGGTCCCTAGAAGGAGGATTGAGCCATGTGATAGAGAAAAAGGTCTGCATTTTTATCTTTTGTGTGAGTGTTAGAATAATACTACAATTATATATAGGCTTTTCTCTGATTTGGATCCTCTCCTAACAGAATTTTTTTCCTGTGCCAGGATGAGAGGATTATGAAAGAGATCAGTAGCCTTCAAGAGAAGGTCAGAAACTGAATTTCATCATATATATGTGTGTGTGTGTGTGTGTGTGTGTACTTCATGATTCGTAATTTTTGTGCCATGCTTTATGCAAATGTGCACACAATATAAGTGCTTAAGGTGTTATTCGTACTTGTACTTAAAACACTATCACGTTACATCCTTGGACTCCAGCAAAAATCATGAAGTGAGTCAGAGGCTTTTCAAATAGGTGAGACACAATTTTCAGGATGGTTATGGAAATTTGTTTGAGTTGTATAGATACTTTGTGATTGGTTGAGTTTATTACAATTTGGATTTTTTTGTTTCTTCAATATAATTTCTCCTTTTCCTGCCTTCTTTTGCTCACTTTCCCCTGAATTGATGAAATATGCAGGGAATGCAACAGATGAAAGAGAATGAACGATTGAGGCAGCAAGTATGAATTGCCATGCACTCTCTTCATCTTCCTCAAATACAGTTTTGCGTCCTCATATGCTGATTGCAAATTGAATGTTTGAATGAAGGTGATGGAGATATCTAATGGCCGGAAACAAATCGGTGGTGACCCAGATAACATGATTTATGAAGAAGGCCAGTCATCGGAGTCTGTCAACAATATCTGCAACTCCAATGGTACTCCGCAAGACTATGACAGCTCGAACACATCCCTCAAGTTGGGGTGAGTTTAGCACCTAGTCTTAATTTAAACTTTGCTTCAAGTTTCAGTCATTAAGGTGACCATTAAACAGCACTTTCCATTGAACTTGCTTTAGAAAACTCTCATAATTCTTATGCTTAATTTTTCTGAATATTGCTTTTCATACTGAATTCTCAAATCTTCTTGCAGGTTACCTTACTCAGGGCTGAATGGAAAGGACAATGGAATTTATCAGCAAATGAAGACGCCATTGTTGTCCATAGTTATGGAACATTGACTAATGTTAATGTAATGTAAAGCTAACCAAGTGTGCTGTAGTTTAATGATCATAATTATCTTCGGCAGGTCGATGGGAACTTCGGCTAGATGTTTTTATTTCTTCAGAAGTCCTTCCTAGCCATAATGTATAGCACGGAAGGCAAAGCATGGTTACCAGTATGTCCTATAAGTAGCATGGAATTTCTTCATGGTCATTGCAAATTAAAATATGACATGTAACTTCTATTTTAAATTAAAGAATCATCGTGATATCATTTATGTCGTGTTTAAAACTGATACTGCATGGTCATGAAAAATTCTGTGTTATCTTATCACCGAACTTTTTTTCCTATTCTACCCCTAAATTTGCCTCCTTTTTTTGTATGGATGTATCTCCTCCCATTCATAAAAGGAGAAACAGACTTGCTCAAAAAAAAGGAGCTTACAGATGTAAAACTTTGTGCGCATGCCCAGATCCAAAAAAAAAAAAAAGGGCATAGCGGTAAGGTTGTACAAAAAATTGTCATGGTCATGCATATTAAAATTTGACACATGGCATATATTTTATATGAAGGTAAGCTATGCTCACCTTCCCTGAAGTTGGTAGAGATACAAATAGCACTTTTTAAGTTTGAGAAATTACACTAATCACCTTCCTGAATTTGTTGTCAAATCATATGTTGCAGTTACTGTTAGTGTGTATGTCAGAACTTAATTTTGCATTTTTTGAATACCGAAACTACCCTTAACGAGTTAAAATGACTAACATGCCTCTTTATAATCAGTGTAAAATGACATTTAGGTCCAAATAATTATATTGTAGTTGGACAAATTTGCCTTTTTCATACTATATAAAACATTCCTACTCTTCCAGGCACTCATTCCCCCTCTCTGCCCTCATTCCCTCTCTCAGCACCCTCACAACAGTGTTGCCACAACAATGTCACGTGTATGAAAATTGAATGGGAAAGATGATATTATTTGATTCCATGAAATGCTAGTAATCAAGCATCACGAAATTTCCAAGCCATCACATATTTTAAGGTTTAACATTCAATAAAACACCAATATTAATTAAACATAACATCCAAATTTAATTAAAAATGTATATGAAGGAACAATATTAATAAATTCGTAATATTCTAATAATCAAGCACCAAAATATTCACCAATGATAACATATTTTGTATGTGGTCAAAGAAATTGGCATCATTCTATTTCGCATCATGTATATTTATTACATTGTGTTAGTCGTAAGGTTTTCAATCAAATGTATCTCAGTAATTTTGATGATAATATGGTATTATTCATGTGAACTAATATTTTATCTAATCACAATGCAAATAGGTCATTTAGGTCAAAGAAAATTGTTGACCAAGAAATGACCAAATCTATCAAGCTTAAGGACTCTACCTAAAGCACAAGCTTCAAAGTCAAAATCCAATCAAGTAGAGTGCTTTCATGATGATCCAAGCAAATGGATACTCTCAAGCTCCAATGAATTAAGACAAGTTAAGAGAAGACTTTTTATTTCCTTTATTTTGGGTTTTGAGTGATTTAGGATTATATTGATCATTAAGCGTAAGCTTTTACTATTTAAAATAATCAACTAGAACCAATTGTAAAATGATTTTTTAAAACAACACATTACTATATTTTGAGTTTTGAAAGATTAAAAGGTTTTGAAAATGGAGCACTTATAAAAAAATAAGCAAGAATGTCAATTCTGTTAAAATCAATTTCAAGAACTAGTCGACCGATTCTTAAACCTTATTTTTACACTCACAAAACCAGTCGACCAGTTCTTAGAACTAGTCAACTGAGTAACCATTTTAAGTACACAACCTGAACTCACTGTCTAAAACAGTCAACCTAACTGAAGATTCGGTTGACTAACTTTTAAAGGCAAGAATAGTGTACATCAAAACCAGTCGACTGACTCTAAGAACCAATCAACTAATTATTTTTTAACACATGAACCTCAATCCCTCTAGACAAATCAATTGAGCTGATCAATCAAGTGGATCTTCATCTAATCGATTGATTAGTGAATTCAATCGACTGATTTTGTCGATTTAGTAATCAAAAATTCAAATTTTGAACAGATAAAAAATGGGGGAACAGATCTATTTTGAAATCAATGACTATATTCATTTGAGGGCTATAAATAGGGGTTCTTTAAAATATTTATTATTTTCTCTTTACAAACTTATACTTCTACATATTTATTATTGACTTTAGATCTGACCATTGAATACCTAGATTTAAAAGTTGTACTCATCTTAAATATCCTGAGCTTACACTTGATCAATCTATAGAGAGTGGAAATTTATTGCAATAATCTACTCTTAAAGAGAGTGCTTGTTGGTAAACAAACTTTGTATTTTCTCATTGCGGTGATATTTACAGATAGGTGCAACCAAGGTGAGGCAAAAAGAGATATTTTGTTGGGAAAAGAGTTAAGAGTCTTTGTTGTAAATGTTTGATCTCCACTTACGAAGGAGATGCTTGAGTCAAGGATGTAGGAAGTTTTTCAAACCTTATAAAAATCGCTATGTTTGCTTTATCTTTCTCTCTCTACTCTTTTACATACTTGTGCATATATTACATTCATTTTTAAAATTTATAAAAATTATCAATACTTACAAAATACCATATTCACCCTTCTAGGACAAATATTTAGACAACACATTTATACACACACATACTCATACATATATTGTTATGTGTGTGTGTGTGTATATATATATAATATTTATATATATAGATATTAGTCATACATATGTATGTGTATGTGTGTATATATATATATGACTAATATATATATATATATATATATATAAAGAGATGTAACTTTTTTATCTGACATCGCTTAGGTTTAGGGAATGAGTGCTAATCTCGTGCTATATAGAAAATAGACATTTCAAAGGAATATTCATTACAACATTCTTGAGTCTTACTAAACATGGTAATAAACTAATATCAAGAATGACTATTATATTCCAAAGCTCATTCTAGCATAACAAACGTAATGCCAAGTCTATTTTCTCTAATTTAATCGGCGAGTTCTCAATCGGCACCACACCGAAGACTTCATTGAGAGATGACAATGTAATTTCAAAAATAATTTTTAAAAATTAGACGAGTATTATATGAAATTGTTAGAAAACTCAGATAATGTTATTACAGTTTATCCTTATTATTATTATTATTATAGTAGATAATGTGGTTTGGACATTGGCATAATCTAATTAGATATAAAATCTTTTTGGACACATGGTATAGTAAAACAAATAATCTCCATAAAAAGGGAAAAAAGAAGTAGTGAAAACATGATAAGAAAAGTTATCGTAACAAGATAGAATTAAACACATGATATCGTCAATTCTCTTATAATTAATAAACATCGGAGATAAAATATTTATTAATTATTAAAATGATTTTTTATTGATTTTTTTGTACTTTCATTAACTAAAAAGTATTTCTTACATATATACATGACTTTTGGTACAAAAAAAAACCCTTGAGACAATTTAGGATTGAAATGATTTTGGGTTCTAATTAATTAACTAAAGATCATTTAATTAATTAACTACTACATAGAGTTAACAAAATAGCCCAAAATAAATTTTCTAATTAATTCGTGCAAATAATTAGACAGGAATCATAGAATTTAAATAGCTTAACCAAGTGTTCTTAGATGATTATTTAAATACTAGAGCCTTATTTTAATATGACCAAGTGTTAAAACAAACACAATAATGAGCACGAAATAAATAAAAGCACATCTATAAGAAGAGAGACATTGGTCTTATGTGAAAAACCCTTTGAAGAATAAAACCCATAACCCACAAGAGAATCTTTACTATGAAGCCAATCAAATACAAAAAACACTAGACCTCTGATTACTAAACTGCTATGGTACGTTATAGACTTACCTTGTTAGTTAATCTTACACAATCCTTACCGTGATGTTCTTCTTTCTTCTTATTGCATCTTCATGTAAATCTCTTTATAATAACCACTTTCTTCACGATCTGAATTCCCCCGTATCCACACAAACCAGTGTGGTGACAAAAACTAAACCTAAGATCCTTTCTTAGATGCAAACGCTTCACAATTACCTTTGTGAAGAATGAACTATAAAGAATCCAAATACTAAAGTATTAAATCAAGCTTTGGATTAAAAAACAAAAAACATAAGTGCTCACAAGAATGCGAAATGTGTCGTGTCGAACACAAAAATTGCAACTTCCCATGAGAAAGTCGCACATGTATTTATAGATTAACCTAAAATTAATAAGGTTCGAATTAGGGAAACTAATAAAAATATCCAAAATCAGACACACGTTTAGACGGAGTGCTCTTTCGGTTTGGATGGTCCTCTTCCATTTGGACGGGTATAGCTTCGTTTAAGATGAGGAAGCTACTGTTTTGTGATTTATTTCAAACTAAGTGTCAAAGAGACATTATATAACCTACTTAAATCACTTTTTAAGCCTATAGGAAAAACTAAAAAGTACCTAACCTATGTTTAATTAAAACCTAAGTCCCAAAGTGACTTAAAACATTGAAAGATTAAATGCACACATATCCTAACCATATTCTAATGTGAATGCATGATATCTAAGTGTGTTTATACATTTCTTGTAGTAGATATGAAGTTTCAAGTTGTACTTTAAAGTTGACCTTCAGTCATATGAAGCTATAATTTGAGTCGGTACCATCGAGTCTTTAAGTAGTGATTGACTAATAAATTAGTTACAATGAAAGTTAATCTAACCTAATAATTACAAACTTAATATAAAGTTAATCTAACCTAATTACAGACTCAATATAGATTTTTAGAATGAATTGTGAACACATACAATACTAGAGGGAAATCTTACAACCATTTTTACTCAAATTTCATAACAATGATGATAATTAACTAACTAAAATTAATTATAATTAATTAACTACTCCACAAAGTAACTAGATAGGCCCAAATAAATTATCTAATTAATCAACCTAAGTTAATTAGACAAGAATCGTTGTACTTATGTGGTAAACCAAGTTTTCTTATAGAATTTAAATTTGATTTCTAATCAATTATATGACTAAGTACTTAAATATATGTAATGAGATAAAAGGCACAATAAATAAGAGCATAATCCCAACAAGTGAGACACCAAGATCCATAGTGAGAAACTTACACAGGGATACGATATACAAAACTGACTACTGATCACTAATTTGTTACATTTCCTGGTAGACTTCCTTGTTAGTTAACCCTTCTATAATCCTTTCCTATTTTGCTCTTATTAGTTGATTGCGCCTATTAGCTATTCCTTTACTATCGCTACGCTTTGTTCCCACCACAATTTAATTGTCTGTAGATTCACGCTACTTGGTGTGTAACTTCCTGTATAATGATTTAAAAGTGTATCCTAAGATCTCTCTTAAAAAATCTCACAATTACCTTTGTGATAAAGGGTTATAGTTGAGTCCAAATAACAGATTTGTACAATTCTTCACAAAGATTCTAATGTCCGAATTTATACTATTTATGAACGCAAGATATGTTGTTTACAATGAAAATCTCATCATTATACAATGCATATTTCGCCACTTTATATAGATTAGACTAAACCTTAATCAAAATTAGAATAGGCTAACTAATCACATTCTCCAAAACTAAATATACATTCGGATAGACCAAAACACATGCATTCAAATGGATCAACCATTTAGACAGTATTTTGATGTGTTAGGGAAGTCAATGTAACACTCCTGACCCGAGATAGACCGGGTCAATAATTGTAAAACCCGGATTATGAACCGAGCTACTATTATAATGAGATAGATGTACAGTTTTGAGCATACAAATGATGTCAAACACACGATGATAATTACAGGCAATCCCGAGTGCCCGAGGAACACCCGTACGAGGAACAAGACTATACGGAGATTTGTGTATACGTAGATATGTATATATGGGTATATATATGTATATAATATATATATATACAAGATAATACACAAACATATATATATGTGTGTATATACACGGTGTGTGTGTGTATGTGTGAATACATATATCTATGGCTGCAATAGAGTATAATATATATATTTATATATATATATATATAGAAAGAGAGAAAGAGACAGAAGTGATGTCGGTAGGGTATGTGTGTGCAAGGTGGTGGTGTTTAATGTGTGTGTTGTATATTATATATATATATATATATCACATAAAATATCAAGCTTGCATTAAATGAAAAGCAGAAAACAAAAGAAAAGAAGAAAATCAAAGCAGAGAGGAGTGAGGAAAGCTAAGGCGGTGGTTTTTGGGTTATAAATAGGAGTTGTGTGTTAGAGAAAAACAGAAAAGAAACCAAGAAGCTGAGAGCACTTTGAGAAGTTTTTGGAGATTCAGAAGTGGTAAACAAAAGAGGAAGAATGAGATACTGTGACTGAGAATTCAAAAAAAGGTAAGAACTTACAATTCTATTTTTGAATTTAAAGCATGAAATGCATGTCCAAAGTATAAGATCCTAGAGAGCATGAAAAAGTAGAGTTTATTGAAAATTGAATTAAGTGAATTGGTTAAGATATGAGTAAGAAAATAGTAGTTGCAGGTTTGATGATGATAATCAGAAAATTACGATTTTATGTATGAAACTTGAATTAAACAACGTAGAAATACTTCCCTTAGATTCAAATGATGATTAGTGAAGGGTTAGAGTTGAAATAGTGGCTGAAAAGCCACGAAATAGGAAATGATGGAGGTGGTCAGAAAGTCGGGCCTCACCGGAGACCCACAGTAAACCCCTATTTTGAAACCCCACACTTGATGAATTGAAAAACTAAGTTTAGATATGGAATCCTTAGGGGAAAATGATTTAAATCTTGTTGGATTTGGGTTGAAACAGTGATCAAAAAAGATCACCAAGCGTCGAAGAAGACGCCGGAGACCCACCAGAGAAGAAGAACAGGTGACCAGGTATGGGTCGGGTGGATTCGGGTTCGGGTCGAGACCCGCCCAACCGCACATAAGGTTGGTTCAAAATTGTGTCGTTTTATGCTGAAGTTAAATGAAATTGGGTTGTTTGGATATAGGGATAAGAAATTGAAATTTGAATTAAACTGAAATAGGAATAACCTATCCCTGTTTAGGAGTATTGTCCACCGTTTGGTTTTAAACTTATCAGGAAAATAAAAGGCGCCGTTATCCCTAAGGATCAAACCACAGACCTGCACGCATATGGGAACTTAAGCCCCCACATGCTGCCATCGTGCCACTGAGGCACGTGTGTTTAATTTATGCCAAAATAATATATAATATAATATTAGTTAATTAAATTAATTAGATTAATTTATTTAGTGTAATAATTCTCGATGCCCAAGTAAAATAAAAGAATAGTATATTTTGACTATTTTGGGCATTCTGAATCCAATGGCGGGGTCCGTTTTACGAGACGGGGTCCCAAAAAATATAGGCACGTAAAAGTGTAAAATTACTGTTTTGCCCTTTATAATACCGAAAGCCAAACTAAAGTTCGTAAAATCCTAAACCAATTATCTTCGACACTCTGAATCTAATAGTGATATCTTTTTGGAGAAAATAAGATCCGGTAACAAACTAAAAAATGACCAATATGCCCCTAAGACTTAAAGAGCCTACCAGAAGAGGGTAATTAAAATAGAAAGAGCTTTAAGTTAACAATTAAATTGTGTGATGCTATAGACAAGGATGTAACCAGACTTTGAAATGTGATTATAGGAACCTTCAACTAAAGGAAGGATTTTAAGTAAATGCCTTTGGACTTCAGGTGAGTATTTCCATGTCATGTTTAAGGTGACTTTGCAATAGATATAAATAATGAACTCTTTTATGATTTATCGATATATATGATATCATTTTCTTTTATAGCCTTTGTTAACAGCTATAATTGTATATGTTTTGAATGATCCATCAACAACTATATTGTCTTCTTTGATATAAGAAAAAGTATTCGTAAGATACTCAAACGCTATATAGTTTTCTTACAAATCTTTGAATTGTTTTAACTGAATACCAAATATAGAACTCTAATTTGAGTAATTGAAACTACTATTGATGATTATTGATTTTGGATATAATTTTGATGCTTTGACTAGAACACTCTTTTGTGATTGGTCATTATTGAACATATTATGACTTATCGAACCCTACCCACGGGGTATATTGGTGGTGAGCTGGTGTGATACGACATTATCAAACTAGTCTATCGATCTCAGTCAGCGAGGTTCTAATTTGTTGGCCATCGAAGCAGAATATATAGATTTGAATATGAATATTGAAAATGAACAATGATCAAATATGAAATATCGAACTACGTTATTGAATTATGATTTTGATTCATCGAACTATGATTTTGATTTATTGAAGTATATTATTGAATATCGATTTACGACTACAACTGAATTAAGATTTATTAAAAGTGAATTTGATATTATTCTCTTATCTGTTGTATTTAAGATGACGCATTCTAATGCTGTATGATTACTGACATTTCAGTAAAGAGTTATATAGTAGTTTTGAAACCCTTGACATACAGGAATTACTCACGAGCTTAGTGAAGCTCATATGAATTTTTTCAATATATTTCAGGTAACTGTACTGGCAAGGATAGCAAGTCCAGGCAGGATAGTTGTGAGCTTAGAAATTATAAACCCTTCTTGTATTACGATTTGGTAGATATGATATAGATACTTTTGATAACCATGGGATGTATGTTTGAACTGACTGATGTTGAAATGATCATTATATGAGATACAAGTTGATAGCTTCAGCAAAAAAAAAATATGGAAAGGAATTTTATTCTGCTGTGTTTGACTAAATGGTAATTAGAAATGATTATGATCATCGAGAAAAGCCTTAGGTGGCCGATCACGAACCCCTAATCTTCATAGGTCGGGTTCCGGGTCATAATAGTCAATGTATTGTTTTTATGCTTTAATATATTCAATTTAAAATTAAAATCGAAACAATTTTCTAAGGGACATCAAATAACAAATTTTAAGCATCTTTTAACCCTTATAGTCAAAACTATCTTATCTATCATTAAAACATGAGTCCTTTGGAGAATCGTATATTAAAAGACCAAATGCACACAAATCTTACCAATGCACCTAACATGAATGCATGACGTGCATGCACATTTATAACTTTCTTGTAGTAATTCAAAAATGTTGTGATGATATCAAAACTCTTCATCTTTAGAATTATGCAGCTATAATTAAGTTTGCTTCGATCAAGTCTTCACAGAGTTAATTGACTAACAATCAACCAGCAATGAGACTCAATTTACCTAACAATTATAGAATCAATAACAAAACTTTTGGAATAAATTGCTAGCACATAAGCTTAGGGAAAAATTTTACAATATTTCTAACGCAAATTTTTCTCACATACCTTATATGCAACTTTTTAACAAGATTTTGGTCTTTCATAAAAAAAAATATATAATATTCAACTTAAGGCATAAAAAATTCTTAATGTTTTTTTGAACTAAAGAAGTACTTTTTATGTCTACTCATGTCATAATTTTTCTTGTTTACAATATTTTTTGGGTTTGCTCAAAATTATAAGTGTATACATGTATATATATATATATATAGAATATAACAATTTTATCTCTCTTATAATTAATATTATAAAAGAAAATTTGAAAAAGTTATTAATTATTAGAGATTATTAACTTAATGAATATTAATTATAAGAGGATTGGCAATATTGTGATTATGATATCCTCTAGTAAGATTCACTTGAATCTCACGAATGTCACAAAAGTGGATGGAATAAAATTGAATACTCTTTTTTGAGTTTTGATTATATTTATATCGATTTTTTACTTAGTCTATCATAAGTAATCTAAAATAAAGGTATCATATTATATATATAATTGTATAACCAATACTAATTTCTCACATTTGTTTCTCATTCTTTCACGCAAGTGGAGTCCATCCCTAATAAAACTTACCATGGGAACAATGGTAGAAAATTTAGCATTAGACTAAATGGTGGTAAAAATCGTACAAAACAAAGGTAACTACTATTTGATGGTGTAATCTCTCACCATGTTAGTACTCGTTTGATCATTAATGTTAGACTTCCCTACAACTGTTTCCAACAATTTTTTCACCTCACGTTGCACATGAGTTGGGCACGCCAACTAGACGTTTCACTAATAGTCTTGCATCTGTGATTGTCTTCAGCTTAGGCCCACATTACCTAAACATAACATAGAGCTTCGTACTAGCAAAAGTCAAATCTGGATAAACTGTAACCCACATATCCCATATACAGATTTGAATTTGTGATAAGCATTTTCCCTTTTCTCTCTACCTCTTATCTTTATATTTCTCCACTTCAGAAAAGGTAGAGACCATAAAATTTGCTATTGAAGTCTTTGGATGACTCTTTTCCCTCTTCTCTCCAACTCATTTCTTCATGTTTCTCCACTCTAAAGAGGTGGAAACCATAACAATTGCTATTGAAAATAACACACCTCGACCTTAAAGAAATGTGTTAGAGAGAAGAGCCAAAAGAGTTGTCCAAAGAGCTTCAATAGCAATTGTTATGGTCTCGGCCTCTTCTAAAGTGGAAGAAACATGAAGATATGAGGTAGAGAGAAACGGAAAAAGAGAATAAGTGCCAAAAAAAAAAAATTGGCCTCGAATTCGGTGCGCTTATCACAAATTCAAATTTGTATATGAGACATATAGTGCCCAATCTGTCCTGACTATTGGTGACAACACAGAATCATTCTCTGGAGACAGTCAAGACAGCAATCAAGGAGAGAATCAGTCCAAGCATTAAGGAGAAACTTATAACATTACAGACATAGTACAAAATTTAGGAGTTGACTAGTTCTAATTATAGAATGTATAGATACCATTCTTTGTATAGCAAGTACAGCTATTGTTTACCTTTTACTCTTGTAACGTTTTTCTATATATGAAACTCTCAACGCCATAAGCAATTGTTGTGGTTTCATTTCTGGTTTTAAACCTTCACATGGTATCAGAGCCCTGTAGTATTAACCTCCACTCGATTCTATGGCCTCTGAAAATTCTCTTTCTACCCTCTCCTTCAACACCATGGTTCACATGGTTACAATCAAGCTATCATCCACCAACTTTCTCCTCTGCCGCAGTCAGGTAGTTCCCCTACTCCAATGCCAAAAATTCTTTAGATATATTGATGGGTCAACTCCAATGCCCTCTGCTACCGCTGATCCCATAGCCCACAATCTTTGGAAGCAAAATGACCAACTAGTCATGAGCCTCCTTCTTTCCTCTCTCACGGAGGAAGCACTCTCTATTGTCATTGGCTTTACAACATCAAAAGATGTCTGGAACTCTCTTGAAACTGCATTCAGCTATAAATCTAAGGTCCGTGAACTTCAAATCAAGGATGAACTCCATCTCATGAAGTGTGGCTCTCGTAGTGTTTCTGAATACTCTCGAGTATTCAAAGCTCATTGTGATCAATTATCGGCAATGGGATGTCCAGTTGATGACACTGACAAAGTGCACTGGTATTTACGTGGCTTAGGCCACGAATTTTCCACTTTTTCCACCACTCAACTCTCTTTAACTCCTATTCCAAGCTTCAAAGATATTGTTCCCAAAGCAGAGAGCTTTGATCTTTTTTCCAAGTCCATTGATCATAATGCAGGTGTTGTCTCTGCGTATGTGGCAAATTCCTCCACGGCTCCTTCCAATCGAAATGCAAGGTCAAACAACTATCAAAACAAATATAAAGGTGGACAATCAAAGGGAGGAAAACCGTAGCAAGCAGCACTATAAACGTCCCCCTCGATGTCAAATATGCCGTGAAGAAGGGCACTATGCCACAGATTGCAAAAACAGATACATCAAATCTGATGCAAACCTTGCTGAAGCTCTTGCCAACTACACCATTAGCAATGACGTTGCAGATTAGTATACTGATACAGGAGCGTCCGCACATATGACCTCTGATGTGTCTCAACTTGATAAGGTGGAACCTTACACTGGTAAGGACAAAGTTATTGTTGGTAATGGATCTTCTCTACCCATTACCCACATGGGTTCCTGCTCTCCCACTCCAACTCTTAAATTAAATAATGTTCTTGTGGTACCAAATTTAACCAAAAATTGGCTTTCTGTCAGTAAACTAACCAATGATTATCCTTTATCTATCTCTTTTACTAACACTAATTTTACCGTACAGAATCTTCAAACTCGAAAGGTGGTGGCAAGCGGTAATCGTGTAGATGGTCTTTATGTACTGAAGCGTGGAAACCAAGTTTTCTCTACTGTCATTAGCAAACAAAATCTTTGTAATTCCTTTGAAATTTGGCATGCCTGTTTAGGCCATGTCTCATCTAAAATAATTTCCATGCTTAATAAAAAAGGCTCTTTGTCTGTCACTTCTATATTGTCGAATCCATCCTTGTGTGCTAGTTGTCAAAAGGCTAAAAGCCATAAACTTCCTTTTCCAACAAGTGAAAGTCGATCAAAAGAAGTACTCGGTCTCATACATTGTGACCTATGGGGTCCGGCACCAATAACTTCCATCTTAGGATATCGATATTATGTTATTTTTATCGATGATCACTCGCGTTTTACTTGGTTCTACCCATTAAAACATAAAACTTGATTTTTATCAGACCTTCATAAAATTTCAAACTCTTGTCGAGAATCAGTTCTCGACAAAAATAAAAAATCTCAAAGTGATGGGGGAGGTGAATTCATGAGTACAGATTTCAATTCTCACTTAACCAAATGTGGCATTTATCATCAAATATCTTGTCCCTATACACCCTCTCAAAATGGAAGAGCCGAGAGAAAACACAGGCATATCACGGAAACAGGCCTCACAATGTTGTTTTATACTAATGTCCCTCTTCATTTTTGGGTTGAAGCCTTCAGTACGGCAGTCTTTATAATTAATCGCTTGCCCACATCGGTCTTAAATGGGATATCTCCATTTGAAATTCTGTATGGTAAGTCTCCTACCTATGCTACATTTCGAATTTTTGGATGTTTATGTTTCCCATATTTACGAGATTATGCCAAACACAAGTTTGAACCGAGAAGCCTACCTTGCATTTTTCTCGGGTACAACTCATCCTACAAAGGATTTCGATGTCTTGACCCTGTATCACATAGAGTTTTTGTCACTCGACATGCTCGATTTGATGAGAATGTGTTTCCTTCATCTGCTTCAAATTTGCAACCTTCACCTGCACTATCAGATTTTATTTCTTTTCATGATCCCACTTCACCAAGTACATCTTTGCCTAGCACTAACCCTTCTGCAGGATCACAACCATTACCACCAGTAACTCTATCCAAGCCGTGTAAAACATGTGCCTTAGAGTTGGACACATCTTAGAGTTCATCAATTTCACTGCCTCATGTGCCTCCTCAAATAGTTGAGCTAGTTCCCGAAATACAAATGGCACCAGCTTTGACTCAGAACTCGCATCCCATGTTAACTCGTGGAAAAGCTGGCATCTCAAAGTCCAAACATTCCAATTATGTATGTCACGTTCCAGCATCTCTTTTATTCTCATCTCTATTAGTAATGAAGGAACCAAAAGGATTTAAGAGTGCAGCCAAGTCACCAAAATGGCTTGCTGCAATGGAGGATGAAATCCGTGCTCTCAATCTCAATCAAACATGGGAACTAGTTCCAAGACCACCTGCTACTAATGTGGTTGGATCCAAATGGGTTTTCCGAGTCAAATACCATTCGGATGGTTCTATTGATAGGCTCAAAGCACGCCTTGTTGCAAAAGGCTATACTCAACTCTATGGACTTGATTTTAATGATACATTCAGTCCAGTAGTTTGAGCCTCTACAGTTCATATTGTGCTCTCAATTGCAGTATCTCGTGGCTGGAACATACGTCAACTTGACGTAAAAAATGCATTTTTGCATGGTCTTCTACAAGAAGAGGTTTATATGGAACAACCACCGGGATATATTGATTCTTCTAATCCTAATCATGTATGTCGTCTCAAAAAGGCAATATATGGCTTGAAGCAAGCACCAAGAGCATGGTTCCATCAGTTCAGCAATTTTTTACTCAAAATTGGCTTCAATTGCAGCAAAGCTGATTCCAGTTTATTTGTTCATTCGCCAGCTACGGCAAGAATTTTCCATGAAGGATCTTGGCCTTCTAAATTATTTTTTGGGCCTCGAAGTGACTTATTCTGAAACAGGAATGTTCCTAAGTCAAATGAAGTATGTGAGAGACATCCTAATTCGAGCTGATTTACTTGATTCCAAGCCAATTGGAACACCTATGATTGTCTCCCATCATTTAAATATTGATGGCCCTTTTTTCTATTCACCAATTACCTATCGATCCTTCGTTGGTGCACTGTAATACCTCACAATCACAAGGCCGGATATCACATATGCAGTAAACTCAGTGAGCCAATTCATGCATGCACCAAGAGAACAACATTTTCAAGCTCTAAAGAGGATCCTCAAATATGTTAAAGGGACTCTGCATTTCGGTATCCTACATCAGTCCATCAACCAACCTCAACATCTCGGCTTTCTCAGATGCCGATTGGGCTGGATGCCCAGATACGAGTAGATCAACATCTGGTTATGCAATATTTCTTGGTGATAATCTAATTTCATGGACCTCCAAAAAGCAATCCACCGTCTCTCGGTCTTCTGCTGAATCCGAATATAGAGCCTTAGCAGTCACTGCAGCTGAGGTCAAATGGTTGTTAAACATACTTCATGATTTACAAATTCAACCAACAGAAAAGCCCACTCTACTCTGTGATAACACCAGTGCCATTGTTATGACTCGAAACCCAGTGGCTCAATGACGATCTCGGCACATTGACATTGATATTCACTTTGTCCGAGAACTGGTATGCAGTGGTGTCTTGAAGATTCAACATGTGCCATCCAACTTGCAAATTGCAGATATATTCACCAAAAGTCCATCAAAACCCATGTTTATGCTCTTTAGATCCAAGCTTCGCATGTTGCCAACCACGCTTGACTTGAGGGGGAGTATTGGTGACAACACAGAATCATTCTCTAAAGATAGTCAAGACAGCAATCAAGGAGAGAATCAGTCCAAGCATTAAGGAGAAACTTATGGCATTACAGACATTGTACAAAATTTAGAAGTTGACTAGTTCTAATTATAGAATGTATAGATACCATTCTTTGTATAGCAAGTACAGCTATTGTTTACCTTTTAATCTTCTAACGTTTTTTATATATGAAACTCTCAACGCCATAAGCAATTGCTATGGTTTCATTTCTGGTTTTAAACCTTCACACTGACTTGACTTTTGTTGGTACAAAGCTCTCTATTGTGTGCAAGTAGTGTGGACCTAAGCTAAAGACAATCACCGATGCAAGGCTGCTAGTGGAATGTCTAGATATCATGTGCCACATCAGGTGGGAAAAATTGTTGAAAAAAAGTTGCAAGAAAGTTTAGCGTTAGTGCTCGTCTGATTGATCGGAAAAGCTATATGCATACATATATATTTAATATTGAGCATTTGGTTATCGAGAAAAATCATACTTTGGTTTCTCTTTTAACTATTTTACAACAAATAAAAAAATACTTTCAAATTATGTCTACATTTTATACTTGACATTGTCAGAAATTAAGCTATATTTTTTCCGAGTACTTTTTCCACAACCAAATACATGTGAGAAAAGTTTTTTTTTTTTTTTCATTTTTCTTATCCTTTATTTTACTTTCATTGAATTTTCTTGAGAATCAATTTCTTAAATGATATTTTGCCAACCATATTGGCCTTTAGAAATGTGTCCCGTTAGAGTTATAGAAGAGACATTGTCTGGGCTGGGCTATGGGATCGGGCTTGTGGAAAAAGGTTTAAAAGCCCACTCCCACGTCAAGGGGAAGTAAAAAAAAGGAAGAAGAAGAAGAAGAGGATTCGAGCTCTGCACGTGCAAGAAATCCTTTAAATTTGGAGGGATCATACCGGTTTTTCGCGGTAAATTCGGAACGTTGCGCTGGAGACCTGTTCCGTTCTCTGCTACACATAAAACCGACATTACATTTCTCCGGATCGTCTCTACGTCACAGTGTCTCTCTCTCTCTCTCAAACTTCTTCTCTTTCGCTAGCTTTCGATTAATTCTCTGTAGAATAGCTTTTTGCCGCCATGGATGAAGAATATGACGTTATAGTTCTTGGAACCGGTCTCAAGGAATGCATCCTCAGCGGTCTCCTATCTGTCGATGGACTCAAAGTAAGCGTTCCTCTATATGTAGACCCATCTATATATGTATATGTCAACTCTGTGTTGTATTGATCTTCATAATAGCAAGAAATGCTTCGTGGAATTTTCTGAGAATTCTTGACCTCAACAAAATCATAACGAAAGGATTATTTTATTTGTTTCAGATCACACTCTGAGAGATCAGTGTCATAAATTTATTTTTTTTATAATATAGATACTGTGTTTGATTTTGATTGATAGCCATTCAGTTTAAAATAGCTTAGAGAGGAAATCATTCATGGACACTATAATGACGCGTTCTCATAGGAGAGTCATGGTTGATTTTTAATTGCATGCGGGTTGATGAATGCATACCAGGAATTCTTGATTTAACTTAAATATGTGTGTTCTTAGATCTCTACTTGTGACCGATGTGTCACATGTGGATGTGATTTGTCTGGTTATGATTTTGGGTTATTGCAGCTATTGATCAACTCTTTCTTTGTTTCTTTTTTTGGTTTTTCGATTTGGTTCTGTTGAAACACATGAACTTCAAAGTACTAGGGATTATCTTTCAAAAGAATTAGTGGAGGACCTCACTCCCCATTGCTTGATATTAAGCTTACCTAGATTAAAGAACTTGCTCAAGAGAGTTGTCATTAAATAAGAGTTAGGAAATAAGTGCAAGAATGGCAAGTTGCTCAATAGTTAGTGAGGATGATGAGGTTGCCTTTGATTTAGGGCTGCCTATTATCCAAGCCAAGTATAGGGCCAATCAAGCTTGGCTTGGTAGACTTTGGATTTAGAGCTTAGAGCTTGAACCAAGCTAATCCGCTTGTTCAAATTTGATTTTTTTATGTTTCACTGAACTCATGCTTTTTCATTAGTCACAAGTCTAATCAAGTTTGTTAGATAACCAAATCTAGCAATCATGCTATGTTATAATCTAGATCTCCTAAGTCCTAACTTGACTAATTCAAATTAGTGATTAGTAGTTCACAACATACTTGAAAACCTAATTCTTTATTTCAATTCATTGGGCTTCATATAATTATATTACATGTCTCATTACTTTAGGTAAGCTTTGTTATTTTAACTACATTGCACAACACCGTTGTCAACCGGCACCTAACCTCATTAAGCCTCGCTTGCTGTAACAGTGTTGTTTAAGCTCAACTTGTTAAGCAATCAAGCTTAATAAATGAGCCTTCACAAGCTTCTTAATTTGGAGCAGCTTTGTTCATTTGCAGCTCCAGCTAAAATAAGAGGGATATGGTTATACCAGAATAGCATTAATTTCCTAAACACTTATCTTGGATCATTATCTCCCATCTTGTTCAACTTTATTTCTTCATCATGTTTACTTTCTAAGCATCCTATGTTTTAAATTTTGTTACTACAATACCAGCTTTAATGCTCCCCAATTGCTTTGTCTTTCTCTTGAAGATGGGGCTTACATGAAGAATTTCACCTTCCAATCTCTCTCTCTCTAAATTTTCTTTCTGCATTATATATGTTAACGGATAGCATGGCCAAAATATTTTTAATTTGTGCATAACTCTTTCATTTAATCAAGTGAAATATGCGGTTTGTATAATACGAATATAGCATAAGTCC
The DNA here is from genome assembly GCA_008638375.1 of Nyssa sinensis. Lineage (NCBI taxonomy): Eukaryota > Viridiplantae > Streptophyta > Magnoliopsida > Cornales > Nyssaceae > Nyssa > Nyssa sinensis. The sequence goes on along the minus strand of CM018043.1, from coordinate 9,464,964 downwards.
TAAGACATCAGACCGAAGTGCCATGTCATGGAGTCATTGCAGATATGGTAAATTCACATAAACATCAAATCAAAATAATACCCTAAGGTTTTGGAGAGTTCTTGAAGCATATGTTGTATATTTCCAATATATCGGTTGGTATGGACTAGTATAGCTTAAAGTTCATATGGTGTAACAACATTTAGTTCATAATTTCATCATTTCCATGCCAATTTGTGTCAGTGCATCTGTTTTCAATTCTTTACATTTATAGGGAGAGGGTGCCTCTAAGTTTTCTCAAACCAAATTTGAGATGCAGAAGAGCCTATGGAGTGTGAAGTGGGAGTGGGAACAGCACAGAACATCATAAATCATTGGCAGAACTTTTTTTATTGTCTTGGGCTAATACTTTGTGCTCTACGCATTTTTTTCCAATTGAAATCTAATTGTCTTGGCAAGTTCTTTCAGAGAAATATGTAGTTTAATTGTTCCACTGCTGGTCCATTTAAACCAATTGTCATCTTAGAAAATTCAGATTATATCATAAAGACATTTTCTCCATGAGTAGGAGTGAAAGTTAACAGTTTACTGGGCATCCTTTGTTTACTGTTCAAATTTTTTCATAAGAGTAATTTATGTAAAAATTCTGCTCCATGAGAAATTAATCTTTTTCATGTCACGTCTCATATTGATGGAAGAATGTAATCAGTCAGATGATTAGGGAAATGATGAACTCTTACTACACAGTTTTAAATGACCTTGCCTATTATATTGGCTTAGTTTCTGTCTCAGCATATCTTAAGATTCTAAAGACAAAATTGTGTAATCAACATATTCTATGTTGTCATTTATTACTGTTGTTTGTGTTCTAATTGAACTAAAATATTCAACGAATATTAAAGCCTTATTCATGCTATGCACAGTGAAATTTCATTCTTCTGATTGTACAAGCTATTGCTTGGACCACAGAAATAGGAAATGAATTTATCCCTAACTGTCAAATAGATTTCTATAAGCATTTAAAGTTGGCCCACCCATGTGAGGTTAAAGACATAATCTTCATTCTTCTTAAGTCAATTAACCCCTCTACCCCATCCCCCCATTTCATCATATTGTAAAATGTACGCTAGTCCACTAATTTGTGATATTACACTGTTTGAACTTGGAAATTTAACTTCTCTGTGCAATCAGCAAGGGAATGTTTCTAGATATTTGATTACTCACGTAAAAGAAAGAATTACATTATTCACTGTCTTTATGTGTTGGGGAAGCTTTGGTTGGGCGGGAGAGATGAGACCAGTCTTGGTTTGACTGCCATGCTATAAATAGAGAAATTTGTGAGGCACTTGCTTCAATTGGCATTGGCATTTTAGTTACATTTTGTTTGGACATTCTCAGATCACAAACTCTTGGATTGCTTAAAATTTCTCTACATCAATAAAGCAACACTGGAATATTTTTCTAAAAGTGCATTGTGGTTTGAGCATTATTCTTTACCATGCTTTTACTTTATAGATCTGCGGAATGACTCGGTGGAATTATATATAGACATTAGACTAACTAATTCAAGAAGCTTTTATTTGGCAAACATTTGGAATAGGTACTGCACATGGATAGAAATGATTACTATGGAGGAGAATCCACCTCACTTAATCTGAACCAGGTAACTATGGGATGGTTATATTACTGTACTGTTTTTCTAAGGCATCTTTTATGATCTTCATATGGGTTGAGTTATTTCCACTTTCATTATAGCTTTGGAAGCGATTCAGGGGCGATGACACACCTCCAGAACAATTGGGCTCGAGCAGAGATTACAATGTTGATATGATCCCTAAGGTATTCACAGTTTCTTGATTAATTGTTGTTGTTCAATATTCATTGCTAACCCCTAATGGGCAATGAAGTAATCCTTCAGTTTCTGGTGATCTAACATGGTTTACATCTTTGCTTAACAATGCTACATGTTTATATACTGTCAATGAATTCTCTTTTGCTGCTAGGTAATTGCTAGCTTTTTCTATTTTTATAATTACTGTTAGTAGAGGAATTTGATTTTGATTGTAAGGCCCACAAGCCAATCACAAGCAATAACAACTTTTATATCTAGCTATGATGACTCCACTGGTTATATCTGCATGAGAGTTTTATACTTTAACCTTTAACTGTTCTGGATTCAAAATATACTAGAACTAATCTTCCCACCCTTCATGATACAGGGTTACATGGAATTGTAACTCTGGAAATTTTGATAGGTAGAAAAAACTATAACACAGGAGCTATTTTCACTTTGTAAAACAGACATTTTCAATCTTTCTTTTGATCCAATTCTGGTCAGTAAGTGTAAGAGATTGGGAAGTTGAAACAGGCCCAGTATATATAGTAACAATCTTTATATTTTATTATACTCATGAAGAACGAATCCATTCTTTCCAACAACTTAATATTATCTTCTCTTATTGAACTTTCAAGTCATCAAAGAAAAAGGCTTCTGGCATCTTACTGTATTTCCTCAAAGTTTATAATTCATATTATTCTGACTGTATTCCCTCATATTTTATTCTTATTATTCTGATAATGGTCATTATTTCTGTGTTTTGACAGTTCATGATGGCTAATGGTGCCTTGGTTCGTGTTCTTATTCACACTGATGTTACAAAATATCTGAATTTCAAGGCTGTGGACGGTAGTTTTGTGTACAACAAAGGGAAGGTGTGATGCCCTATTTTTTTCACCGAGTATTTAGTCTAACATTGGACACATAACATATAGATTATTATTTTTTTTTTTTCTAAAAAAAAAACATGCATTTGGCCTATTTTCAGATTCACAAAGTACCAGCTACAGATGTCGAAGCACTTAAATCCCCACTGATGGGATTGTTTGAGAAGCGTCGTGCTCGAAAGTTCTTCATTTATGTGCAAGACTATGAGGAAAATGATCCAAAATCTCATGAAGGGTTGGACCTCAACAAAGTTACAGCAAGAGATCTTATTTCGTACTATCTCATCCTCAGCCTCTTTCTTACAAAATAAGATTTATTACCTGGATTTTTTTTTTAAACAAAAAAGGAGACCTTTGTATTGTGCAGTGTTTTCATTTCATCTCTATTTTTGTTAATGATGGGTAGTCTTTAACCAATACAAAAATTTGTCTCTAACACAGGAAGTATGGGTTAGATGACAATACAGTTGACTTTATTGGGCATGCATTGGCACTCCATAAAGATGATAGTTACTTGGACGAGCCTGCAATGGATTTTGTGAAGAGAGTTAAGGTGAAACATTTAGCATCCTTCTTTATTTTTCAGTAATGTTTTCACATTGATAGTGTTAAAACAGTTTCTAACATTTCTTCACTGACATTGTGTTCGATCCAATCGATAACTTCTGTTTTCATTTCTTATTTTCCATCACTTTTTCAGAAAATTAATTTCGTGCAGTTTTCAAATTATTATGGGTTATGAAATCAGTAATGTACAGATAAGGTTTCCTTTTTCTTGGTTATTGATAGTTAGTAATGCCTGATTCGAATATTTCAGTGGTTTTATATGCTTTTGTAGTGATTTAAGTAATTTCCTTGAAGAAGGATCTATGCAACGTAAGTCAAATGGGGGAAGGCAAGCGAGTTTACTTTGACTAATCCACATCCGATGAATTTGATAAAAATATGCACTTTAGAAGTCTATGGATGTTCAGCTGTCTCATAAGTGGAAATAAAGAAAAGAATAGCTTAATGTGTAATAGTTCAACTCTAGAAAAATTTAGATGAAAGGCAAATCCTGGACTATAGTACAAACTTGTTCCCAAAAAATTTGATTCTATGGGATTAGCAGGCCATCTGGCCCTATAGCCCTTGTGCACAGCCAGCATACAGGGCAAGAAGCAAGGGCTGCAGCAGCAGAAACACTCCTTCGGAAGTTTCTCTGTTGACTTGACAATCTATTACCGAATATTTTATGGATCTGAACATGCAACTTATGGACAATAGTACAAACTTGTTCCCAAACAAATAGCTTCTGGGCGGGAAATTACTTTGTTGTTTCCTGTTTCCATCCTCAAGGGACAAACTGAGAAACATGCATCTTATATCCTTGTGTTCTCAGATTTGTTTATTTTGAACTCAATGCATTTTATTCAATTTTTCCTTCATAAAATTTAAACTCTGTATTTCATTTGAATTTTAAAAATACAGAGTTTGAATGCTAACTCTATTCTTGTCAGAAAATAAAATAAAAATTCAAACTCTGAATTTTGAGTTGATGGATGTGTCATGAAATCACGATGGACCTAATGAAATCATTGCGGTGTTTTTTAGTGGTTTATACTTCTGGTCCTTGAAAGATATTTCAAAACTTCATGCACAGATTCCTTTTGTAGATTTATATTACTTAGTTTTTGTTTCTTCCTGAAATGAAGCTGTTCAGAACTTCATGCAAAGAAGTTCTATAACGTTAAAATATGGTGTAGATATCCTTTAAATATACGTGATGAGTTACCAGTTATTTTGCAATAATAGTTAGTAATTTTGACAAACTTCAAACAGAAAATCAGAGGCATGTATGTTTTAAAAATGATATTAACAGTATGGTGTTCATAATTTATCATAGAAGTCATGTATGAAAAAATTTGTTCCTTTTATGTTCTTGTTCTTTCTCATAAGGAAAGTGCATTCAAATTGACAAAATTATGAAAAGTTCTAGAGAATGAAGTTTTTTCAGCCAAGTTGTCTTTATGTATACTAAAATGTGGTAAGCAAGAAAAAGACATTATGCTAGGGAAAGAGTTTATCTAGTTTAATGCATTAATATTATTTCTGAATCCCTCGTCCCTCTTAACTGTTTAAGTAAACTGATGTGAAGAGCGGACTGTTTTCTTTTCTCATATACTTGTTTACAATGATTATTATAGTTAGCTAATTTGTTCCAGCGTTTGTTTTGAAAAGCTGTATGCAGAATCTTTAGCTCGCTTTCAGGGAGGATCCCCTTATATTTATCCCCTGTATGGATTAGGAGAACTCCCTCAGGTAAATTTTAATCACAACTGCAAGAATCTACAAGTAATATGATCATTACAGCTCTGACTTTGTGTCATATAATTTGCAGGCATTTGCTCGTTTGAGTGCCGTTTATGGTGGCACCTACATGCTCAACAAGCCAGAATGCAAGGTAATATATTAACAACATTCTTATATCCTATGAGACATATAATTAGTCCGAGAAGATATATACTTTACTGTGTTCAAGGGCTGAAAGGTAGCACTAAATGATTTATTCTTGCAGACAAATTTGGGAAAATATGATCTGTTCATTTTCTCTATTTTTATCTAATTCACTAATTTTGATTGGTTGACCATCTCTTAGAAGTGCTAGAGGAAGTGGATGTTTCTCCTAGAATGAAAGCATGACGGATAAAAAGAAGTGCTTCCGGAATTGTAGCAAGGGAAAACTTTATAAGATGGCTACAAGGACAGCATATTATGTATAGAAAATGTTCGGCAGTAGAAACTTGTTCATACAATAGGCTCGTTTGGTATGAGGGATTTGATATGGATATGCAGTTACACAAGAAAAGATTATCTGAGAATTGAATGCATTTGTAACATTTTAGGGGCAACGCCAGCTGAGGGCAAGTTTAGGAAGAATTTTTAGAGATGATTTGGTCATGTAAAAAAGATCAATGACAGCTTTAGAATGGAGTATTTTTTTTTCCTTTTCCTTTTTCTTGTTATTGAGTGATGGAAAAAGTAATTTGCTTCAAGTTGGAGGATAAGAGGGAGGCCAATAAGAATGTATGTCGAGGCAGTCATGACTGTTGTGATTTAATTAGAGGATATGGCCCTAAATGTAATTAAACTTTGAAAGGGGATCTTTTATCTGAAATTAAGTAGTTGGGTGACAAATGTTATTGAATTGAACTGGATGCCTCCCATGCATCCTTTTTTTCAGCTGATTGAGAAATTTAGAATTTGCTGATTAGAGATTATAGAGTTGATCTGCTAACCGTTTTTCACTATCATTGATCCATGATGTCTGATGCTGCAACTGACAGGTAGAATTTGATGAAAATGGAAAGGCCTTTGGTGTGACATCAGAAGGAGAAACTGCAAAATGCAAAAAAGTAGTATGTGATCCTTCATATCTGCCGGACAAGGTAACTTCTAAGAAACCTTAAACCAGGGGCTTGAACATGTTGGCTCTCATTGATTTGCATGACCACCCCCTGTATTTTGCAACAGGTAAAGAAGGTCAGCAAAGTGGCTCGTGCGATATGCGTAATGAGTCATCCAATCCCACATACCAATGATGCTCATTCAGTCCAGATTATTCTGCCCCAAAAACAACTTGGACGTAAATCTGATATGTATGTTGGCCAAACCTTTCGTAAATTTTTCTTCTGAGTTTCGATATGAAATTATGTGTATGGTAATGTACATTTGGTATGTATAGGCACATATGCAGTGCAGGCATTAGAATATAAAGATACATACTTACATGTACATATTTGCAAATGTAGATCTAATCTTATATTCAATTAACTTAGTTACCATTTGGGTGGCTCTTTGCCTTTTGTTTTGTTTTCTTCTTTCTTTCTTTATTCCCCCTCCCCCTCCTTGTTCTTTGGGTCGGGGGGTGGTGGGGGGGGGGGGGGGGAATGCTCTTGAAAGCCTGGAAAAGGGAAAAAAATGCATCTGGACTTTCTTTGCAAGGACTCAAAAATGTATTTGATGGAAGCAAAAAAAAAAAGTGCTTTCTAGTTGAAATAAAAAGTTATATATTTTGAAATAACAAATTGCTTTGGGACTTGGAAAATAGGAGCATTGAAAAGTAAGGACAAATTATTTGGTATAATGATTGGAATGATACTTAACATAGTTTGTTTACAAGAACCAAATGCGTACTGGATAGGAGAAAAATCTAGGGGAATTGAAAAACAATATTTATATATTTTGGTACATGGAAAAAGCAAACATAGGAATGAGTGGGGACAATAGTATATAAAAATCTGAAAGAGAAAGAAGGTTAAAAAAAAAGGAGAGAAAAATTTTAATTGAATTAGTGCTAAGGTAAGGACAATATAATTAATCCATATGCACCCCAAGTAGGAATAGATGAAGTAAAGTTGTAAGAAATAAACTATAAAATTTAAATGATGAAAACTATGCAATGTGGTGTGAAATGATTAGTTGTATTAAAAGTGGCAAAAGAACTCCTGGAATAATCTAGGGACTGAGCCATCGTCTAAAGAAACATGATTAGTGTAGAATGAATTGGTTTAAAAAGCAATTAGCACAATGATTTTCATGCATACAGGAATGACAAAAATTAAAGGTATAAATTAGCTAAATAGGAAGCTAAAAAGTCTGTAAGGAGGGATAAAAACAAGGCTTATGATGATTTATATGCTAACCTAAATATAAAGGATAGATAAGGATATATATATATATATATATATATGTAAACTTGCTAGGATAAGGGAAAGAAAATGTAGAGACTTAAATTAGGTTCTATTAAGTGTGAGAATCAAAGTGTTTTAGTAAAGGATGACTGGATTAACGAGTGATGGAAGGATTATTTTCATAAATTATTTAATTAAATTATGTAGAAAACTCAACTCTTAGGCAACTTAGTAACTCTACTACTGATATAGATTATAATTTTTTTTCTCGAAAAGTTAGAGTTGCAGAGGTAAAAGAGGCTTTGAAAAAGAAATGAAAGTAGGAAACACTATATGACCTAATTGAATTCCTAGTGAGGCTAAGTGTTTGGGTAATGATGGAGCAACTTGGTTGACTAATTTAATTTGGAAAATTTTTACGAACTCGGAGAATGCTTGCTGAATGGAGAAAAAAACATTGTTGCACTTGCACCTATAAGACTACATAAGAGCAAAAAGTAATATTTAAAGTTTCTCCTATTGTCATGGTATTATACTTATAAAACTCTGAGAGAGAATAATTTAGAAAAAATTAAAATATGATAATATTGGAAGATCAGTTGGGTTTTTTTGCCTGGAAGATCTACAATGGAGGCAATTTTCCAACTTAAGTGATCAATGAAAAAAATATAAAGAGAAGATAGACATGCACATGGTATTTGTTGACTTAAAAAACCATATTTTTTTGGTTCCCCAGGGAGATATATAGAAAGAAGAAAGATTTGAACATATTATTTATTGACTTAAAAAATTTAGGATAATTGATAAGGTTCTCAAGGAGATAATTGGGATGGTTTTACAGAAGAAATTTGTATCAATTAGATTTATTGGTGTTATTAAGGACATGTATGATGGTGTTGTAACTAATGTGAGAATGATGGGAGGATGGACAAGAAATTGACAGGCTTATATCAAGATTCCTTTAAGTCCTTATTTTTTGCATTGGTTATATGTGACCTTATTAGGCATGTCCCATTGGATGTTTTGTGGTGTATTTTGTCAAGTGAAAGAAGTTTAAGATTTAAGTTAAGCAGGATTATGGCTGAATACATGGAGTGCAATTTTATCAAGATTAGAAGTAAAAATGAATGCAAAGTGAAACTTGATGCAAAGAGATACCTTAGAGTGATAATTTTTGATACCACGGATTGATTATCCATTAAGAAAGAAAAACTGAAGAGAACATTGCCCATAAAATTAGAGGGGGAAGATACAGAAAAAGTATGAGTTTAAGGAATAATCAATATTAGCCTATCTTTGTAACGGCTATCATTCTAGAGTAGGGACTGATATTCAGTATTGGAAATCAATAAAATATCAAAAAGAAGTTTCTAATGCACGCACACTTGAGCCAGCTATGGGTAATTGCACAAAACGTTGCTTTTTCTTGTATTATAAATTCAACTAGGAAAAAAGAAATGGAAGTAGACAAGGATCTCTTTCAGCCAATCCATACTCAAGAAGTAGTCTTATTCACATGCTATCTGTCAATACTAGTTCTTAAACAGAAGAAAAGGTTAAGAAGAAAAGAAACAAATGACTATGAGTTACAAATCCCAGGAACTGTAAGAGTTTTCTCAAAGCTCATCTTCCACAATGTTACAGGTACCTGTTCTGCTGTTCCTATTCTCACAACGTAGCTCCTAAAGGAAAATACATTGCTTTTGTTACAACAGAAGCCGAGACTGATAATCCTGAAGTGGAATTGAAGTCTGGCATAGAGCTCCTTGGACCTGTAGATGAAATATTGTTTGACACTTATGAACGATACGAACCCACTAACCAGCATGCTGTTGACAACTGTTTCATATCCACTGTAAGTATATCTAGACATTTTTTTGCTGTTTTCATCTTATTTCAGTTTAAGTTCGATTTAAATTTCATTTTGCGCTCCTGAATCCTGACAACTGAGAAAGCTCAAAGGATTTAGATGGCCAAAAAAGTATTCCTTACTTTCTTGTCACAGATTCCTTTAAATGGCCTTAACTTGTCAGGTGTCATTGCCTAAATTCATCACCGTTGTTGATTAAGAAATGAAAGAATAAAATATTAATTAGATGGCTACATTCTACTAGCATGAGGAATTCATGAGCCAAATATCGACTCTCTAATGAGAATCTTGAAGGAGCTATGAGTTCACTCACGACCACAGTGTGGCTAGGAAGGTTTTATTTTAATGTTTGAAAGGGTAAAATACAGCAATTTGTTTGTTGTTCTGGAAAGATAAAGTTATTAATCTCATACACGAAAGTCATTTCCTTTATTTTTTGGATTAAGTCATGGATAAATCTTGGCCATTCTTGCAGAGTTATGATGCAACAACACACTTTGAGTCCACAGTCGAAGATGTGATTGCTATGTACAGCCAGATAACTGGGAAGGTAATTTTTTTCAGTTTCTTATGGTAAATATAGACTTCCAGATTTTACTGAATACCATAAAATTCTTGTTAAAAAGAAAATGAGAAGTTATCTTGCTTGTGTATATTAAAGTGGCAAGTGTTTTTTTATTAGTTCTTTTAATTAGGACTAACCAATATGTCAGATTAAATAAATTCTGAAACATAGATAATAACAATTGATAATACCTGAAGATTCTTGCAATGAGAATACAAATTTATGATGATGTTATATAAAATATGGGTCTACCTAAAGTTTTTTCTTTTTTATTTTCTTGTAGTGAAACAATTGGTTTAGAAAACTGGCTTGCTGTGAATTGTCAATTGCTAGCTTTGGCTAATTAAATCATCTATCTGGCAGCTTTTTAAATGCCTCCAACTGTGTAAAAAATTGAAAAAACGAAAAAAAAAAAACATGTTCCTTAAAAAAGATGCATTGTGGACATGTTTTCTTCCTGAAGAAAATGATCTTAACAATCTAAAATTGTGACTTGAGAAGGTGCTGATAGCACTGTCATGAAAAGTGGTTCTGCAACTGTGGGGTGCCTAGAAACCATATCAAAATAATCGCATCACTTTGTTATGCAAAGGCACTTAGAATAATCACCATAGAACTAAAATGAATTGTTAACGTAGAGAAAAGAAATTGAACAGTTAGCAATATTGATAATAAAACTTTGGAATGGCATCAGTTCTTTGAATCTTAAGAGTGATTTGATACATGCACAATGATGTAAACTCATTTAAAATGTTTATGAAAAACAGCGTAAACTCATCAAATTTGATAACTAACAGAAGTAATCGTTTTCACAGCTGTGAGGTGTCCAAAAGTTCTTGTTCTTTGCTGAATATATATGAATTATATTTTACTAATTGCACCCGGAGTCAGAATCAAAAACTGCATTTAAATCAAGGCTATGTCCAGATTTTATGGAAAATTCTAGTGTAGCAGTCATCTCCTCATTGAGAAGCTCAATCTACAATTTAGTTTTCTACTTAGTATTATATATAAAAACATTCCTTAATCTCTTCATTGTTACAAAAGTTAAACAGAACTTATATTGGAAATGTATAGACAAAATTCATATGCATAAGAAATAGATGCTAATAATGGATCTTGCTTCAGAATGAAATAGCCATGAAGGGAAGATTTTAACCTAAACTTTCGCTTGAGAAAAATTCAATATCTCTAATGCTAGTAAAGTCTTGATTTTTTTTCCCAAAAAAAAGTTCCTTGTAGTCGAAATCTGAAGTCAAAGGTTAAAAAATCAGTAGAATTAGTTTTGTTTTAGTTGAGCACAACTCTACTTTAGCATACCACAATGCATTACAACCAGTGCCGGGCCAAACAGACAAAGACATTCCTTCCTCAGTCAAGGCATTGATTACAAAATACAAGCCAAGTATATAGCCTTCTTTTAGTAATTGAATTCTGTCATTTTAAGGGTTCTATTAAGAGCATCATTGTATTTTTTCCTATTCTTTGAGGAAGAAACTTACTAGGGCTAGCTTCAGAATCTACTATAAACTGATTTATTTGATGGTGTCATGTTTCAGGCTCTTGACCTATCTGTGGATCTGAGTGCGGCCAGTGCTGCTGCCGAAGAATGAATTTTTGGAGTTGCACATGATTGAAGAACTTGAAGTAGTGCTTCAAGAACAACCATGTCATATTCCTTTCCATGAATTTTCTTTCAGCTGTCAAATTACAGTAGTCCACAAACAGATTCTGCGCTATTCTATGCAAAAAAAAAATGATTCCCTTTACATGATTAGTTTTCCTAAAACCTGCATTGCAGGCACGTCTACAGAAATTTTCTTTCGGCTTGTGCTGAGAGTTTCTTCTTTTCCTTCTTTTTAAATTCCCAGCTTGCGCCTAGAGATTGTTGGTGGTTGCACATGTATTTGTTTATGTATAAGCAATTTGAATTACTCAATAACACAATAAAATTTCATAATTTTCTTTTCAAATAGTGAATGAGATTTCAATAATTTCTTGGGAAATTGGTGTTTATCAAGTTCAATAATGATGATGGCTAGTAGACCCAAATAGTCAATTTAATCCCATTATAGGAGTTGATGTATTTTGGTCGAAAAATGTATCTCCAAATGTGGATCATAGAAATATTCAATTCAGTTTCTGCCTGATTGAAGCCCACAAGAGGTTTATTTTTAATCATTATTTTTTAAGACTTCATCACTTTCACAAGAAGTTAGAATTGGGTTCTTCAACAATAGTCTCTGTTATGTTCTTCAACAAATACATAAAGAGAAGTTCACATTGTGCGTGCCTTCTTCTACCATGCATTGCTCCGTTAAAAGCTTTCGCCTATTTACAGAAATTTCTCCACTATTGTGTCCCCCAACAACTAAAAACAGACTTGGATACAAAATTTTGAAGAAAGTTCAATAAATATGGATCTATACAAAATTTTAGGGCTAGATTGATAGTCAAAGGTTTCAAACAAAAGGTAGATATAGACTACTTTGATACATATGTCCCAGTAACTAGAATAACATCCATTAGAGTGATTTTTTTTTTCTTTCTTTCTAGTTTCTTTTTGTTTAATGGTTTTTGTGCTAGTGCTTATGTACATGGACAAAAACAAGCTTCAAAGTAATGGCATGAAAATTTTGATTTTTTAATTTTGTCCCATGATTTTAAACATAATAATGCTGATAAATGCATTTATTCTAATTTCACTAATAGTTATGATGTTATTATTTATCTTTATGTGAATGACATGTTTCTATTTGGAACTAACATGGATGGTGTACATGAATCTTTAACTTCTAAATTTAAAGTGAAACATCTTAATGAAGTTGATACTATTTTAGAGATCAAAATAAAGAAACATAATAGGAGTTATGCGTTGGGTCAATGTCATTACATTGAGAAAGTGCTTCTTAAATTTCACTATTTGGGAATTAAAGAAGCAAATACTCTATATGATTCATCATTTAAACTGACAGAGAATTCTAGCATGGCAGTTACACAGTTATAATATGCTATTGCAATTATTAGCCTGATATATACAATACATTGCACAAGACCTGATATTTCATTTGCAGTTTGCAAACTTTTCAAATATACAAGTAATCCAGGTATGGAACATTGGAAAGTTATTGGTAGAGTCTTTGGTTATCTTAAAAGAATTATTAGACTAGGATTATATCATACCAATATTTCAGTAGTACTTGAAGGATATACTGATGCTAGTTGTATTACTAGTACAAGTGATAATAAGTTAACATATTTTTACCCTTGATGGTGGAGCTATATCATGGGCTTTAAAGAAACATGTGTGCATTTTACAATGAAATACGAGTTTATTGCTTTAGCAGCAGTAGACAAAGAAGTAGAATAATTAAAAAATCTATTATGGAATATAAAGTTGTGACCACAACAGATGCCAGACATTTCTTTGCACTGCAATAGTGAAGTTGCTATGTCTAGAGCATATAAAAAAATATACAATGGTAAATCTAAATATATTAGCTTGAGATACGAGTATGTTAAACAATTGATTTTGGATGGAATCGTTATTATAGTTTATGTTAAGTCAAGTAACAATTTAGTAGATCCATTTACTAAGGCACTCTCGAGACACTTGGTAACAAATACATCTATTAGAATGGGTTTGAAACTTTTTTTTTTTTTTTTAAAGTCATCTACAATAGAAACCCAACCTTATATTAGCCAAAACTAGTCTAAGTTTTAATAGATAATAACAAATTGTAAATAAGTGACTAATATAACACTAAAATTTATTTCTTATTGTCCATTCTAGAATGTTCAGTACTGACTATTACGATAAACTTAGGATGAGTTATATACTCTTAATAAAGTTCAAGATTCTAATTTATTAAGTGTCTGAAGCAACAAGAACACTGAAGCAAAAAGAACACTAAAACATAAGAGTCTTGGTTTAAGCTTAGGCCATTAATGACTTTGTCAGGTATTTAAAAATACTTAGGACTAATTGATACCATCTTGTATGCACGAGGATATTTATATTTGGCTAAAAACTTAAATATTACAATCTAAGTTAGGGATTTGAAAAAATGGAGGGAAGTGGGTTTGTGTCTTATAACCTTTGTCCTAGATGAAAAGTTTGACAAATTTTCCTTGAGTATATAAAGAGGCACAAATCCCATTAAGTAACTTATGGGAAAAAAATTGGGAATGGTGGGAAGTAATCTTGTATTACATATTATATATAATGCAACTTGCACACGTGGCACGTGCACGTGCAATCAAATTGTGTGATTGTTTTTATTTGATTCAAGTGAGATGCACCGGATCATGACTTCTGAAGTTATTTTTTTTCAAAAAATAACTAATTTGTAATTACTAAAAGACACTAGTTCAAATTGAATAGATATATATATATATATATATATATATGTGTGTGTGTGTGTGTGTAAAAAGACACTTAATTTAAATTAAACAGATACATTATTTCAATTTAAATTAAATAAACACATCTTTTAATGAAAAGTCAAGAATATTCAGAATTTTGTCTATATATAAGCATCTATTGGTTGATATAGAATTAACTTCACTCAAATCTCGAATTCTACTTCTCCTATTCTGTTTTCAAGTTATATACTCAGTGAGAAGTTCTGTAAAACATCTATATAATTGTAATCTATAAATTTGTAACTTTGTTGTATTCTAGAAATATATTATTTGAATCTAATAACAAACTAATAACAAATTCAATTCAAGTTGAGACAATCAATACACAATATTCCAAATGTGGCCTCAAAGTCACGGTTTTATCCTTCTGCCGTAACAAAACATCATATTTAATGTTATGTTTACTCCATTCTTACAATCGACTTGTATGTGTGCGTTTATTTTATGTGATGCTCATTTTAGATTTAAATAGGTAGTTTATGTCAGTAATGGCAAAAATTAAATAGTGGTTTTCAAGTCAATCTTGAATGAGCTAATCGTCAACTAAGTACAAGTAGCTTTCAAGCTTGGCTTATTTTAACAAGTCGATCTCAAGCAAGTATCTAACTGAACTGATTATAAGTTGGATTTGAATAAATTAATTCGTTTTATAGTCATATTCCTACTCAACTAAGGATTTCGTGGAAACATTATCCTTTATCCTCGAGGTTTTAATAGTTGAACAAACCAAAAGTTAAGCTTGAGGTTAAACTTATAAACATATAATTAAATTGACAGAAACAGTGAACTATGTGTAACCTTTCCTTCAATAAAAATTGCACACCTCCTTACTAGCCATGGGCCTCCCAACATTTGCAAACAAATCTTCCTCATTTCTGTGACATGAAAGTGTGCCTTCCATCTCTGGATGGATGTTAGGCTCTATTCCTTTGACATGAAATTTGAAAACATAGTCAAAAGCTAGAGGACTTCATGTGTGACCATTGGTGCTGACCGCTGATGACCGAATTAGAAATTTCTTTATCACTATCCTCATCTCTCTGCACTGAAAATTAACCGAGCAAAGGAGACAGGTTCCCCAACAAAACTTTCCAAGCTTTTGATACCATTTCAGCTTGTTTTCATGCTTCTGTAAAACATTTCTACTCTCCTAAACTTCATTATATACTTGCTTTATTTTGATTTTGATATACTGATGATTGATCTACTGCTTTACTAATAAAACCAAGAGTCTTTTTAGGAAATTATTCAAAACAAGAAAAAAAAAACTACCACCTCTTTGGTCGGACTTTGTTCAAATTTAAATATCTTACGACTTATTGGAAATCAAAGAGAAAATAAGCAAAGAAATATATCTAAAATAGAAGAAAACTTTGAACAAAAATTTAAGGAAAAACACAAACATAAAATAGAACCAAATATGTTACACGGCTAAAAAAATATATTAAGAAGTCATGACTAAACATACAAAAATGTTATCTGGCCATATCACTCCCTCTTTGATTTGGAGAGAGCTTTCTTCCTCTGCCCAAGCATATAGGTATACATGTGAGGGCCGCCTGCAAGAGATCATGACATCTAATGAATTAACAATCAGCAAACAATAAAAAACAAGCTGTAAAAGCCAACTAGATGAATGAAACAATATCTGCCAGAGGTGAATGCCAAGTCATGCCTGGGACATAAGATCCAAGGTTGAGAATTGCAGCGTAGAAGTAATCAAAAGAGAAGTTCCATTTGTTGGGCATCCGTATACAATACTTTTCGGATTCCTGCAAAAGCATGTTTATCAGTATGTGCATTTAAGGCAACATTTCATCAAACTTACAATTTCCCTTCTCTCTCTTTTTTTAAATATTAAAATTAGCTATAAAAGCACAAAACACATATAAATGACATCTGAGCAGACCAAACTCGGTCAACGAGGAGCTATTTTCATTTACCATATACCTGAGAGCTGACTTAAAATCACCAGAATGTCTAATCACCTGGTCAATAACACTTCTTCCTGCAGTAAATGATGTCTGTCTTAACTATCCAACAGAATGATGGAGAAGTGGAACTTTGCAGATTCTACAGTCAGCCTATCAAAAGACTTCGGCAGGATCAACACCAAGAATTGCTTGATTGGAATCTCCATCTCTCAAAGAGGAGGTTGAGAGTTCGAGTCACAATAGGTGTCCCTATTGCCGGGACAAAGTGGGTGTGTGTCTTATTTATATATAATTGAAAAAAACAAGACTAATAAGGTGACATGGTCCTATACAACGAAAACTAGTAAATGCACCATCAAAGAAGAGTGACATGGTTAATATTGAGGGGGAAAGGACAACCAAAATTAACTTTAGTAGAGGTAGTTGAAAAAGATATGATAATATGTGGTCTAACTGAAAAAATAGTCCTAAATAGAGAATAATGGCGAGATCCGATTCATGTAGCTGACTCCGAATAATTGGGATAAGGACTTTGTTTTGTTTAGATGAGTTGAGTTAGGAGCCAAATAAATGGTTGGTTACGAAAGCACGCGTATCTCGCAGTAAAGGTTGCTTATTCTAATTTGCTCTGTGCTTGATCAATCATCCAACAGAATGGGCTAAAAAGCTAGGCCAACAAAGAGCCTGAGTGAAAATTACCAAACCATAGCTGTATAGAAATTGGTGGGTTTGTGGGTGAGTGCAGGCCTCTATGAATGTGCTTCTTGAGTAATCCCAACCAATCCTAAGGACTCAAGACATTTTAAGAGCTTTGATAGATTTTCGAAATTCCCAAGCTTCAAAAAGTATGATTTAAGAGAAGTTTTTTAATAGGAAAAGAATGTATATCGATAATCTCATGATTTTCATTAATACATTTCCTCAAACTCGAAAACCATTGTTACTGCATTCTGCAGATTTAGAGTATTTTGTTTCTAGGCAACCAACTAATACTAAGCATAAACACCAAAAGGGAGACTGTATTGTGGCATTCAGATCAAGCATTAAGTGGACAAGAATATAGTTCTAACTGAAAATAAAAAAAATAGTAAAACATACTTTCAGATTTATGCATCATCAAATTTGTTACCTTAATGTAAGGCAGGGCAATATATATCAAACCAGCTTCACTTGTCATGCCAGTTGGATACAATAACAAAAAGGTGCTATACCTGTACAACATAATTTTGAAATTAATAATTAAAAACACGTAAACACATAATTACTTCTGTTCTGATATAAAAAAATACATGGTGTATACCTGAGCCACAACAACCAGGAAGGTGCAGAACCAAGTGCCTCCTTCATGCCAAAGAAAGAATACCGAATAATCTAAAATTAAAAGCAAGGAAATAATATTGGTTATTAAATTAAAATAAGTAGATGGTATTCTAAATAAGGGGAACAAAATTTCAGTGTGAAACAATCATGAAATAGTGTCATGTGTGAACAAATTTTAAAGTGGTCCGATATCTAAGTATTGGTTCTCCTGCACCTTGATTTTAGTTTATACATAATTCACTTGACAAGTATAAGTGGCAGTGTGTTATATATTGAAGTAAATAAGTTAAATCTTAAAAGAAACTCTCTTTTGTAGTAAGTTAAGACGAGTGCACCCACTTTGTGCCAACTAGGACGAACCCTCAACCCCCTCTTTAGGAGGTGGTCAGATACCACTCAAGCTAACACTGGTTAAAATAGAAATTGTTATTACAGCAATCATTTACTTTTGATGTGCTCAGCTTCTGGTTCCAAGCAAATGTGCAAGTAATAGTAAAACTTTTCAGCCCTTTCATACTCATAAATGGCCTTCCTTATTAACATGAATCTGGATATTATTGGAATATTTTCATAAATGTTATTGCAATAAAATTCAAGCTAATTGCTTCCAGAAACTCAACGTCAAATTCCAAAGTAAATAAAGCTCAATAAGTTCAAAAGAATAACAGAATAGTTTATTGATGGGCAACTCTTAGGCCCCATTTTTTTTGTTCCATATCTTCAAGTTTTAAACAATGTTTTAAAAAGCTTTATCGAAACTCCCCTTGAAGCAACGCGTTTCCAAAACACGTTAAGCTTTGAAAAGAAATATAAAAAAAAAAAAGTATGCTTTCCTATGACCTGTATATGGTATTGAATCTTTTTCTTTAATAACAAGTAGGAGAGAGGATATTGATGGAGGAAATGGATTTGGCATTGTGTCTCTACTGTTTCTTTCTTGGTGTTGGTTAATGGTGCGCCAACAGTATCCTCCAAGGGTTTAAGACAATAGGATCCTCTATCTCCTTTTCCTTTTGTGATTGTTATGGAGGCTTTGAGTTGTATGATGGATAGTTGTAGTGGCTAGTGGGAGGCATGCTAAAGGGGATTGAGGAGGGAAGGGGAGGGGGGGGTGTGGAAATTTTTCATCTTCTTTTTGCAGATGACACGATAGTTTTTTGTGATGCGGAGGTGAATCATTTGAGACTGTAGAGATGACTTTCGATCTGTTTTGAAGTAGTGTCGGGGCTAAGGGTGAGTTTTAACAAAAGCAAAGTCATTCCGGTATGAGAAGTGGAGAATGTGGGTGACATGGCTATGGGAGTTAGTTGCAAGGTGGGGAGCTTTCCTACTGTATATTTGGGTCTTCCTTTAGGGGCGTATGCGAAGTCAAAGAGCATATGGGAGCCAGCTGTATCCTCCAAGAGTTTAAGACAAAAGGATCCTCTATCTCCTTTTCCTTTTGTGATTGTTATGGAGGCTTTGAGTTGTATGATGGATAGTTGTAGTGGCTAGTGGGAGGCATGCTAAAGGGGATTGAGGAGGGGAGGGGGAGGTGTGGAAATTTTTCATCTTCTTTTTGCAAGATGACACGATAGTTTTTTGTGATGCGGAGGTGAATCATTTGAGACTGTTGAAATGCCTTTCGATCCGTTTTGAAGTAGTGTCAGGGCTAAGGGTGAGTTTTAACAAAAGCAAAGTCATTCCGGTATGTGAAGTGGAGAATGTGGGTGACATGGCTATGGGAGTTAGTTGCAAGGTGGGGAGCTTTCCTACTGTATATTTAGGTCTTCCTTTAGCGGCGTATGCGAAGTCAAAGACCAAATGGGATGCAGTTCTGGAGAGATTTTAACATAGGTTAGTAGAGTGGAAGTGACAATACCTCTTAAAAGGGAGGCGGTTCACTCTTATCAAGAGCACATTAGAGAACCTTCCAACATATTACATGTCTCTTTTTTAGATGTCTATTTCAGTGAAGAATAAGCTAGAGAAGATTCCACAGGATTTCTCATGGGGTGATAGAGAGTTAGAAAGGAAGATTCATTTGGTAGGGGTTGGGATAAAGTGAAGAAGCCTATTGCAGAGGGAGGTTTGGGTCTTAAAGACCTAAAAGTGTTTAATCAAGCACTGTTAGGTAAGTAATTTTGGAGATATGCTAAGGAAGATAGGGCATTATGGAAGGAGGTGATTGCTAGGAAATATGGTTGTGAGGAGGGAGAATGATTTTCAAGGGATGTGTATGGGTGCATGTGGAGTGTGGGAAGCTATTCGTAAAGGGCAGGAGGACTTCATTCGTTATGTTCACTTTGAGGTGTATGAGGGATCCCGAGTGAAGTTTTGGCTAGATACATGGGTGGGGAATGAAAATTTGAGGGATATGTTCCCTAATTTATTCAACATTACCTTGAACAAAGGCAATATCAGATTGTGTTGAAGAGGTAGAAGCAAAAAAAGTTTGGAGCCCACAGTTTAGAAGAAACTTTTTGATTGGGAACTTAGGGAGGTTGAGGCTTTATTGGAGGTTTTGAATAGGGTGGAGGTGAGGGAGGGTGGGGGGGCGGGTTGTGTTGGAATGTAAATAATGATGGCAGATTTACAGTTTCTTCTTTTTATAGGAGTGATGAATTTGAGGAAAGTTCTTTTCTTTGGCGATTGATACAGAGATCTAGAGTGCCATTAAAAGCTGTTTTTTTGCATGGACGTCGTATTGGGGTGCAATTCTTACGGTAGATAATTTAAGAAAGAGGGGTTTCCAAATGACAAGTCGATGCCCAATGTGCAAAAAGGAGGAAGAGACAGTGAACAATCTTTTAATTCATTTCAAATTGGCTAGAGATGCTTGGAGTCTGCTTTCATCAATTTTTGGTTGCTTGTGGGTTTTGCCAGAATCCTTCAAGGAGGTGCTTTTAGCTTGGAGGTGTGGGAGGACGAGGAAGGATTTAAGAATAGCATGACAAATAGCTCCAATTTGTCTTGTTTGGTGCTTATGGCGAGAGAGAAATAGTCTTGAATCTCCTCTATAGAAGTTTAAAGATACTTTTTTGAGAACGCTCTTTTTTTGGATTAAGGAAGACTTGCCAATTGCCGATATATTTACATAGTTTCTTAGATTTTTTTTGAGGGACCTTCGATTGTGTTTTTTTTTTTTTGTAAAGCTGGTTCCTTTTTTATTATCTTTGGGTTTGCCCTTCTCAAGTGCCTTATTTATAATAGAAGTACTTTTACTGTTCAAAAAAAAAAAAAAAGAGGAAGTAGTCAAAATATCTAACCTTCCCATTAAACTTTGAAATTTTAATGATGGCTCATGTTTCAAAATCCTAAATTTTTTTCTTTTTGCCTAAAAAAATTAGATTCCAAAAAACATGCGCCGCACCATCTTGAAACTTACGTTTCAAAATCATAAATTCACAACTTCTTCTTTTTATAGGAGTCTGATGAATTTAAGGAAAGTTCTTTTCTTTGGCGATTGATACAGAGATCTAGAGTGCCATTAAAAGCTGTTTTTTTTTTTTTTATTGCACGGACGGCATATTGGGGTGCAATTTTTACGGTGGACAATTTAAGAAAGAGGGGTTTCCAAATGACGAGTCGATGCCCAATGTGCAAAAAGGAGGAAGAGACAGTGAACGATCTTGTAATTCATTTCAAATTGGCTAGAGATGCTTGGAGTCTACTTTCATCAATTTTTGGTTGCTTGTGGGTTTTGTCAAAATCCTTCAAGGAGGTGCTTTTATCTTAGAGGTGTGGGAGGACGAGGAAGGATTTAAGAATAGCATGACAAATGGCTCCGATTTGTCTTGTTTGGTGCTTATGGCGAGAGAGAAATAGTCTTGAATCTCCTCTATAGAAGTTTAAAGATACTTTTTTGAGAACGCTCTTTTTTTGGATTAAGGAAGAATTGCCGATATATTTACATAGTTTCTTAGATTTTTTTGAGGGACCTTCGACTGTGTTTTTTTTTTAAGGCCGGTTCCTTTTTTTGTATCTTTGGGTTTGCCCTTCTCAAGTGCCTTATTTATAATAGAAGTACTTTTACTGTTCAAAAAAAAACAAGCAGAAGATTAGTCAAAATATCTAACCTTCCCATTAAACTTTGAAATTATAATGATGGCTCATGTTTTAAAATCCTAAATTTTTTTCTTTTTGCCTAAAAAAAAATTAGGTTCCAAAAAACATGCGCCTCACCATCTTGAAACTTACGTTTCACCTTGTTAAGGGTTAAGCATCTTGTTTTCCCACTTCCACCTTTTAAAACATTGTTGCTAAGGAATTCCAAGTCCTAAGACTTGACACCAAGAGTTTGGAACTCTTGATAGTTTCGGATGTCCATTCTTTTTTAATTAAAATTGTAAAATCACTCTTTTAGTGTAAAGGCAAAAAAGGTGAATGGTGAGGAGATTGTGATTCAGTCAAAGTGAGATTGTCAATTATGCAAATGGTTGGATTGGAGGTAAAGGAGGTGGTGTCATGGCAAGCGGGACAACATGGTGGTGACGATGACACGTTGATGGCAATGGCATGATGATGGTGAAAGTGGTTCCTTTGGCAAGGTAGGGGTGGCAATGATGGTGATTCTAGTAGTGGATTGGTGGCAGTTATAGTAGCAATGATGTAATAGTGGAGGTAGAGACAGTAATATTGCTAGAAGAATCTAGCAGAGGTCGAATCCACAAAACTTGAGGTCAACAAGATCCGACCAAAGACTAAATAAAAATTCAAACCACTTTGATTCAAAAGGATTTGAAAATATGAGAATCAAAAATAAATAAATTTGACTTGTTAAAAGATACAAGAGTACATTGAAGGCCCCAAATTTCAAATTCCATGCTTACAATTTACATCAAAAAAGCTTGACTACATAGATGTGTAAGAGATGTCTTCCAACTAAATTTTTATCGTAAATCCAATGTAGAATTTATTCATAAACTCATTACTCCTTGTGAATTGTGATTGCATAAGGCCACAGTGATGAGTTGTGCATTTAGGTGTAACCTCTCCAAGAACATGTGATCTTGTATACTAGCAAATTGAATTAACCTGAGTGGAGGGACAATTAAGCAAAACTAGAGAATTCAACAAGTTTACAATATCTAGCAAGTAGCAACAAACACAAATAAAATTATAGCTTGTATATGGGAGAGAATGTTGGGTTGTTAAGAGAATTCTATTAAAGAAAATTTATATAAAACAACTATTTGACAAACTATGCTCCATTGGATAGAATGTTGAACTTTTAAGAAATAACATGTTTATAGACTAAGTATAACTAAAATGAGGATGCTGAGATGGATATATAAGAAAGGATAAAATTAGGAATGGACATATTTATGAGACGGTGGAGGTAACCCTAATTAAAGATAAAATGAGAAAATGCCTAAAATGGCTTGACCATGTGCAACAGCAACCTATAACTACTTCGGTGAAAAAAAGTGACATGATATACATTGATGGTAATGTTAGAGGCACGAGGAGACCGAAATGAAAATTGGTTGACGTAATAAAGAAAGACATAAAACTTATGGTGTAATTGATATATAACCCTAGAACGAGCAGAATAGTAAAATATGATTCATGTAGTAGACCCTAAATAATTGGGATAAAGGTTTAGTTGAGTTAAGTATTGTATAGACATTCAAATATCCAACAACAGATTGAAATGGGAAATAAAATTGTTGTATTTTGAAATGTTTAGTCCAAGGTCCACCCACCAAATTTACGCCACAAAGAGAAAAACACAAGTATTGATTTGTAATTTATATTCCTCTAGATCTGTCATCTCTCTTCGATTGTCAGTGAGTAAAACTGAATACTGCAATTATAAGACTGAAAAGAAGTAAATTACGGTTTTCAAGTCCTCATCTTTAAGTATCTTCTGATTCCGTGTGATACTTTTAATTATATAAGTTGATAAGCGCGGAAAAGGTAACTGAATTTACTATATATCTGCAAATTTAAAACAGAATCAAAGTGCAAACCAAATCTTTAATGTAGATATAGCTGGACTGCAAATTAAATGGCAATCATGTGAGACTCACCTCAGTGATAGACCAACTGATGACCAAAGAGCTAACAAGTATATGACTCCGAGTCTGTTGCCAGCAATCCTCATTTTGTTAGTTAAAATTTGTTTAACAGCTGATGTAAAATTAAAAGTTCTTCTAACCTCAGGAAAACTCCATAAGATGCCCCAGGTTACATACAACCTTGAACCTATCTGTGGCACTGTTGCTGTGATTGGAGATCTTACCAAACCTTTTGAAGTAACAACAGAATAAATTGAAGAAAAAGAGTAAACGTTTAGTTGTTTGGCATAAACTCTTCTCCTACTTGAAACCATAGCTCATAAAAAAAAAAACAGTGTCCTCACCTACTAGACCATGAAAGATCTGTTCCACAAAAAAAAAAAAAATTAAGCTACACCAACACAAATAAACTGAATTGGAAATGCAAGGACTTCATGATCAAGTCCATCTGCAGAAATTATCTGAAAACATTTCTCAAGAAGCAAATAAGAATGTGGGGTAAAAATATGGCAAAATAGTAAAAAAAAAAAAAAAAACCGATACTACTAATTCCATATCCTTTCCCTTGTTTTCCTTTTTTCAAGAACTGTTTTCGACTTCTCCTCAGAACTTTATAAAAAAATCTTAATCTTTTTCTCTCAAAAAAGACCGAGAAATTTTTCGGTCCAATTAACCGCAAAAAAACAGAACCTTGGAAGCAAGATTATTGAGATTGTATGTACCTCCAAAACGGCAGCAGTTTGAGCGTGTTGCAGAGGCTTTTCAACGGCATCGTAGACATGTTCGTGGCCTGATTCTCTCAAAGTTTTCAAACAAAGATACAACACTTGAAACCTGAAATTGAGACAAATACAAAGATCGGAACAGTAAAACGGTAGCTACAGATTATAAATAGAATATAGATATATGCATATTCTATATATCTATATATATATATATATATATATATCTTGAGGAATTAAGGTGTGAGAAATGATTGAACTTTCCATCCGACGAAGAGGGTCCAGTTGTAGACGGTAAAGTACATACGCCGGAGAACTGATAAGAGTCCCGCCATTGAAGATCTGAGAGAGGAAGCTTGGACGGATGTAGATAAAGAAAGAGTTTCAGTTGGAGAAGCGGAGCAATTGAATATTTGAAGAAGCACTCAGAAGAGAAGAGAAGATCAAGAAACCAAATGGGGCATATTTAATCGATTTTGCTGAGCATATCAACCCCTTGCGTCTGATATTGCTCTGTCTCTCTCTCAACTCTCAAACGGATTTGAAAAGAACGAGTTAAAATACAGACGGCATTTTGGGGCACATGAGACGGCATCGTTTAAACGAAAAAAAAAATATATATATATATATAAATAAATAAGAGACTATATTGCCAACCTTGTAATTTTAATTTTTGAATAATAATATATTTTGTCATTCAGATGTGTGATTGAGCGATAAAAACGTTAAGAATAAAATTCAAGTATTTCAAGTTCGAGTTTCTTCTGCGTCAATCGTTAACAGATAAAACTTAAAGGGTGAGTCTGTCCCTCATAAGAAGGGGTTCTTAGTCTAGAGTGAATCTGGTTGTCACAGAAAACGGAACTTGATTTGATGAGCATAAGTTGGTCCAGAATACCTTTTTATCGATTTGTTAAAAAAATAATATTATATTTCACAAATTTATAACCCAAATTTTAATCTTGAATAATGTGACGATATATTACTATATCATATTATTATTGCTAAATATTTTGAAGTATGTTGTTAGACATTCTCTAACAACTTAAATTTTTGTAATAAATGGTAATGTAATGTGATGTTAGAATTCTCTGTTTCGTTGGTATGCTTATATATTCTTATCTCTCCATATATTCTCTACTCTGCACATGCAAGATGGGTTACATGTGAGGGAGAGTATTAAATACTGCTCATTTGGATGAATTGTGAAAAAGTGTGATTTGAATTAAGTAGCTGTTTAAATAAACAGTTGTGAAAAAATGTTATTGAGTTAAGTTGATGAATGTTTGAATGAATGTATTTAATAAGTGTTTAAATGTTATTGTAGTGTTTTGATGAGCTATTAATAAATGCGTAATGGATATGAATTATCTTTTTTTGTTATTGAATATTAAATTGTGTGTTTAATAATGTAATATAATTTTAAAATTATATTATCTTTATAAATAATAAATATATATAACAATAAAATAATTAATTAATTATTTTTATATTAAATATCTATTACCAATATTATATATAAATATAATATTATTTGTTTTAATACTATATACAAATATTAAAATTATATGTGCGTAGGACATAAAAGGAATTACAAAATATGACAATACAAGATGGAATAACAGAGAGATGGCATTATTGTAATAAAATCAAATACAAAGGGCCACGTAATATGTTTGATGAAAATGGGCTTTGAGGCATTCCACCCATTTTGTACCTACTCATTTCATTGAGTGCAGTATAATAAAGTTTGTTCAAACAACTTTGAATGTCATAAGTGGGGTTTGGGCTTGTAAATGTCCAAACGGACAGCCCAACCACCAAACCAAACACAGTCATAGTTTGACTCTTTTTTCTGAGAGTTTAAGCTTTGAGGATAATTAGTGATGTATCAATTATTAATTATCAATAATGTAATGCTACATCAATACTATGTCATTTGAAACGTCATTTTGAAAAATATAACATTATGTTTTTTTTTAAGACGAAGACATGTAACTACTGACTTTTTTGTACACATACACGTGTATGTTAGAAGAAACTCAAAGTATGACACTTCACTCTTAAAAATTGCATATTTGATCAAAATGAAGACCTTTCGAAGAAATAATCCTTTGACCCTAAGAGCATCTCCAATCTGAGATGCAAATCTTCCTATCGACATTTATTGTCGAGCCACATTAATGTCCAATGCCCTAAAAGACTCGACAAAGGAAAATGCAAACTTTTTTTGGCCGAATGCAACTCATTTTTTTCTGAAGACAAGTTACGACCGGTAAAATATTAAATCTAATTAAAATATTGTGAAATCTGCAAGTGCACGTTACAAAATATTGTTGTTTTTCAAACAAAAATATTTGTAAAGGTAATTTTTCTTATAAATATATTGTGTTTAATTTCTCAACATTCATAAAGTATTCTCAAGAGTCGGTCTAAATTTTGTGAATTATTTTCATTCATTAACTCTTTCATTCAAATATATCAATTATTTTTTGTAACACGATTTTCGGAATCATATGAGTTCTCCACTCAATTAATCACTCAACCATCTACATCTTCTATTCAAATCGATTTTAAAACTAAAAAAAAAAAACATGTGGTGATAGTTTTACCATAAAAGAAGACATGCTTTTTGTGTCATTGTAACTTAATATTAGTTTGCATCACATGAAAAATAATGATAAAAATATACAACACTTATTGGTTTCAAGTGTGAGAGTAATTACACCAGGACAAGAATTTTGTAGGATGAGATGTCACACCCCTAGACCCCACCTTTGATTTGATGAAATCCAGGATATAGACACCTAATTTTGTGATCATTAATCATATGAGGGTAGTTTCATAATTTTTAAAGCGTACTTGTAAAATTCAGGTGCTCCAAGGGTATTTCTATCATTTTAGTGGTGTCTTTTGAGAAATTTCTTGACGGGGGATAGTTTCATTATATTTAGAAAGTTATTACAATATTTCTCACCAAAATGTAAGGCCATGTGTAATGTTAGATGTATGTTTTAACACATATATTGTTCAGGAAACTAGATGCCTAATGTACCAAAATTTTTAACTTTTATGATACAATTTTTAGATATTTTCCAGTATGTAGGAAAATTTGTTTGGTAGTGTTTACTTGTATGCATATATATTTGATTACGTGTGATGCTAGAAACTGTGAAGAACAAAACTCTGATTTGCATATTTTCTTGCATATTAAATGTTTCTTTTCAATTATAGTTGTATTATTAGACTTTTTGCCTTCTCACTCACAGTGTACTCTTTGTAGGGTCAATTTGTTTTTCCAAAAATCCCTTGAAAAAAAGATTTAAAGAACACACAATACTTTTTTCTATAACTGTAATTCAGAACACTTACTGAGCCAAGTAAGATGGATAAAACATTACCATTCAATTGAAAGGACAAGGCTCCCTCATATATATATATAACTTCCCTCAATCACTTATATCAATTTATCTTCTTTAAAAAAAGTAGTAAACAGAAAAAAAAAAAAAAAAAAAATGGACCAATCTGTGTTCCCAACACTTTAAAAGGATCATTAGTGTTTTAAATAACATGTAATACACTTGGCCGTTTGATACTGGTTGGTATAACTACTAAATGACCTTTCTTCTACAAACAATCAATTACATGTATTAATATATCAAGATTAGAAATTCAAGCCACCTTAAATATATAAATTTATATTAACGAGATTTTGTATATATTCTAGATTTATGTATAAGTTAAATTTTATATCTTATAGAAAAGTTGATCACAATGGATTCCTTTCGCAAATCAAGAATTGTAATCTCACATGGACTTCTTCATAAAATTAAGGATTGTAATCTCATACATATATGAAAAGATATATTTTGTAAATTCTTTATATATTGAGTGAAAAACAAAGCCTAAGAACAATTTGGGATCTTAGACTTTTCCCAAACTTGTTTTAACATTCTTGAGTATCTTCTATTCTTTTTCCTTATTTCTTATTTCTCTTGAAATCTCTTCTCTTTATTTTTTTGTTTATGATATCAGAGATTCTTATCAAACGATATTCTTGATCCTTTTTTTTTTCCTGTTGTTGTTCTATTATCTCTATTTCAATGGCTGAATCACAAATCATATTTGAAGGACTTGGTAATCGTCCCCCTCATAGTCAGAATTAATCTTCTCTCAATACTCTTCATCGTTTCTTTGCATCTCCTCAACAAGGTGTTATGGGTCAACCTGCCATTACTTGCCAAATTTGTAGAAGAACGGGGCATTCTGCTTTTCGGTGCTATGATCGGTACAAACAAAACACTCAACCTCCAACCAACCACATATTTGAAGTGTTTACTTCCCTCACCATCCAATACCCTCAAGACTCTAACTGGAATCCTGACAGTGATGCAACAACCCACATGACTCATGAAGTAGGTAATTTTTCTTATAAACAATCTTATCATGGTGATAATAGTGTTCTAATAGGTAACGGGTCCACCATCCCCATTTCCCATATTGGTTCCATTTCTCTTTCTCACAATGTCACCCTCAATAATACATTTCTAGTTCCACATATTCATAAAAATCTAATCTATGTTAGCTAGTTTACTAAGGATAACAATTGTTATTTTATTTTTTCTCCAAATGGCTTTATTATTCAAGAGTAGGAAACATTGAGAGTGTTGGGGACAAGCCGTAGACGTCCTGGTCTTTACATGTTAGATCATCTTGATCAAGCCCTTTATTCAAACCTTCTTTCATTAATCAAGGACACTTCTACAGTTTGGCATAATCGTCTTGGTCATTCGTCTATTAGTATTATTAATGTTTTAAATAAGAATGAACTCATTTCTTTAATTGATTCTGCTAAGCCTAATAAATTTGTTTATTCTAGTTGCCAAATGGGCAAAAGTCATAAAATTCCTTTTGATTTAAATAATGAATGCAATCTTTGTCCTTTCGACATAATCCATGTGGATGTTTGGAGACCCTCCCCTGTTACTTCTCCTCTTAGTTTTCGTTATTATATTATGTCCATTGACGACTTTAGTCATTACACTTAGTTTTATCCTATGAAATGCAAATCTAACTTTTTCTTTATCTTCATTAAATTTCAAAAAATTGTAGAAAATTAATTTGAAAGAAAAATCAAAGTTTTCAATGTGACAATGCTAGTGAATTCTCTAGTACACATTTCCTCTCACATCTCTCTAATTGTGGTATTCTCAAACATGTTTCATGTCCTCATACTTAAGCTCAAAATGGTAGAGATGAACGAAAACACCACCATATTACCGAAATCGGTCTTAGCTTATTATTCCACAGTCACACTCCTTTTTCTCTTTGGGTTGAAGCCTTTTGTACTGCAATCTACATCATCAATTGTCTTCCTATTACTGTCCTCTAACACCACTATCCCTTTCAATTACTCTATAATAAGACTCCTAAGCTCTCTATGTTTTGTACTTTTGGATGTCTATGTTTCTCATTCCTTTGTGATTACTTGTCATTCGGAGTGTCTCATGTGTTTTCATTGGTTTATAACTATATGCATAAAGGTTTTTGTTGCCTAGATCGATCCACTACAAAAGTTTATGTCTTTCGTTATGTTGTATTTGATGAGTCGGCTTTTCCTTTTTTTTTACCTCCTCTTATCCTTCACATATTGAATCCTTAGCAGATTTCTTAACCTACCAGGACATCACTCCTATCACTGATTACTCATCTTTTACCATATCCACGACTCACATTCCTCCTGATGATTGTCTTTATGTGTCTACCATACCTACACATTTTCCTTCTGTCACACAAACACATTCTCTTCCATCCCCACCTTCCCCACATTCTTCCACTAAGGCTCCAACCTCACCAATTTGCTCGAATACATAACTGTACCTCATCGATCCCCATCTTGATCTCTCTTCTATCCCTAGTGGCTCTCTTACCATTGATCTACCTCTTTCTCAACCCCAACCTTCAGGTATATCTAATACACATCTTATGATCACTCGTTCTAAGTCTCGCTCTCGTAATGCTAGCCTTTATTTTTTCACCACCCATCATCCATTGCCTTCCCGCTACCTCTTAGTTTACAATCATAGCATCATAGCCTTTTTTACCTGTTCTTCTTTCCACTTAAGAACCTTGTGGCTACAAGTCTGCTAGTCAAACATACTCATTGGCATGCTGCCATGGATGAAGAGATTCAGACGCTCAAGTATAATCACACTTGGACTTTTACTCATTTCACCCAAGGTATTAATATTGTTAGGTGTAAATGGGTTTTCAAAACGAAGTTAAATTTAGATGGTTCCATTGATAGGTACAAGGCTCGTCTTGTGGCCAAAGGCTATTATCAACTACTAGGCATTGATTTTGATGAAACATTCAGCCCTGTAATCAAATTTGCTACCATTCGTCTTGTCATATCATTGGCTTGTGTCAATAAGTGGAACATTTGAAAATTAGATGTCAATGATGCTTTCCTCCGTGGTGATCTACAAGAGGATGTTTATATGTCTCAACCCTTGGGTATGAAAATCTACACTTCCCTCATCATGTTTGTCGACTTTAAAAAGCCTTATATGGCCTTAAACAAGCACCCTGTGCTTGGTTTGAGAAATTCAGTAGTCATCTTCTATAATTAGGATTTTGTTATAATCAATCTGATTCCTCCATGTTTATACAGATGACTCTCGTTGGTAGTCTGATACTTTTAGTGTACATTAATGATATCAAACTTATATGCAGTTCATCTACTTTGATCTCCACTCTTATCAATGATCTCAGTTCTATCTTTGTAATGAAGGACTTGGGTCCTCTTCATTGTTTTTTGGCATTGAAGTTACAAGTCATGATGATGGTCTTTTTCTCACACAGTCGAAATATGTCCTAGATCTCCTCACTCGTGCTCAAATGGAGGGTGCTAAGCCAATTTCCTCTCCTATGATTGCTGGTCAAAAGTTGACTCAAAAGGATGGTTTTTTAAGTGATCCAACATTTTATCGTAGTATAGTTGGTGACCTTCAATACTTGACTCTTACTCGGCCAAATCTTTTCTTCAATGTTAATTATGTTTGTTAGTTTATGCATGCTCCAACAGTTGCTCATTTTCAAGCTGTCAAACGCATCATTCGGTATGTTAAAGGTTCCCTACATCATGGTCTTCAAATTCATTATGATAGTTCTCTTACCCTCACTGGTTACTCTAATGCCAATTCGGCTGGGTGTTGTAATACCCCGACCCGGGTTAGTACGTATACCAAGGTAGATCGGGTCGAGGAGTGTACTATCAGTTGTAAACCGAGCTGTTTAAGCTCTATATTTTGACATCACATGTATTGAACGATTTTAGAATATAAATGGTATCGGTTTTACAGCTAGTGACGGGCAATGCCTGAGCAGTCAGAACTATGCCTCAACATGCATGCACGCATGCATTCCCATGCATACATATGTATACTAACTCATAAATTAGTGTATGCACGTGTGGTACAGTATGTAAGTGTGTGTATAATTATGTGTATTATGCATATACATAGGAAGGTGTATATATATACATATGTATGTCATATATATGTATGTATGTATGTATGTATGTATGAATATACACAAAAAATGAGCAACGAGTGGCCGATTTAAAGATGGATGGAATGATGGGAAGTTGCACAGATTATGGGTAGATTCGGCTGGCATTGTGTGGGTATATTTGTGTGTAAAGTATGACATACATATGACACAATTACAAACAACAATAAATGGAAGCAAAAGAAAGGAAAGAAATCAGAAGAGAAGTCAGGAAATGGGGGAGAACCGAGAGAGAGAAAAGAGACTGGGCGGTGGAGTGTGTTTATGGGTAAGATATATATATATATATATATATGGGTATTGCGTAAGAGAAGGGAATAGAGAGAGAGTAGACTATTTTGAGAGGCCGAGTTCGAAGCAGAGAAACAGTGAGAGATACAGAAGGAACCAGGAGTCGAAACAGAAGGGATAGAGAGGAGCTACACCAAGAAATCGCAAATAGGTGAACTATGCTTACCTTATGTTTTAAATTTGTAAACAGCATAATGTTTGGTTTGAACTTTTGGGTTTTGATAAGCATGAAATATAGATCAAGTAGCAAAAAGAATTAGTTAAAATGGTTGAGAATTTAAAGAGAAAAATGGAGTTGCAGGTTTACGGTGTTCGGATTTTTGCTTATATTTTATGCATGAAATCTAACCTAAACTATCCAGAAATGATCCTAATAAGTGTAGAAAATAAATGGAAAAAGATAGAGGTCAAAACAGTAAGAAACCAAGCATGAAATCTAAGATCTTCAGACCACCTATAGTTTCGGGTTTGCTCAATTTCGTGGAGATTTAGTGCATTAAATTTAAAACTAATGTTGGAAATGAGATCTACATGAAAATTGGAAGAGAATGGCATTTAAAAACCCTCGAAAAATCGACTGGAGTTAAGTTGCCGTCGCCGGAGATGGCGACGAAAACCTACCGGAGCTTCGCCTGAAAAGCGGGAAAGACAGTGAACAGTATAAAGGCTGCGATGTCATTTGAGTTCTGAATGGGCCAAAGCTACGTTGTTTTGAGTTTAAACCATTTTAAGTTTAAGTTGAAATGAGACCGTTTGGCTATGGGTTTCGGAAATTAAAACAGGGATTTAATAGGGATGGCGATACACTATTCCGATTTTGGGCCCTTGTCCAATGTTTGGTTTCAAATGAATTAGAAAAAAAAAATACGTAGGAGCGTAGCCCTTGCGGATCTAACTCAAGATTGGTCGAGTATAGGCCCAAGCTGATAACTGATTAAAAAGTGCAAATTTATTTTATTAATCCTAGATATTCTTGCATTTTTATTATTTTAATTTCTCCAATCTATATGCATTGGCTAGTTAATTCTTGTTTTATCTTTTTGCAGAGAAAGCTCGTCAAAGTTGATGATTTGGTGGTGGATTTGGAGCAAAAGGAAAATATTGGGCTTTGAAGTGCTAAAAGAAGTGGAAAACAAGTGGTTTTGGGTTAGAAGAAGGCTTGGTCCATATGTTGGTGAACCAGGGCTTATTTTAACATTACAGGCTCTATTTTGGAGCACTTTAGACTCCCTTTTTGAGCCCCTAACGTCTAATGACGGGATTTTATTTTATTTTCCTGAATTCTTATATTGGGTATTTTTGGAAAAAGGAGGATAATATTGGAAACTAGGGTTTTGGAAAAGGGAGGAAGCCGTTTTTGGGGATCTGGACGAAAGGAGGAAGGAAGGAAACGACTCTAAAGAAGAAGATGAAGAACTCCATGGCTATGGTGGTCTCCTCTTCCACTATCATGGGCTAAGTTTCTCTCATTCCTAGGGTTTAGATGAAACCCTAGTCAAGTAATATTGCTTCTTTGTATTTTATTTTTGGGTTAATTAGTTTTGGATGTTGATTGTATAACGTTGGGATTTTATTAAGGCAATGATCGTATTATTCAATTTCACATAATTAATTTCTTTGATTTTGTTTATGTGGTTATACAATAGTAATATGTGTACATACATCAAAACTGTAGGATGAGTCATAACTCAGGAAAAACAAATTGTGACTATGACCTGATGAGTGCGCAAAAATGCACTCTAAATGTCCTATTATTTGATTAAAATTGCTAGAAATATTAATAAAAATGTTGGGCTTCAATTGATTTTATTAAATTTAATTTCTATTTACAGTAAGATATATTTGAGCATTATTTTATAATATTTTAAATCTCAAATATTGCATTATTTGTTGGCGAGAGATAGTTTGCAAATTGCGCTGTACACTTGATATTTTTAGAACTAATTTTTGGCTTTTTGACAGATTTGACCATTGAGTTTCAATTGGGATTTGGATTGCGTTAGAGTTTCAGAATGAAAAAACAGTCTTCATGAAATATTTAGAGGATGTCTTGGGCTTCTCAGAAAGGTTTAGTTTGCAAAAATCGGAGTTCGTTTGGGCCTCCAAACATTGTTTCGAAATCAGGTTTGGAAAGCTGCTTCAAATTTTGTCCGTCTAGCCAACTTGAAGCGGCCGTAACTTGAGCTTCCAAAGTCCAAATCAGATGGTTCTTAAGCCTAAAATTATCTACTCATCCGGGGTTACAACTTTCGTGAATAGCCTGAGTTAAGATTCAGTTGTTATCTCATAGAAAACAGGAGCGTAAAGATGAGTGTTGTTGGCTGTGTGCAGCTGGACAATGCAAGGTTGAAAAGTCAAGAAAAAAAAAAGAAAAAAAAAAATCCAAAGCAAGTCTTGCTACTGAAGAGGAACCAAAAGAACAGAAACAAAAAAAAGTTGAAGTGGGCCCAGCCTAGCAAGCCAATAGGAACAAAAGGGGCTTGATGCTGAAATGGAAGAAGGAAAATTCAACTAGAGAAAGAAAACAAAAACTGACTTGGGCAGGTGTTGGCATGCGGTTGGGGGCTGACCAAGGGAAAACCATGTGGCTATTTCTGGAGAATGGGCTGTATTCTAGAGTGGGGCCCATGGGATTTTTGAAGAAGTAAGTTCTTGCGGTAGTAAACAAAATATAGAACAGAGAGCAAGGCGCAAGGAGTTGGGCTGTGGTGCAGCGCATTCAAGGGTAGACGTTTAAGGCTTGATGTGGGCCCATTCTTGAGGCTGCTGGCTTGAGACTTTACGCTAGAAGCGTGCGTGAGGCTTGCGGCTTGGCGTGGGCCCTGGCGCCAGTGAAAGAAAGCCATTAGGGCTTATGCGGCACTGGGAGATTTAAAAGGAAAAAAAGAGGCTGTTTTGAGGGAGTCCGTGCGCAGAGAGATACAGGCTGCTGCGACAGAAACAGAGAGTGAACAGAGGGAGATTGTGCGGTTGTGCGGCGCAGAGAAGAAGAAAACATCAGTGCAGCTACTCCATGTCTCGATTGTTCTCTGTGAAATTTATGTTATCTGTCTTGTACATGGGTAACTAAATTTTCAAGTGGGGTTAGGGATGAACTTGCACCATAGATGATTATTTTAATTTATTTTTGATTCATGTACGTGATTTTCACTTGTTAAATTCTTTGATGATTATTCATAATTAATTGTTGGATTTTATTGTCCGAATAATTAAAGGGTTTAGTCCGTTTATAGATTCAGTCATGCTTTTTCTATCGAATGGATTAATGTTTTGATTATTTTTGGAACAATTACTTATTTATGTTGATTCAATTCTCTGCTGCAATATTGCTCGTTGGGTATATTGTCGTCGTTGTGTTTTCTCAATGTGAATAATAATTTGAGTAATTTAAAAGTGTTGAATAATTTTTCAAAGGGTTATTTTCAGTCTAATTGTGATTTATAATTGTATATCTTCCGATTGAGAGTTTTGGGATTTAATTTCTCAATTGAGTTATTAGTGAATTAAAAATAATTAAAATATCATATATGTGCAAGGGATTCCCAACACTCCACTATTCGTTAATTTGAGTATTTTCTTCCATTAATCAATTTGTTTAATTTTTAATTTGCATTCAAAAATCACTTTTCTATATTTTTATTTTCTTGTTAACCGTCTAATATTTTTCTTAGTTTCAGAAATTCTTTCTATTATTCTTTTAATTTTGTCTCCCTGTGGAATCGACACCCCAAAGCTACACTACAACTACCGCATTATTCTTTGGGCGTAATCATATGACCTTAGAATTAGCGTAGACAATTTGTGTTGACCAAAGATGATTCGTGCTTAGGGTTTTGGTGCGTGATTTTCTTGATGATTGTATTGAAGCTTGTAACCGAAAATACATCTTTTACATCCAAATTTAATGGCCCAAGAATTAATACAATTGAAGCTAGTTACAAGATTAGTGGTGGATTCAACACCCTAGGAATCCTCTTTTAATTCGATTCATTGTTAATTCAGTTCAATATTTGCTTTAATTATAATTCTCATTAATTTTAGAAAGAAAATCAATAACAACCAATCTTTGTTAATTTGAATTAAAATTAATCCCAACTTTAGTTTTTATACAATTAACAGTCTCTGTGGGTTCGACCCTTACTTCTCTACTATACTAGTAGTTTAGTTTGGTAATTTGATTGATTTCCACGACAGATCACAAGCCCAGACCACTGAGACAGGCAAAACCTGTGCTCATAATTGGCCCAATAAATATATATATATATATATATATATATATATATATATATATTAGAAATGAGAAATAGAAAAAAAGGAAAAAGGGGCGCAGCCCTTGAGGTTCGAACACAGGACTGGTCTAAAGAAACCTTAAGACCGAACCAGTTGGACGGGTATCACCCGTGTTACCTGTTCCACCGAATTATATATATATATATATATATATATTATATGATTATAATATTTAATTAAT
Organism: Nyssa sinensis; assembly: GCA_008638375.1. Lineage (NCBI taxonomy): Eukaryota > Viridiplantae > Streptophyta > Magnoliopsida > Cornales > Nyssaceae > Nyssa > Nyssa sinensis. Next base: position 9,428,416 of record CM018043.1, on the reverse strand, counting down.
TAAATTAATTTAAAAATAGCAAAATAGTCCAGAGTCCAAATTAGATAAGTCATTAGTGTATTTTGACTATCTTGGACCTTCTGAGACCAATGGTGAGGTCCGTGTCTCGAGATGAGGTCCCAAAAAATAAAAGACCCATAAAAGTACAAAATGACCATTTTGCCATTGTTAACACAAATATCCAAATTGAATTCCGTGAAAGCCTAAACCAACTTTCTTCGATATTCTGAATTCAATAGTAGAGTTTATTTTCATAAAAGAGGAACTTAAGATACAAAGGCATGAAATTTGATGAATAGCATAATCCAAGTAACAATAGACTATGACATGATTCATGAATTTTAAGAACACGGAAGGGCAAAGAACAAGCAGTCTAAATCCTTCTATTTCATAGACAGTAAGAGGTAAGTAAAATCCGATCTCTGCATGTGTTACATTTCATAGCCATGTCATAGTTTTTGTATTATATTGCCTATTGTACTCCATACATACACACCAGTGTTTATTTAGCCACATTGATATTGCCCTATCATGTAGGGAGACAGTTATTGATTTCTATATATATATCTCGATCATGATTGTACACTTGTGTACAGATTTCTTATGTACACTTGTACCTAGGGCCGCAAGGGCCAGACAGTTTTATTCGAAGTAGTCTAGTAACCATAGCCTCGAAAACTATTGTTACGTCAGATTGCCTAGAACTAGTTATGATTCCACTATACTCTTCGTGGAAGATAGCATGATCCCGATATATTATTAGTGCCAGGATTTGTGCTCAGCCACATCTCCATCTGATGCTATTTATGACCTTCGGGTTCAGGTTCCAAGTGGAGCGTTTACTACGTCGCTATGCGAGCATGGACGTACAGTTACAGAGTACACAGAGCAGTATTCATATAGCCCAAGCGGATCTGAATACTAGCTCAGGAGGTAGCCGGACCCCACGAGTGCATCTTAGTTTTAGTTGATATCACTATCCCTTATTATTGATACTCATAGCTTGATCATGTAATATTGTTATTGAATGATCATGAGATTGTTACAGCTTTCAGTACAATGCTTACATCTCATACTTGATATAGCTCATGACTGTAGCAGTATGACATTGTTGGCATAACAGTTCCATTTCCTTATTATTTGACTTCTATCGCTTGATATTATTCTTAACTGGCTAGCATTATTTTATACCCTTGTACACATGGCAGAGTAAATGACTACTTACTGAGTTTTTCATAGCTCATCAAATACTACACAACTTTTTGTAGGCACAGATTTCGAGAACAGGCCCTAGAGTCTGATAGCTAGGAGGTGGATATTTACTTTTGAAGTTGTAGTGTAATACTTAGTACGGATAGTCTTATAGCTCTCCCATGTTATCCACGTCTTGGGGATGAACAGTTGTATTAAGTAATTTTAGTATTCCGTATTTTGTAAACACTTTATGTATCACATGCAGCTTTTAATTATTTATTCCGCATTTTAGTAGTTGCATGTTAGTAGCACTGATTGTGTAGCAAGTTGAGACAGTCCCGATTCGGCACCCAGAGTTGGGCCGGGGCATTCGCGATGCTGAGATCCGCATAGGGTGGGTCTCGGGTCGTGACAGGTGTCCTGACACTCGACGTTCTACCTGTGGGTATGTTATCTTCTTGTTTCGAAATTTGATCTCTTGGAGTGCCAAGAAGAAACCTACAATCTCTCATTTCAGCGCTGAAGTTAAATATCGTGCTCTTGCTTATGCCGCTGCTGAAATGACTTGGATCACTTGCCTTCTTCGAGACTTGAGTCTTCCACCTTCTGCTCTTGGAATTCTTTGGTGTGATAATCAGAGTGTTGTGTATATGAGTTCAAATCTTGTCCTTCACGTAGGGCTATAAACGGATCGGATTCGGACTGGATCAGAGCTGATCCGAATCCGATCCGTTCAATAAGAAATCCGATCCGTTAATCCGACGGATCAGACGAATGTTAATCCTTATCCGAATCCGTTAATAACCGGATATCCAATCCGTTTAAAATTATAATATATATTATATATTATATATTTTAATTTTAATATATTTATATATATATAATTTTAATTTTAATATATATATAAACGGATCGGATCCGCCTATATCATATCAGATTCGTTTATATTTGGAATAATCGGATTCGGATCGGATCGGGTCACGGATCATTATTTCTAAAACCACGTCCGAACTTAACGAGTCAGATCTCGGATCGAGATCCGATCCATTGACAGCTCTACCTTAACGCTCGTTTTAAACATATTGAGCTTGATTATCATTTTGTTCATGAAAAGGTTTTAGCGGGACTTCTTCAAATTCATTTCATTCCTTCTACTCTACAGCTTTCTGATATCTTCACCAAAAGTCTTCCTAAGACAATTCTTGCTTCTCTGTGTTTCAAGTTGAACTTTGTGGGTTCCCCTCGATCAACTTAAGCGAGAGCATTAACATATCAAGATAAGAAATCAAGTCACCTTAAATATGTAAACTTATATTAATGACATTTTATGTATATTCTAGATTTGTGTATAAGTTAGATTTTGTATCTTATAGGAAAGTTGACCACAATTGATTCCTTCATCAAATCAAGGATTGTAATCTCACAGGGATTCATTCCTAAAATACAGAATTGTAATCTCCGTAAGGATTCCTTCATAAAATTAAGGATTGTAATCTCATACATACATGAAAAATATATTTTGTAAATTCTCTATATATTGAGTACAAAAACAAAGTCTAAGACCAACTTGAGATCTTAGACTTTTTTCAAACTTGTCTTAATATTCTTGAGTATCTTTCATCTTTCTTCCTTTTTTATTAATTCTCTTGTAATCTCTTCCCTTTATTTTTTCATTTAACATAAATACATTAGGAAGAGAAATTAGATGGCAGTGGGCAGTTTTTTCATTAAATGTCCCACATCATTGTTGATGATGTCTGACAATTTTTTTTAAAATTAAATGTCCTTTAGTTTAAATAATTTATTTTAAAATAATGAAGTATTTTTTTGAAGGAGTTATGACTAATTAATTTTATTTTATAAAGAATACTCCTATTGTCTGAGTAATTTAAGAAAATAGTTTGTGCAACTGTTCACATTAGTTATTTTTGTAATAAAAGCTAGATTTGTTTTGTCAATACCACTATTTTACCATAACTGTCAGATATGGTTTCTCATTCTTGATTACTTTGGGATGTTTCGAGACTCTTGATTCTTTGAGAATGCTTTTGATTTGTAACGAGTTAAGATGTGTGTCTTTAATCTTTGCCTTCTATAACTTAGACTAGTTCCAGAGATTATTCTAGGAGTTAGTAGGTGCTTCTAATAGTCTTCTTTGATGTTTTTGACTATTATATACTTTTCTAGACTTCGAGCTATTTTAGGAAAATTTCTACATTCTTCTTGAATTGTTTCCATTTGTTTGGTTGTAACCCTTTAAATTTTTTCTCACATTAATAAATCCATATCATTTTCTTCAACCAAAAAAATTCAATTCAAATCAAATTTCTATAATATAGGTACCGTCAACCCTTTACAATTACTACTATCAGGAGACTCAAGAGTTATTAATTAATAAAAATACTAATTATTAAATTTTATTATAATTTTTATTAACAAAAATCTTTCTTATAAAGATATGAATCTTATTATTTTTATAGGGCATGTATACATATTTTTAAGGGGAATGAATATTTTTAAAATATATATCAATTATATTTAATTTAAATAATAATAAAATTCCTATTATCCTTTTTATTACTTAAAAACTTAATGTTTCTAATAATTTTTTTAACAATAAACATAAATAAGCTAATGTATTTTTATATTCTAATAACTTAATAATATAAAGGAATTATTTTCTAAATAATAAAATTTTTAATTATTAATCATAATAAAGTTGGTTTTTTAAAAAATTATTAATTAATATAGATTATAAACTTATCAAATATTGATTATTGGAGAATTGACAATAACACCCTAATTAGTTCTTAATAATTTTTTTTTTTTTGAAATTATACAAATGTAATTGAGGTCCTGCTTCTGATATCATCCGACACAATACCTTTCAAACTGTCAGGAAAATTATCGAACCAGGTAACATTTCGCTTTCGATTATGGGCTTTATTCACTAACCAATCAACTACACAATTTGCTTCTCGAAAAATATGTTTAAAATTGACCCATGTATACCTTCTCTGTCAAATAATATTCATATAATCCTTCAACATACTATATACTCTCCAAGGACATCCTTTTCCTAATAAACAATTAACAATAATTTTAGAATCACTTTCTATCTCAAATATATTACCATCCTGTAAATCAACTTTTAATAATCCTTCACGCAGAGCTAAAACCTTTAATTGTGGAATCGAATAGTTTCCATTATATTAAATAAAATAAAAGTCTACTTTAAAGAGTGATGTAAAAGATAGAGCTTCTAGTCTTTAATAAGCTCTATAATTAATACAGAATAATACTTTTTGTCCTAAAATTTATTATCAAATTTTATATTTTAAATGATGTGGCATTACAGTATTGATAGTGATTTAGATATATTATAAATATTTTTTTAATAATTTATAGTCACATTATTTAGTATATAATATTTGCTACAAGAATTTGAGGCATCTAGCATTAAGTCATTTTATATTTTTCATAAATTCCATTACATTTATCAATTATGAGAGTTGAGTGCCATTGATTGAACCACGTGCACTAAAAGTAAAATGGACCCATATCACATAAGGTGTAAGTGAATTCAAGGGTGGAGAATTTTTTAGGATAATTTATCTTTTTTCAATTGGAAAAATTTTACATGTAAAAATATATTTTCTCAAAGAGAAAGTTGATAGAAACACAAGTTAAGAAGAGAAATAACAAGTTTGTATTTTCTTAAATTTTTTTAGTTACCAAACAAAGCTTAAATGAAAAAACTTTAGCAAAAAAAATCAAAACCTCTCAAATAAATGACAATAAAAATTTATTTCGTAACCAATCAAAATTTAAAGGAAAAACTTTTAGTAAGAAAATATCAAAATTTATCAAATAAATTCAAATGATTTTTTCTTAGCATCCAAACAAAGATTAAAAGAGAAAATTTAAAAAAAAATAAATCAAAACTCATCAAATTCAATGGAATTTTTTTCTTGATACCCAACTTGCTTTCTCAAGTTTAAGAGTCTGAATATTTTATGTTGTACCAATAAATAATACATTTTTTTCCCTAAAAGCAATCATAATAAAAACAATGATTTTTCTCTTAATAACTATCCTCTCATTACTTCCAAAGAGGAAAAAACTATCTTCCCATTACTAATAATGCACATAAAGTAGATGGGTGGAGATGACTAACAAGTTCTCATTTGGACTCATAAATGACATATAAGAATCAATTGAGAAATTTAGAGTTCAAGCCAGTTAATAAGAAAATGAGGGGTTGAAGTTCATTAGGTGTAGTTTACCAGTCATATAATATTTGGCAGGTTCTTTTCTTTGAGAGGCCTTAAGTTGTAGAGAAATAATAGTAAATTGTGTTTGAGGCAGTTGATGTAGAATAAGTGGTTGATAAGTTCTTGAGATAGTAAAATTGTCACAACTCTCAGTTTATATTAAAATACTAGAAGATGTGGTCATAAAAGAAAAAATTACTAGAAGATGCGACGAGATGGAACAAACTCATAGTCGAAACCGCTTTTTCGGCCAAATTTTTTGTTTAAGTCTTTAATTAGTTATTTTTACTATTTAAGTAAAGTTTTAAATTATCAATTATTTTACTTAAGAAAATCAGAACGAGACTGTGGTTTGTAACTATTTTCTTATCTAGTTTCCTAAGATGGGGTTAATTGCAAAAAGTCTCAATTTTAATTTTTTTTCTCAATTTCTTATATATGAAATAATAATTTTTTATTTGAATTAGCAGTCTTTTAACTCTCTCTCTCTCTCTCTCTCTCTCTCTCTATATATATATATATATATAAATGATATAATAAACTCTTAATAGATAGCTTTATCAATAATATACCATTTTCAAATTTCAAAAAATTATCTTTTTATTGAGTGAGTAATTTCAATGTTACTTGAATTTAAAAAATTCAACCTATTGAATTCTTTTCGCGTTTTCATGTTAATCAATTGGTATAACAGAGATCCAAATTTGGAGGAGCCTAATATAAAGGCATAGAACACAAAGGGTAGCTCGACATACCATGTAGATGAGGATTTTTTTCCCCATTTTTTACTATTTTTTTCAAGGTTGGGCAAGAAGAGGCATTGGGATCTCTCACAGGTAGTTCAATAGTATGGTGCGTCTTTCCATGGGTGACCATATATATATATATATAAGAAGGGCTTGACATTTTTTTTAACAAAGAACTTCATTGAGGTTGGCAAATGATGTGGTTACAACATGATTTAAATGATATTTATTAGCACCGGGATTTAATGGATAGGAATATTGACCAAGTCAATAGTTCCCACCATTCAATAATTTCTCGATTTATTTGAGCAAATTATTTTATAATTAATTTTAATTAATTATTTTAAATATTAATAGTTTACACTTAATGATCAATTTAAACTTAATTCATTAAAAAATCAAAATTAAAAAAAATAAAAATTTTCTCCTGACTTCTTTGAATTTCTTAGACTAGAGTGTGTTTATTTATTTTAATCATCACGAGGGTATTTTATTTGATTGGATTTTAATTTTAAAATTTCTGCTTTGAATGAAATTCTTTTATTTGAAGAATTTTGTCATTTCTTTATCAATAATTTTATTTGACTTAAATGACTTATTTGTTTTTTCACTAGGATAAAACATTAATACATATTGACCAATTAAACCAAGTCCATAAATTTTAAGAAGTTTCTTAATTTAGTTTATTGAGTCATAATTCTAGTGAGAGTTAGTTTTCTAATTATAGTTAAATAAAATATACTAGTTTGTATGAGATTAGATGTCCTAATCAATATAGGACTTAGAGTCAATGTTATATATGCGAGTCTCTGTTACATTGAGTTGTAAGCCACAAAAATAATAAAAAAATATGATGAGTGGTGACAAAATATAGAGATGGTAGAATGCAATGGACTGAATAGATGTGAGATGAGATTGCCACAACAATGTAGGCATGAGAGTCTTGTTGTGAGAGTGGGTTGCTATAAAGATTTTAAATCCTAAATTTAAAATTAGAACAATTTTTAGGTCTTATATTTTGGTATCAGAATAATTTTTGAGTCCTACAATACGTATAGATAATACATTATTATTATTATGAAAATTACTCAAATGTCTTTAGTTAAAAATCTTTAGAGTTAACAATGGGTTTCTAACCATAGAATGTGGACACACAAAACCATCAAAAAAAGCCCCGACACTATCCCGGACAACATCTCCAACTCCACCCTTTCCACATTAATCCTCCAAGCTCCATCAACATTCAACTTAAAAGATAAAAGAGAGAAAGGAGGAGATCACTAACTACAAGAAGTGAGAAGCGTTGGCGCACCTAGAGATGAACTAGCTATGGCTGCTGCCACATATCTAAATGCATTGTTCTGAGCCAAACAAGTAATGGCCATGCGATCCGGAGCATAATGCTTTAAAATCATCTCATTGTGAGTCTTCCATATGTATCAAAGAATAAAAGCAGCCAACCGTCTCAAATGCTCATTATCGTCACTATTATCCCAACGAAAAATCAAATTATGTCATCATTCACAAAAATAATTTTTCAAAATGTGTGCACCACTCCATGCTGAATCGATTGAACTTGAGCTTGACCTGTTATACATGTCAATAATATTGTTCATCCAAATTATTAAGACAAGAATAATGTTTTATTATTCATTACAAGTCTATTTATTTTGTGTTTATCCTCACACACAAAGTAAAATTCATAGAGATAGAGGACCCTTATATATAACACGCTCCTGGACTACATTGTTCGCGGAGAGAAACCAGGTGAGCGGCTCCGACTCCTCTACCTCAAGGTTGGATATCTGGCTTGGCTCTGATATCATGTTGAAAATTAGAGGCCCAACTTTAATTAGCTCTTTAAAACTCATGTGTTAAGAAGAGGGAGAGAAAATCCTTATATATAGACCAGAAGAACTAAATACGGGCGATTAAAACAATCCAACATTTATAAAATCCTATTTCAAGTGAGAAGATACATACAAGATGAACAACAAAATGTTATTTTTTATATAATGTACTGTAGCGGGCGGAGATTTCCACACGGGTGCTAAACATTCTTGTGATATAGATTGATAAAAAGGACATACACTGTGCAAGTGTTGAAAAAGGACAAATTTTTTTTATTTCATTCTTTGAGCAATGTTAAGGACAGAATGAGACGGCTATTTGATGTTAACCTTTACCTATATTTCACATGTGGAGTGTCTGTCAAATATGATGCTTCAAACCAAGTATTATACTGAGTTTGAGAATCACGTACAGATTTCCAAAACACTTCTCTTTATGGATGCCTAAAATCAAGTATTATTGTTTTAACTCTTTTCATGTATATCTCTTCTCTTCGAATGAGTGATAACGTATCTTCTCTCTCATTGACGCCCCTTCTTTGTCGGCACCGATGGCAACTTGTCGGTAACCTATCCCGATGAAAACAGTTATGTCAATTTTATTAGATTTTAGAAATGATTTGAAATGAAAGTATTTTATCTTATTCCGTTTGTTTTAATTATATAAAATAAAAGAATAAAATCATTATTTTATAACATAATTAATATTTATAATAATATTTTTTAGTATCATATTAAAAATTTAGATAAAATTAATAAAACTATACATTTTAAAAAAAAAATATTATTATTATTCTCTGTAAAGATTGATCTACATATTTTTTATTTTAATATATTTTATATTTTATTTAAAATATGTTAATTATAATTAATTTAATAAAATAAATAAATAAAAATTCTGATGAGGACCTGATTTGTCGATCACGGTTTTAAATAAATTTGAAAATTTTTTTTTCCTTTAGGAATCGGAGTTAAAAAAAAAAAAAAAAAAAAACTCCTTTCATTATCGTCCTACTAGTGGGCACCCACTGGAATAAAAAGACAGATGGGATTATGTGCAGTCACAAGCAGAGTTATAGGCTATAGGGTTAGCTTTAAAGGATTGCACAATATCAAGGAGACATATGAAAGCAAAATAATTGAGAAAATGTATGAAGCTAGAGAGAAGGAATCCAGGATATATGTTTAGAGAGTTAAAAGTAAAAATATATTATAATTTTAAGAAGAAGTCTTATGAAAATGGAAAAAAAAAAAAAGTCAATTTCTAATTTTTAGAAAATTTTAGCAAAAATAATAAGATAAATCTGTTTTATAAAATAACTTTTGTATTGACATTATTTTCTAAAACAGGCAAAACTAGATTTATAAAAATAAAAATAAAAAATTTTATTTTATTTTATTTTATTTTTGTGAATTTAAATAAACTCTGTCAATTAGATTGGCTGAAACTGTCAGAATTTGGATTGGTGACAGCCACAATTTAGCTTCTTTATAAATTTTAAATTCTCAAATTTATGAATACTATAAGCAATGGCCAGCTTTGATAGCTTTGCTATAATATTATTTTAATTCTTTTATTCAAGTTTGATGAAAAGCTTTGCCATATTATAATGATCTCTTTTGTTTTGTTCCTTATCATCGCTATCTCCTTATTTATAAAATTATATCATCTTTCTCTGTCCTATTTATTGGCTGGACGTTGTTAATGAAGCGTCTGAAAATTTTAATATATTTTTTTAATGTTATCAGTTTTTTTTTTTTATCAAAATGCTATTTTTCTTTAATTGTTTATCTAAAATAAGAGATTAAAAGATCATCAAAAAAATTTCGATGATAATCACTCTAATAATTAAGTTAAAAAAAAGTAAATACAGTAATTAAAAGGAGTAATTTAACATAAATTTAAAACATATTTTATGATTTTATTTATAAAAAATAATTATCATATTAATTCATGTTTTCTTAAAATTGATAGTTCAAAGGCAGGAACTCAGACCATGCAAAGGATACGTGTCATGTTCTGATGGAGATGGAGTAAGAACAGTCTGAACCTTCCATGCAAGTGTTCTGTAACTCATGAATTAGAATTGCTCCACGTGTATCCAATACTTTCCCTCCAGACCATGCAAAGGGTACGTGTCATGTTCTGATGTTGATGTCAAATTATGACATATCACCTTTAAAAAGTATCCTATAAAAGACAAAGTTGATATTCAAAAAATTTAAAATAATAATATCACAAATACTGTCAATGTCAATGTTAGTGAGAAAGCAAAGGTGATTGACATCAACATCTATCTTTTTTCGGGGTGAAAGTAAGCTAAAGAATCATAAAAAAAAAGTTATAAATGTAATTAATTGTTATAAGATTAGAGAAAAGTTATTGTGATTTCTAAAAAAATAAAAAGTAAATGACAAAGGATAATTTGAACAAATTAGAAATTCAATTTAGTCAAACAACCACAAAATATTCCAAACCGTCCAAACGATTAAGGTTTTGTTTGGTTAAATTTTAAAAATAAATTTTGAATTTTAAGACGTGGGATACATGTTTGATAAGTTATTAATTATAATTTTTTTTAATTTAAATTATTATATTTAAATGTATTTAAAAAATTAATTACAAAATTTTTAAAAATATTTTTCAAAAAATTATATCTGAATCACTATTCTAACGCATTTTAAGAAATAAGCTAAAGAAAAAAACGAAAGAAAGAAAACCACTCAACCGTGCATGAACCAATTTTTGATCGAATCACAGTTGATTTTCAAGAAACCGGGTAGTAGCTAGAGTTCTCAACAGAATATTCTAAGATGTAAGAGGTTTTTCCGATGCATGTGTAAAATAGGATGCTAATTCCAAAATTTATCGGTGTGCAAAATTAATTGCTCTAATAGTATATCATTTTATCTGTTAAAATATAATAATGTTATAATAATACTACATATGACATAAAAAATAATGCATAATATTTCATGCTATGTCACCCTTTTATAACAGAATTCTATTCTTCTATTTTTGAATCACTTGTTAATTATTAGACTAATTGTTATGTTAAAAAATAGTATTTTAATATTAAAATAAAATTGTCATAATATAATATTTTGATATTATAAATTTATAATAATACCAAAATATAATTTTGACATGACTTAAACATCGTTTTGCATTCAAAATACAAGTTTTCAACACTCACCCAATTAAAATCTACTAGATAAGACTTAAGTGTGAGTAGACTCTCATTTGAGTCGCTATACATAAAATATAGTCATTTGAGAAGACTATAATCAATCCAAAAGTGCATTCTTTAATATCATGTTAAAAGTTGTATCAAATTTTCACTTTGTTAAAGTTCCGTTAAAATATAATCAGACTTTTAGCATATTGTTATTCACATAAATGATTTAGATACTTTCAATCTAAGGACTGAAACATGCCGAAGACAAAAAATACTTATAACTGAGAAGGACATTTGAGAAGAAGAATAATTATTCTTCCAAAATACAACATTGTAGTATTAGATTATAAATGTCAAAATATAGTATTTTGGTACTGTAAAACGGCTAAAATTTAACAAAAAATGCTATATATTCTCAATTTATATCTCCATTTGTATCCTAATGTGATGTGCCAAGATATAATGGTTTTAAGTTTTACGATATGTGATTTCTAAACTCAATATAAACTACTAAGTATCCGTTATAATCAATTTTTTTTCTTTTAAAAATGACAAAACTATCTATTTTATATGTTTTATTTTTTTGGGTAAATGAGACTTCTCCTAAAGTTTCTGACAATTACGTTGAACTCGCTTGATATTTTTTAAATTACACCGACCTTTCTTGTCACGCCCCGAATTTTCACAAACCTAGGGAGTGAGTGAAATGAAATAAAAAAAATAAATGAAAGGCCATTAAGATGGATTTAATTGATTATTCATTTATTCTCCCCTGTTTCCCCAAAATTTGAATAAAAACTTGCTATTGACTTAACCAAAATGGTCTTTTAATGTCTATCAAATATTCCTCCCAATTAATATTCAAAATTAGTCTAAGTCATATTCAAAAACGGCCTCCAAAATAGCCCTAAAATCTCTCTAAGTATACCTTAGAATAATGGCTCAAATAGGTCCCCAATGTCTTAAAACATAGGCCAAGAATAGACCAAAAAGTCTACCAAAATATGTCTAAGGAAGTGGCCAAACATAGCCCAAAAGGGTGGCTAAACATGGCCTAAGAATTGGCCAAACATGACTTAAAAAGATGGCCAAACATAGCTCAAAAAGGTGGCCAAGGGCAGGTGCCAGGAGGGGTGTCAAGATGACGCGCATGGGGCAAGACAACAGGGTGCGCGCATGGGCAGGCAGGTAGCACACGACACGCGCGTGGGCGCGTGGCATGCGCCCTAGGAGCCCGACGATGGGCTAGGCACGCGAGGCTGAGGCAGGTCTGGACTGTTTTTCCTGCAGGTTTACTGTAGCTGACTGCGGTTGAATTTCTCTGTCCAGCGACCAATTTTCTCTATTTTCCAAAGTTTTGCAAGCTATTTTTTTTCCCATTTTTTGCCTATTTCCTCAAGGTTTTTAACCCTCAATTTTTGACACTTTTCCCACCTATATTTTGGGTGTTTTACACACGTAACTAACCTTTTAATTTCATAAAATTTTAACACGGTTTCCTTTATTTTCTAAACCTTTTTCCACCTAATTTTTCACAACACAACCTATCATTTCTCAAATTAGCAACCAAATATATCTTTTGATCCAACTAAACATCTATACATCATTTAAAATATACAATCCTCCATACATACACATCTGCTTGAAATTTAAAACGTCACAACCTCACATTCATTACAAATATAGGACCTTGCCCATCGTGTTCATAATATACAAGATTTTTACAAATTCATCACATATGTCTTTGGGTTTATGCCCTCATACAACTTAAAAATTATGCCCCAAGGCCAAATATCCTTCGTGGTCCATTTCTCCTCCGCTCTTCAAGACTTCATCAAGTCTCAAGTACCGAGAGCCTAATTAGTAATATGATATCCCACGAGGAGTCAGCACAACCGCTGGTATGACATAATGCTAATGCAAGGAACAAAGTTAAGGCGTGACATGTGCAAAGTGTGCATTTATAATCTATATACTTTCTAATTCATTAATGCAATGCAATAACAATATGCATGACTCATACATGAAACTCTATGCCCCACACGTCTCGTTTCACGGTCTTTCCCCGTTAGATTTGTGAGTACCACTTATATGTCTCGTTTCACGGGCGCGCTCCCATTGGATTAGCGAGTAGCAATGGCCAATTTTGAGTTTTTCACCACAGGATCTACACCCTCATAATGCATAGCACCAAATACTCAATCCACACTATGTTCTCAAAGAATCACAATATGCCAATATGCCTTGATTTTTTTATACAATTTCAATGAGGTATTTTATCAAATACATGGTACATACCTTAAATCATGCATCATCCATAAAGTAAATTCTAACTTTCAAACCACACATCTTCTTCCACATGAACATATGCTATTTACAATCAATTTAAACATATGCTCATGTTACATGTTCACTATATTACCAATTCTTAAAGAACACATAATTATACAAAGCATCAATGCATTAAACAACCATCTCTTCCAAAGCACAAGGTCTATTCACATGAACATAAGGTACAATGTAATGAATCAAACATATCTTCAAGTTACATGTTCATCATTTTGACAAATTCTCAAAGAACTCAAAGAACACACAAGTATACAAATTTCCAACTCTAGGTTTTTCAAAGCAACTACATCATAAGTGACTTTCTAACAACAAGTAAACATATAAATCACTCAGTCAACATATAAAACACTCCTAAACTTAACCATATTCTTTACTTAGTAAGATATTATATCTAAAAAGGTTTTTCTCAACCCTAGAGAGTTGTGTGTAAAACCCCGACTCGAATTAGTCAGTCTCTGACCCGAAATAGATCGGGTCATGACATGTAATTCAAACCATACATTAATTCTATATTTAAATAAAACATAATAATTGCAAGGGAAGTGTACGAGTGAAAATATAGGTGTAATTGAGTGTACATAAATGTAAGGGAATAAAATATATAATGGGTGAAAATGTAATAATAAAATAATAAAACAAAATAGAATAAAATGAAAGGAGAGGAATCCGGAAATAAGAAAGGAAAGGGGTAGAAATCTAAAGAAGGTGGTGGAAGAATAGAGAAGCTAGAGAGAGAAGGAGTGAGGCCTGCCATGAAGCCGTGTGTGCGTGTGTGGTGTTCTCCATATATATAAAAAAATTTGATGATGAAGAAGGAAAGCCAACAAGTGGCAATGCCACCGACCTTAAGGTCGGTTAAAAGAGGAGAAAATGAGAGAAAGAAAGTGTGAGAGAGAGAAGTTGTGGCGCAAGAGAGAAGCAGGTGGAAGGAGAGGAAAATTCTGGGAAAAATTTGGAATCGCTAAAACCAGGTAATTATAGTTTAGTTGCTTTAAATCCCATTTTAAGTTATTCTAAATAAGTTTTAGAATTATTTATAATTCAAAAATATGGAAGAAAATTAAGAACTGAAGCTAATACACACAGTAAAAAATGGTAGACTTTGATATGTTAAACCAACCTTGATTTTGGAACTATAAATGAGTAAGAAATTCTTTTAGGAGCTCAACGTAACTTGAATCATGTAAAATGGTTCAAAAATGACCCTTGAATAACAAATTATTCCTTCACTGGTGCATCACCGGAAACTGGAAAGTGGGTGTCGGAAACTAGACTTAGAGGGGCTAAAATCTATTTTAATGGATTCCCTAAATGTTCAGGATTAATTTAGTGTAAAAACAGAAAATTTTGGACGTTAAAAACGGTGAAAAACAGTGGCTGTAATGTCTTTTCGGCGGTTGACGCCGGCGAGATGGCCAGAAGGGATGATTGGAAAACCGTGGGGTCTATCGGGTCAAAGTGGTACCGGGTTTGGGTCGGGGCGGGTTGGGATCCGACCGACTGTACAGATACGGTCAAATGGAACTACGTTGTTTTGGGCAAAGGTTTTTAAGAAGAAAATTTTTAAAAGAAGATGCAATCTCTTGGATTTGAACCCCGAACCTAGGGTGCCTAAGCACCTAACCTTCCTTCCCATCCCATTGAGCCATGCATGCCTCTATGGTTTAATCTTGATTCAAAATATATATTATACTAAAGAAAAAAAAAAAAAAAAAGGGCGTAGCCCTGGGACTCGAACAGGGAACCAAAGGTAAGAATGGATGCATACAAACCAATTGGACAGGACAATCCCGTGTCCACTTAACGCCTGAATATATATATATATATATATATATTATACATAAATTATATTAAACAAAATAAATTAAATTAAATAATGACAAAATGGTCCGATGTCCAAATTGAACAAGTTATTAGCGTATTTTTACTATTTCGGACATTTTGAGACTAATGGTGAGGTTCGTTCTATGAGACGGGATCCCAAAAAATAAAAGACACGTAAAAGTACTAAAATGACCATTTTGCCATTTTTAGTATCGAAGTCCAAATTGAAATCCGTAAAAGCCTAAACCAACCTTTTTTCGATATTCCAAACTCAATGGTAGAGTCCGTTTAACCAAATAAGATACTTAAAAATATTAATGTATGAAATTAAAAAGTTCTAGAAATTAATACGCATAAGACTTAAAGAGGCTACCAAAGAAAGATAACTAGAATAGAAAGAGATTTAAATGATAATTAAATCGAGTAAT
Organism: Nyssa sinensis; assembly: GCA_008638375.1. Taxonomy (NCBI): domain Eukaryota; kingdom Viridiplantae; phylum Streptophyta; class Magnoliopsida; order Cornales; family Nyssaceae; genus Nyssa; species Nyssa sinensis. The sequence continues at coordinate 9,412,572 of CM018043.1, read as the reverse complement.
ATTAGAGAATGTAACCAGACTTTGAAATGTGATTATAGGAACCTACAACTAAAGGAAGGATTTTTAAGTAAAAGCCCTTGGATTTCAGGTGAGTGTTTCGTACCATATTGAGGTAGCAATTTCATTATAGATATAAATATTGAACTCTTTTATGATGTATCAACATATGATATCTTTTTCCCTTATAGCTTTTGTTTAACAGCCATACTGTATACGTTTTGAATGAACTATTGACAACTATATTGTCTTCTTTGACTTAAGAAAATGTGTTCGTAAGATACTCAAATGTTATATGATCTTCTTACAAATTTTTGAACTATTTTAACTAAATACCAAATAAGGAACTTTGATTTGAGTAATTGAATTGCTATTGATGATTATTGATTTTGGATATGATCTTGATGCTTTGGATATAACACTCTTCTATGATTAGTCACTATTGAATAGATTGTGACTTATCGAACCCTACCTACGGGGTATATTGGTGGTGAGCTAGTGTGATACGGCATATCGAACTAGTCTATCGATCTCAGTCAGCGAGGTTCTAATTTGCTGGCCATAGAAGTGAAATATATGAATTTGAATATGAACCATGATTGAATATGATTTATCGAACTATGATTTATCGACTTATGTTATCGAATTATGTTGTCGAACTATGATTTATTGAACTATATTATTGATTATCGATTTACGATTATCATTGAATTAAGATTTATTAGAAGTGAATTTGATACCATTATCTTGTTACTATAATTTAAGATAACATATGATATATGATCATTGACATTTTAGTATTGAACTGTATAGTAGTTTTAAAACCCTTGGTATGTTATGGAATACTCATGAGTTGTCGAGCTCATACAGGATTTTTATCCAATATATTTCAGGTAACGATATCGGCAAAGAAATAGTAGGTTCAGTCAGGATAGTTAAAAACTTATAAAGCTATGAACCTTTTTTGTATTAGGATTCTGTTAGACATGATGTAGTTGCTTTTGGTAATTATGGATTGTATATCGAATATGGCATCAGCAGGTTTTGAAAAATTACATCATGTACTTTTGAAGTTATTATGGAATGCATATATGGATGACTGATGTTGAATTGTATACTGACGCTTTCTCAATAGAAAAATAAATTTATTCCATTGCGTTTGATTTAATGGAAAAAGGGAAAAGTATTGTGATAATTGAAAAAGGCCTCGGTGGCCGATCACGAACCCCTGATCCACATAGGCTGAATTTCAGGTCGTGAAATTGTCTGCTGTGTAGCGAAACCAATCGGTGAGAATATAGCCCTTGATGTGGGGAACAAGTTTCTAGAAGGAAGTCTTGTGAAAATCCAAGCCTAAAAGTGAGTTTTGGAGGCTTGAAAGTTGAAAACCCTAGGTTTTCTTCACTTTTCTCTCCATGCACTAGCTGCTGCTGTATTCTCAGACCAAATTTTGTAATTTTTACACTAAGGGGTCCTATTTATAGTAAAGGGGTTAAGGGGTAAAATGACCCTTTTGTCCTTAATGAGTTCGGGACCCCTTTATACTACAACCTGTCCTGAAATACTTCAATTCGACATTTTTTTAAACCAAAATTCTTAAAATTTTTTGAAATGATATTTTTTCAAAAATTTTTTTTTCATCCGTTGGCGGTTTCGGTCGGGTCCACTTGGGCCACCCGGGATGCCCTTTTGGTTCAATTTTTTAAATTATCTCCGATTAGGCTCATATTTTCACAAGAGGTGTATTTTAATATTCTAAGCATATTTTCCTTCTATGGCATACTCAAAATATGTTTCTAAACATGACTTATGTCTAAATGATGTATGTGTAGTGCCCTACCGACAAATAGTTCACAAATAGCGTTCTACCGGCAAAATGAAAAATTTACCCTTAATTTTTTAGCTCTCTACATTTCTTATTTTACTTGACAAACTATAAATATTCCATCCAATAAAATTTTTAATTTAAAATGACAAAACTCACTCTTTCATGTGTTTTTCTATACATTTTTTTTTTCAATTTGAACCAATTTTTTTTTATTAAAACCTTAAATTATTTTATATATCAAGGGGGTCAATGTAATTTTCCTTTTTTTGTTGTGTTTTTTCAATTTTGACAATTTTTTCCAATTTTTTTTTATTTTCAAATAAATGTTGACTAAAACTTTAATTTTTTTATATATAAAATAAAAAAATTTATTTATTTTAAATTTAAAAATAAAAAAATTAAAAAAATTGGTCAAATTTAAAAAAAAATGAAAGGAATTGTTTTATCTTTTTGAAAATTTTCTTTACTAGATGAATGTATTTGTAATTGGACAATGCTCGGCTCCACATGGAATAGGAGGAACCTCCTCCTATTTGCTTATGTATTATTATCACAATTTATCACATATACATTACATATATATTTTTTAAATTTTATTTTTTTAATTAAAATTAAATAATTACATTATATATATAATTATATGTGTGTCATAATAATATTATGATACATATTGGGCAGAGAAAGTTTATCCTAAAACTCAACTGAAATCAGCATAATTATTAAAAAAATTAAAGAGTTTAACTTAGCTAATTTAATAAATAGCATGTTTAGATGTATTTCTGGAATGTCATAATAATATTATGATACATATATGAGCAGAGGAAGTTTATCCTGAAATCAGCATAATTATTAAAAAAAATTAAAGAGTTTAACTTAGCGAATTTAATAAATAGCATGTTTAGATGACTTTCTGGAATTAGAGTTGGTCTCAGCAACTTTATTGATCAGTCTCGGGGCATAGTCCAATAAAAGAAGTGAGAATTTCCAATAGAATCAATTCACCGCGTCGAACAAACAAAAGTGTCGGTGCCTCGAAAAAGCAAACAGTGAAAAGTGTTATCAACCAAAGGCAAGCTAAAAGCTAAAAATGTCTGTGAAAATCATAAAGAAGGATGACTATGGTAAGGTAAGAGAGAGTCGTTCGATTGCAGGCCACGTTGGATCTTAAAACCACAAACAAAATAGATCCGTTGGGAGGGCTGTGGGGTCCTCGACCCTGAAAAGACACCCACCCGCCATTGCCTCTTCCTACTAACATCAATTCAGGTGCAGCTGTTGCTTGTACCATATCTTAAGCTGTGTGGTGCCCCCATGTGATATGCTCTAGCGGAATGGAATACTGACGGGAAGATGATAATAATGACTCATTGACACTGGCCCCCTCCTTTTTCTCTCTCTTCCTTTCTCTCTCTCCCATGAGAACCTATACTGGTTATGGGGCAAAGGGGTTTTTCATCCACAATTGGCAGCAAGCAGAGCCAGTTTGAGATCAAAGCCTGAGCTAACCACAACCACCGCCACCTCCACCTCCACCTCCACCTCCACCAGATGATGAAGCTGTACTACCACAATCGTAGAGCTGCAGCACTTTCTGGTATCTTGGTGTTGCTTCTTCCTATTTTCTTCCCTAGTCTTTTCGCTCCCTTGGGCTACGCCTCGCCCTCTATTGTATCTGTAAGTCCATTCTATTTTAACCATATACTCTCTCTCTCTCTCTCTCTCTCTATCTCTCTCACTATATACACATACATTTGCCATCGTGTTACTGGATATTTTCTGACCATCTTTCGCGAGGCCTTTTTATTTTGATAAATGTTTTGTGGTAGAGGTTGGGGAATTTTTTTCTCGGGAAGTTTTTTTCTGCGTAAAACATAGAAAAAAATGGTTGTTGAAATTTTTTTCTGGGGAATTTTCTGATTTATTGTTTTGTTTCTGTTCTTGAAATGGTTGTTGAAGTGATTAGGGTTTTGTATTTAATCTATGGGTTTAGCAGTGACTGAAAGTAAGTTAAGGAACGGAAAGGTCCAAGGCTGTCAGTTTATGTATCAAAAGAATGCTGAAAATGGCAAGTATGTAACAATTTGGGTTCTTTATTTGGTGTCAAATGTCAAACCTGGATGATTTGGCTTGATTTTGTAGTGTGATTAAGTTATAATTTGTAAGAGACTAATTTTGGGTATAAGTATGCCAATCTGGAAGCGTTGACTTATTGGTCTAATGGTCTGTGACTTTGGTGAGTGGGATCGGTTGACTCGGATTTGTTTCTATCATGATATGGGTGTGTGGAGTTACCTGGGGAAACTCTGAAGGATGAGTGGAATGATTCCGACTCTAATGACTCTCCAGAATCTGCAGATAAGGTTTTTTTTTTTTTTTTTTGTTGCAAAAATACGAATTGGGTTGGGGCTGGGGGCTCATGCATAAAACTAACAGCTGGAGTCTTGCTCCACGAGATGCTAATGCTATGCTTGTTAGCCGGTTTGGGAGGGGATTGGATAAATTAGTCCCGACCTTGTGACTTTGTGAAGTCGGTGTTTGGAAAAAGGAAGGGGCTCGCTAATAGTACAAGGAGTAAATAATGACCTAGAGCATGGATAAATTAATGGGAGAAGAGGGTTGTGATTTCTAATCCTATCACTGTTAGTGAAGGGGAGATCCACCCTTATTCAATTCATGAAACAAACATTGCCTAAGAAATGCAAATTTGATCTGAGACTGATTATCTGTATTGTGTATAGCCACTATCATAACCCTTGCAAGTTGTTGCTTAACTACTCTGTACATCAGCATAGATGCAATTTTTAGATATTGTTTTCTATTTTTAAGACTGAAAAAAAAAAACACAGAAATGCAAGAACAAATGAGTTATAGGTGCACTGAGTTCTTGAGAAGTGGAATGAAAAAGGGCCAAAAGAATGAAGATCAGGGGCTGTTTGGGAAAGCATAGAACCAGGTTTACCGTGTATAACTCTAGCTAGTCCAAAGCAAGGCCCTAAAACTATCTGGTTTTCTCCACATCCAATTTTAACTCAAAACAGAGCGGATGTAAAACGAGGAGGAGGTGGGTTATTCGAAAACTAACTTTCCTTCTGTAGCATAGGTATCTTTGGCTATTTTTTCATTCTTCTCTTTGGGGTTTGATTTTCTCTATTCTCATCCTATATGTAAGCCATCACAAATTTACCTTCAATCTCCAATTCTCCGAGTATAAAAATCTGAAAAATTATGATAAAAAGTGGGTACAAAAAAAAAAGGAGACCTTTATTGTTATTTCCTATTTTGAACAAAAGAAAGTTTGTTTTGTTTTTTTCCCTTCTTCCTTTCTGTACTTTAATAATTGACTATTATTTTATTTTTCCTAAAGAGAATTTTTTTATAGAGAGAACATATTCATTTCTGTAAAATATATCTTCTTCTTTATTTTGTTTATTTATTTATTTATTATTTTATTTTGTTATGTTCTTGAGGTGGAGATACTGAAAAGGTTGAATAATGGCAGTTTGCTGTTGGGGTGGAGGTGGCAGCATGCTTGTTTGAATAGAAAATGTGTGATGTAGAACCATAGATATTACCAAACTGCTTGCACACCTAAACCAGTTCAAACTAATATTGGTTTTGGCGTGATTTTGTTTATTGAAAATGAGGAGGAGGTGGGTTATTCGAAAACTAACTTTCCTTCTGTAGCATAGGTATCTTTGGCTATTTTTTCATTCTTCTCTTTCGGGTTTGATTTTCTCTATTCTCATCCTATATGTAAGCCATCACAAATTTACCTTCAATCTCCAATTCTCCGAGTATAAAAATCTGAAAAATTATGATAATAAGTGGGTACAAAAAAAAAGCAGACCTTTATTGTTATTTCCTTTTTTGAACAAAAGAAAGTTTGTTTTGTTTTTTTCCCTTCTTCCTTTCTGTACTTTAATAATAGACTATTATTTTATTTTTCCTAAAGAGAATTTTTTTTATAGAGAGAACATATTCATTTCTGTAAAATAAATCTTCTTCTTTATTTTGTTTATTTATTATTTTATTTTGTTATGTTCTTGAGGTGGAGATACTGAAAAGGTTGAATAATGGCAGTTTGTTGTTGGGGTGGAGGTGGCAGCATGCTTGTTTGAATAGAAAATGTGTGATGTAGAACCATAGATATTACCAAACTGCTTGCGCACCTAAACCAGTTCAAACTAATATTGGTTTTGACGTGATTTTGTTTATTGAAATTGAGTTGGAGTTGAACTGATCCAATTCTTTAAACACCAAAACAGGCCCTCAAACAACATTTGAGAAACAGATTATTAAAGACAAAAGGTGCTCCGAACTGGGACCTTCTTTCTGTAAGAGTAAAGTCACGAGACTATAACGAGTGGAACTGTTTTACTTGTTAAAGAACAAACTGAATGCAAGATCCCATCAATTAGTATGTTAAATTCTTTTTTATGTTAATCACACCTTGATAATAAGGTAAGTTCATGCATAAAAATGAGACAACAATCGAGATACAGAAGAATACAGAAGAAAGGTGCCATGAAATGGGACTTTTTTTCTCTAAGAGTGAGGTCATAAGACTATAATGACTGAAACTGTTTTACTTGTTAAAGAGCAAATTGGATGCAAGATCCCATCAAGTAGTATGTTAATTTTTATCACATATTGAGATTAAGGTAAGTTCATTCACATGAACTACATGCTTGTAAACGTGTTACTGTAAGTTTTGGCACCATGTAAACCTAAGTTACCTTTTTTTATTGACTCTTACAGGAATGGAATGCTCCAAAACCTAGACACTTACCGCTACTTAAGAGTGCTTTACGACGCCAGACTGTGAGTAACATTTGAGATGCATTCATATATATATATTATATAAATATTTTTTTTAAAATTTTTTGTTTCCTGAGTAGTGAACAAACTTCTTAAATTCACTTGTATTTTTTTTCATTAGTCAAATGGACTGCAGTCTGATCTCTGGACTCCTTTGGCCGACCAAGGATGGAAACCGTGCATTGCATCTACTAGTTCCCCCAGTGAGTAATAAAAAATAGAGTTAACATAGAAGTTAAATTTCATGTAAATTTTCTATGGTTTGCATCTGTTTGTGGAGCAAATATGGTTATTTATTCATGCATTTTTATTTTTTTATGCTGGATTTGTCCTCTCTTTCAGCATTACCCAGCCAATCTCAGGGATATGTTCAAGTGTTCCTTGATGGAGGGTTGAACCAGCAGAGAATGGGGGTAGGTATTTGAATATTTTCAATTAATAGTTTATACAAAATTCAAATAGATGATTTTTTTTAACAGGTTATAATGACTTTTTCTGCTTTTTAAAAAATATTTGGGTAAATTACATTGATCTCCCCTGAGGCGATATGATACACGGTTCTCCCATAGTTTGAGAAATCATACTAACCTTCCATGAGGTTTGTATTTCGTAATAACTTTCCCATCCGTTGGTCAACCAACAGATTTCTTTTAAAAGACAATTTTACCCACTTCGAAAAAAAGGTGCTGTCTGTCCTTTCTGTTTCCCCAATCTACCTAGACCCCAATCCTCCCAAAAGGGCCAAAACAAGAATTCTGTACTCTTTCAGTCACCGCTTTTCCAAACCTACAATCGCCATCTGCCACCTCCTCCTTCAATGAATTACAAAGGCCAATCAAAATATATAAAAAATAAAATAAAATTTAAAATCAAAGATGATGCTAGAGAGTAACTGCAGCCCTCTGCAATTCACTCCCAGATCTTTGGTCAGCACCTACCATTGCTGATCTCTCCTTCTTAATTCACTGCCCCTAGCTACCATAGCGACATATCAACCACAACTGCATATATACACGCTTTCAATGGGCATTGAATTATTTTATTCATGCAGTGGTTGAATACCCAAAAAACATCTCTCTATTTACAAAAAATAAAATAAAATTAGAGGAATTAAATTTCACAAAATTACTGACAGTGATGCCTGACGGCTATAGTGATGAGGTTTTTGCATCGGGCAGTAGTAGCCCCTTCCATTCGGAATAAGCGTTGATCTCCTTCTATACAAAGTGATTTTTCCACGCAAATAACTAATACATATGAATTGAGATGGAGAGTAGTTGGCAGATTGCTATTGGTGAGGGAGTGAACCAAAAGAGAGCAATGAAGGATTGAAAATGAAGAATAATAGGAGTTAGAGAGAATGCAGAGCGATTACTGACAGTGATGCCTGATGGCTATAGTGACGAGGTTTTTGCATCGGGCAGTAGTAGCCCCTTCCATTCGGAATAAGTGTTGATCTCCTTCTATACAAAGTGATTTTTCCACGCAAATAACTAATACATATGAATTGAGATGGAGAGTAGTGGGCAGATTGCACAAAAGAGAGCAATGAAGGATTGAAAATGAAGAATAATAGGAGTTAGAGAGAGTGCAGAGCGAAATGTGTAAAAGAGCGCAAGTGAGGACTGAAGTAAAGATTGGTTAAGAGAATAGTGATCGGATCAGGGACGCCATAGATGCAGAGATGCCAAGAGATTTAGATAGAAAAGGCTACAATTCGTATTGTTAGTGCTCTCTGTGCTCTGATGGGTAAAAGTGAAGCAAATTTGTTAATAAAAAACTCTTAGGTTCAATTAGGTGCTTTCATTTAAGAATTTGTCCATTCCATTATATTGAATACATAATTACTATTATATATATATATATATATATATATAAAAAATATTTGTACGGTTCATGGCCTCTCACAACAAGGAGGAGTTGGAACAAGGAAGAATGGTGGTGTTGGAAAGAGAGAGAAGTATGAGGGTAAATTTGTCTTTTCAAAAAAATTTAAGCTAATGTCAGCTATTTCTGTTAGGTCAACTCACGGTTGACTAATGGAAGGGCAAAATTATTACGAAATACAAGCCTCAAAGGAGAGGTTAGTGTAATTTCTCAAACTATGGGAGAATCGTGTGTAATATTACCTAACTTCAGGGGAGGTTATTGTAATTTACCCAAAATATTATTAGTTCCTGGTATTCTAACTTTTGTTTTTCTTTTAAATAGATTTGTGATGCAGTTGCCATCGCTAAAATTCTAAACGCAACTTTGGTGATTCCATATCTTGAAGTGAATCCTGTTTGGCAAGATACCAGGTCCTTCTTGTGCAATCCATTTATGTTTAGTTTTTTCCTTGTATCTTTTTGGAAGACGTTATTAATCCAGAATTGCACTTTTTTTTCTTTCTTTTTTCCTGCAGCTCCTTCAAGGATATTTTTGATGTGGATCACTTTATTAATGCATTGAAGGATGATATTTCTATAGTGAGAGAGGTGCCTGAAGAATACTCTTGGAGCACAAGGGAGTATTATGCGACAGCCATTCGAGCTACCAGGATCAAAGCTGCACCTATTCATGCTTCAGCTAACTGGTATCTAGAGAATGTCTTGCCTATCCTACAGAGGTTGGTATATACGTACCCTGAACCTTTTGCTTCATAGTTCACACAACTGAGTTGTTCTTCGAACTTTTAGACCCCAAATCTTTTACTTGCACTATATCTTCCCTAATACATTTGGACAGGAACTTTTTTTATTGACTGATCCTTAACCATGTGATGAGATTCCTCGTGGTTAAGGGAAAGCTACATGTTCATGTGCAAAATGGAAGAAAGATAACAGCAATTTCTGGTTTTAAATGGAAGAAGATAACAGCAATTTCTGGTTTTTCTTGCTCAACTTAATTGTATTTGTACAATCTTGCATTAGAAAATCTGCACTTGCCTCATTCATGTGGAATCTCAACTTTTTTCATGTCATCTGCGCCAGAGGATTGCAAAATTGTGAGAAATGAAATAATCTGACATTTAATTGAACCCGAAAGAGTGGTAGAAAATTAGAAGAGTAATGGCATGTTTCTGCCTGACAACTATGTTTTTTGACACTTGAATCTTGGTAATCAGGAACCCTAGCATTCTCCATTGATCACTTAAGACGTTAACCATGTACTTTATTGGGCAAAAGATTTCCAGTTTACCTAGGATACAAGAACTGTTGTTTCATTCAAGTGTGCAATTTAAAAAAAAAAAGTTAGGATGAATTTTCCCACTTTCAATAGAATTTCATATGTATGAACCCTGGCATTCTCCATCGATCACTTAAGACGTTAACCATGTACTTTATTGGGCAAAAGATTTCCAGTTTACCTAGGATGGCTTACAAGAACTGTTGTTTCATACAAGTGTGCAATTTAAAAAAAAAAGGTTAGGATGAATTTTCCCACTTTCAATAGAATTTCATATGTATGAACCCTGGCATTCTCCATCGATCACTTAAGACGTTAACCATGTACTTTATTGGGCAAAAGATTTCCAGTTTACCTAGGATGGCTTACAAGAACTGTTGTTTCATACAAGTGTGCAATTTAAAAAAAAAAAAGTTAGGATGAATTTTCCCACTTTCAATAGAATTTCATATGTATTAAAATCTTGGATTTGAAAGGGGCTTTCAGCTTTTCCATAATTATTCCTCAGAAGCAGGAACATAATTGTGGCAAAAAGAAACTCATTAAAAGAAGGGATTTTTTAAGGGTAAATACTAACCCCCTCCTGAGGTTTTTAAAATTACATTGACCCCTACTTTACTTGACAAAATACAAATACCTCCTCCAGTCACTTTTTAAATGACAAAACTGCATCTAAATTTATTTTTTTATAAAAATTCTTTCAAAAAGTCAGAAAAAAATGCAAAAAATAAAAAAAATGAAAGGTTTTTTCATTTTGAAAAAAATTAATTGGAGGGGGTGTATTTGTAGTTTGTTAGTAAAAGTAGGGGAGGTCAGTGTAATTTCAAAAACCTAAGGAGAGGTTACTGTAATTTACCCATTATTTAAACATAGAAAGATGCAGATACAAGGGTAAAGTTTTAAGTCTTTTGGGTTATCATGATTTTCTAGTACCATGTGTGATAAAAAAAAAAATGTTGTCAAAGAAAATCTGGCTTAAATGACATGTTAGTGATGCCTCATCTTTTACATAGAGGGTGATAATTGAAGTCCTTAATATTAGTCTTACATTTGCTGCTTGTGTTTAATTTGTTCTGCACAATAATGCCTTGCTGTTGATATGTGGTCAATTCTGAAACTTGGTTTGTGATTTTAATATGTTTTGAATGATCCAGTTCTGGGATAGCTGCAATTTCCCCGTTCTCTCACCGTCTTGCTTTTGACAACATGCCAATGGACATCCAACGCCTACGTTGCAAAGTCAACTTTCAAGCATTAGTTTTTGTTCCTCATGTCAGAGCTCTTGGAGATGCTCTTGTCGAACGTCTTAGGAATCCTCCCAGTAAAAGTGAATCTCTTGGTGAGAAGTACCGAGGAGAGGCTACTGACGCAAAAGACAAACAAGGAATGGGGAAGTTTGTTGTCCTACACCTCCGGTTTGATAAGGTATGGTCCATATCTGTTATAAGCATTCAGAGATCTAATCTGCTTTTGTATTTTAACATCCTCTGGGCTAAAAATGAGGGGATGAAAGTTTCGAATCATTGATGAAAACAAACCACCTGCTTGACGTGCATTGGTAAATTAGCTTTCAAGACGATAAACTTAAATCTGCTCTACTGCTGGTTACTCTACAACTCTCTTTTGTAGATGGCATGCACTGTCTTCATCTGATTTGCAGTATCGATGCATTTAGCATACTTGGAGATGGGTGTGGGATTGCCATTTGGTACAGCATTCTAAATCAACTAGTTTCACTAGTCCTGTCCAAAAGATATTTTTGAACAGATTTTCACACTACATAACTGCTTTAAAAGTGAGGAGCAATCCCCTTTAATCATCCAATCAATTCTCTGATTAGGTTTAGTGAATCTTCATACCCCTCACTCCGCATACTGGTATTCAATCAGTAAACTGCATGGCTTCACGCTTCCTCTGCTTGATGATTGCCTTTGCTTCCTTTCATTTTTTCCATCAGAGTTTAGGGTTAAAGTATTTTTGACTGGACAATCTTTCTTAAACTTGTGATTATGCAGGATATGGCCGCCCATTCAGCTTGTGATTTTGGTGGGGGTAAAGCAGAAAAATTGGCTCTGGCTAAGTACCGACAAGTGATTTGGCAGGGAAGGGTCCTCAACTCTCAATTCACTGATGAGGAGTTGAGGAGTCAGGGACGCTGCCCTTTGACTCCTGAAGAAATTGGATTGCTGCTGGCAGCTTTGGGATTTGACAACAGTACTCGTCTATATCTTGCCTCCCACAAGGTAGGTTTATAGAAAACGTATCTTGCATTCAACTTGAAAAGCCTAATCCCAACTGTTTGTGGTGTCTGCCATCCCGACTTCTCTTATAAAAGTGAAACTTTGTCTTTGTTTCCTAAAGTTTGGTATTGATAATGGTCATGTTTTTTAGGTGTTTGGCGGGGAAGCAAGGATCTCAACCTTACGGAAATTGTTTCCACTAATGGAAGATAAAAAGAGCCTTGCCTCTGCAGAGGAAAGGGCCCAGATTAAAGGCAAGGCTTCTTTATTAGCTGCAGTTGATTACCATGTCAGCATGCACAGTGACATCTTCATTTCTGCTTCTCCGGGAAATATGCACAATGCAATGGTAAGCACTTCTGGCTAATGTTTACACACCCACATCTGCAAGTGACAAAATCAGGATTTGGCAGTTGTTTAGCACTGGGAATAGGGGAATTGATTACTGAAATTATTTTGAACCAAAAAAAAAAATAAAAATTAAATAGAGTTCAGGAATGAATGTAGGTTGTCTGTTTGTTTGCTTTTTACCTTTTCTTTTCTCCTTTTCTGGTATCACGAAATAACTTCTACATTTACCCAATAGAAGTGCAAGAGTAGAAGAAACACATGTTTCTATTCCAGAATTAATTGGAAAAAATCAAAAAATAGTAATATTTGTGACGTTGGGGCTAATTCACTTGATGAATATTTTAAATTGGTTTTTCTAGAATAATTCAGAACTTGCTTAAAGAATATGGAAGTTTTGTTACAATGATTTCGAGTGCCAAAAATATTCTAATGCCAGAGTTTGAACTCAACAGGTAGGACATCGAACTTACAATAATTTGAAGACCATAAGGCCTAACATGGCATTATTGGGACAGCTCTTCCTGAATAAGAGCATGGTTTGGTCAGAGTTCCAACAGGCGGTGGTGGAAGGGCACAAAAACAGGCAAGGGGAAACCAGGTTAAGAAAACCAAAACAGTCTATATATACATATCCTGCTACTGATTGCATGTGCCATGCATAAGGTGACATTGTGTTGAATCATGCCGTCTGCATCTTATGATTTGAAGCTAAAAACTATTATTTGTGGGTTATTTATTGTATTTGAAATAAGATATCCCCTTTCACCTATATTTCAGAACTATATTCATGTATTGAGTTCATTGAGGTTGGGAGATATATATAGAAAATGGGGTTGTATTTGTCAATGTTTTCTGGATCCTAGATACGATTTACTGATAGCATTTCTAGATAAGCACATAATGTAATAGATCATTCAAATGTTCCTGATTGCTCGTTCCTCCTCAGCCTATCAAAGCTTTGCATAATAGAATGTTTTAGCAGTGTTAATTTTACATGAATCTGTCATGCTTTGGTTGAGAGTGCTTCTTTCATTTGCTAGAGAGAGTAAAAGAGTGCACGGAAGAGACAAACAACCAGATTATTTCTTTGGGCAGGGCTTCCAAAATTAGTATTGTGATGCCAACTTTGCTTCACTTTGCATGAAACTTTTACCCTGAGGGCCTATGCCAAATACCAATTTTGGTGGGCTGTAGAATTTGCCAACAAAGGCCATTTAGTGCTTTGTGTTCCTTGTCTGATGAATCTCAACTTCTTGTAATTGTCCTTAAGTTCTCTCTTCAATTCAGCAAGAGACATTTCAGTTGTCTTTCATTTCTCCCTTTATATGGCGACTCCCTTCATCATTGTCATTAATTCAGATGCACAAATGTGGTGGGAGGCTCTCAAAATTTAAAATACTTACAAACACCATCTGCACACTTGTAATAGAGTTTTTACGAGTTCTTTTTTGATTTGGAATGATCAAATCAAAGGTTGAGATTTCCTTGTGGTTTCTTGCAAAACAATTGATGATAAATCTCACCGGAGAGGCCCTGGTGACAACTATTCTGACAATCAAGTCAGAAGATGAAGGAGCAACAAAAAGTTTTTGTGATACGAGCAATTCATTCAACTTAGGGTTAGGACGTACTTGTATAATTTTTAGAAGCATCGTACTTGCCCTTTTGATAAGATCTTGTGAGAGAATCGCAGGATTGTTATCACAAGAAGCAGTTTTCTTGTTGATCAGCCTTAATGTTTGCAGTAGCTGGGGAGGTAGTGTTTGGCCTAACAGATGTAGGATTTCGAAGTTGTTATATTTCTCGAGTTGACTTGAAGGGTTACTTGCTGTTCCAGGAGATCGGTGTTCGGGTTATCAAACTTATGGTTGGATTGTATGTGACTTTAGGTATCCGCGTGTCCTGATCTGATAGAGTCATTTTGGGTGTATCCGTGCCTATTTTCGTACATACTCACTCTTGTTGCTTGATCATATGCTTGAAGAAGTCATTGGTTGGGTGCCTTTGTAAATCAAAACCCTAAATTTGTTGTTCAAATTGAACGAGAATTGCAAATTTTTCCATCACCTTATTGATTTATTAGATGCTTGCGAAGCTCAAATGATTTTCTTCTTGTGTCTCTTTTTCTTCTTCTGCGACTTTCCTTCATTTCTCAAATGCCCCTTCTCAAAAGGTCGGAAGTGGAAATTTAAATACAAATTTCAAATGCCCCTTCTCACGATTTATGTATAAAGGAATGCAAATCTCACGAAATGCCTTTTAATTGACGGTCAATTCTAGGTTGAGAGAATCTGTTAAACGGAAAAGAAATACAGGGGAAGTTAGTGTAATTTATGTGAAAAGTTAGAGTTGGTTTTAATTTTGCCAAACCATTAGAGGGGTTGGTGTAATTTACCTAAATGAATAACATTGGCTCATTTAACACCCCCACAACAGTCACTTCTATGGCATTTTAGAGAAGGAGAGCAGAGGCAAAAGGGTGGGCTACGGGTCATTGCAAGTGTGGAAGGGTAGAAGAGCTGAAGTAAAGAGTCACGGAATCAAATAGTAACCCAAATAAACTATACTTTTAGATGTGCAGTGGATGGTTGCAAGAACTTGTCATTTTGGGAGCCTCTAATGCATTTGAATCAAAGAAATGATGAAGGTGAAGGAAGGGGCAGACTGATGGAGCAATTGGAGGGTAGGGGACTTTTGCTGAATTAAAGGTTGCACTAAAGGCAATTGCAAATCAACTAAAGGTAACAAATTTCATATTTGCACAAGGCAGCATCGACCTAAGTTTTCATTCATATATTAAAACAGAAAGGTAACAAATTTGTCAGGGGACTATTTGATTATATCAAAGTGCGCAAGATCAGATGGACATAATGAACCATCATACACGTTCAAGTGAAGTATGATGTAGGTCCCATGAAATATCACTAGTAGGTGGGTTTCCATGGAATGCTTGAGTTAAGATATAGTTGAAGGTTGGTATTTTCATATGCAAAAGTCAAGCATGGAAGATGAACAAACCAGTGTTTCTCCATACTTGAGTCAACCACATCTTGTCAAACTCACATTGCTCCAACCAAATCTTCTGAACTCTACAGCATTTGTTCTCTCTTTATATACCCACTTAATGCATGTTGTTTTTCAACTGGAAAAAATTGTAGAAGTTCAGAATAGCTTAGCTCCTTAAAATCTTCAATTCCTATAAAACTATGGCTGCTTATAAACATTGTTCCATTCTAGCCTTGGTGGTGGCTTTAACACTTTCAGGCATCCATATGAGCTTGGCAGCTCGCCAACTTTTACAAACCTCTCCACCCTCTGTACCCACACTGCCTACTATACCACCTCTTCCAAAAGCTACGTTGCCTCCATTGCCGGCCATGCCAACATTCCCTAAACCCACATTGCCACCATTGCCGGCCAT
The DNA here is from genome assembly GCA_008638375.1 of Nyssa sinensis. Lineage (NCBI taxonomy): Eukaryota > Viridiplantae > Streptophyta > Magnoliopsida > Cornales > Nyssaceae > Nyssa > Nyssa sinensis. The sequence continues at coordinate 9,396,749 of CM018043.1, read as the reverse complement.
GCCAATGCTGCCTAAAGCCACCATTGCCAAGTACTCCGCTACCAACATTGCCAACTTCCCCAACTCTGCCAAAACCCACATTGCCACCATTGCCAAGCACCCAAATACCATCTCTGCCAATTCCAACACTGCCAACTATGCCCACAATTCCAAAGGTGACACTACCTCCTCTGCCAGCCGCTTCACTACCCACCATTCCAACAACATTCCCAACAATTCCTTTTCTCTCGCCACCTCCATCCACAACTAGCCCCTGAGATGCTAATGCTACCATTCCATTGATCTTCTTTCTCCTACGTAGAAATAAATAATAAGGTTGCTCTTTATTTTCTTGTCTTGAGGTTTGTGAGGGTTTCTTTATGGATTTGTGGAGTCATTTTTATATTTTTTTTCTATTGTCTTCAAAAGTATTGTGTATTGTTCTTCTACATGAATATGATTCCTTCTTTTCTTCTTCTTGTCTATTGAATTAATCTCTTAAACTTAGATTAAAAGATGCCTTTATCTCCAATACTGAAATAACAAAAAAAAGAAACTAAATAATGAGACATCAAACTTGCTCCCAAAACTCATAGGATATGTAATGGAATTTCTCCAAGCAAACTGTTCCAGATTATTTCACATGGGTTCCACTCAAGTAGTCAGATTCATCTTTTATATTGCATTACACTTGTACAACAGAAAACATATATAGTATATTAATGACTGTGATGGTGCTAATTCATTATTGCAGAGTGTGAATTTCAAGAGATGTATAAAAACTTGAAAAATGATTAAGTCCCTTCGATGAATGTGAGTAGTAAAATGGTTATCTTAGTCCAGGTTCTTTTTCAGAGAAGAGATGAGATTTTCAAATACTTCTAAATGTGATTGACTGTAGATATTTGAGTTAAGAAAAACAAAAGAAAAGTACTTCAAATTTGTTTGAAAATTGGTTCTGAATTTCGACAACAATGATTAAAACCAGCTACACCTGAAAAGGCATTCTTTTTGAGTCAACAGCCCCCAGACAATCTACACGAGGGCAGCTCATTGCAAATTTGAGCTTCAATTGCAACCAACCTGACCTTTTCTGGGACCTGATTACTGCTTGTTTTTTAGCGCTCAGGCCAGGACTTGTTAAGTTCGGTTTATGATTGTAAAGCAATGGTTTTCATAAGAATTATGTTGACTGCAAATAATCAAATATTCCTTCGTATTTTATTCCCAAACCATTGATAAAAAGGCAGTCCCACGCAACTCCACTCCGTAAGAGGAATGTTGTTTTTGTGACTTAAATCTGTGACTTTAATTTACAATGGAACAACCTTGAACTCAGCCAAGTCATATATTTATACCATTTCTAAAGCTTTCTATACGCGTCACTTTATCTCATGCATAAATCAACAGGAAAAAGGTTTCAGTGACAACCCACAACAGCAGCTGTATCAGTAATAGATTACAAGCAAACGAAGTTGCTTAGATGAGAAGTGGATAGAATTATTTACAAAGAAACAGTAATATACTGGCTCATCAGAAACTAAATAATTAAATGAATTTGTGGTTAATTGTCACTGGCAGAGAAATGATATGCCTATACACGCATAAATCAATCATATACAAAAGCAAAAAACACAACCCATGCATTTGTATGGCATGGTAATAATGTTTCAAAACAAACATATTAAAAAAAAACTACCATGTCATACAAGCTATATAGAAAATAGCTCCTTTTGCCAGTTGCAGCTAACTGTTGAGAGCTCTCAATGGTGATCTTTCGTCGAGAATGGCATCAACTTTCTTTGCTGTGGGAGAGGGATGAACATTAATGTTCTCTTTTACAGGATCAAAGAGTTCATCACCCCCTTTCAAGTCTATCCTCATTCCATGATTATCAACAGTCTGCATTATTCTTCCCCATATTCCCATCAGTTGCATGTCTTTGCTGGAGAGTTCACTGATCCTCTCAGATTGATCTCCAATAAAATCCAACAAGCTTTCCCTCTCTGATAACAACTTCTTCACATCTTCGAGTAAAATTTTCTTTTCACTCTCAAGCTTTTGAATTAAGGCATCTGAAGTTCTTAGCTCTGTCTCCAGTTGATAAGTCAACTTCTTTATTTCCAACTGTTTTGCCTCCAATTCAGCTTCGATCTCCTCTCTTTTCTCTTCTGAACTAGACAAGGTTCTCTCCTGCAACTCCAGTTTCTTCTGCATATTACTGAGATCATCTTCCAGTCCTGCAATTATCAAAATTTTCACTTGGATTTCTATCTCTTTCAGAATCTCGGTTGTTGTGGTCTTCTCCCAGAGCAGATTAATCTCTGCCTGTGCCTCTGCCAGTTGTGACAAAAAAGAGGTGGCTGAACTATTCACCTTCTCTTCCAATGACCTCACAACCTGCTGAAGATCATCAATTCTTTGGTCTCTCTCTCCTACAAGCTGGTGAAGATAATTTTTCTCGTGTTCATATGACTCTGCATCAATTTGTGCAAGGATGGCTCCTTCCAGCTCTCTTTTCACCCACTCTTGCTCCAGCCACTCAACCTCTTTCTGGTGATCCTCCGAGATCTTTTCCATCTCTTTTGTTCTTTGAAGAAGGCTTTCTTTCTCTGACTCAGAGGCCATGGCTGTCTCCATTGTTGCATCAGGGCTGCCAATTTCTGTTTCTCTTGTATTGAGTCTTCCATCCAATAACACAAGCTGTTGCTGAAGATCATTTAGTCTCTTGTCTCTCTCTTCTAATGCACGAGCAAGGATTTCTTTCTCTTGTTTGAGAGCGACTTCAACCTCCACTTGTGCAAGAAGAGAAGATTCTACTTCTCTACGCATATGATACTTTTCTTCCAGGTTGGCTTTCAACCTTTCAGCAATAGATTTCCATATCTGCAATTCAAATTCAAGTTCATTTCCTTCACAGAATTTCTGAGCCAATTCATTGTTTGCTCTATCCAAGGCATCACAAACCTCTGTTAAGTCATTTTTCAATCGCAAAGCTTGCTCCTTTAGATGAAGTTGATGCCCAGATGATTCCTTGACCATTTCCTTGTGCCTCTCAAGCTCTTCCTGCAATTGAAGCTGCTGCTGTTCAATAAAATTCAAGGATTCAACCTTCCTCGATAATGAGGCCACCTTCTCATGTTCTTCTTCAACATCTGTTTGGGCTTTGACAAGAGCAGAATTCTTCATCTCTAACTGCTTCATTAAAAGAGAGACGTTGTCTTCTCTCTCATTGTCTCTCAGATCCATAGAAGCCTTCTCATTAGCTAGGTTTAATCGAGCCTCTGAAATTCCTGACGTCAACGCCAACAACATGATAGATGTCTCCTCATTCTGCAACTCTAGCTGCATCATTGAAGAATGGCAACCTTCCAGCTCCATTTTGAGTTCCTTTATAGCTGTATCTTTACCCTGTAACTCAGACCTGCATTCATTCAGGTCCACTGCCATTTTTTCCAATTGAGAGCTTAAAAGAGAGACACTGTCTTCTCTCTCATTGTCTCTCAGATCCACAGAAGCCTTCTCATTAGCTAGGTTGAATCGAGCCTCTGACATTCCTGACTTCAACGCCAACAGCATGAGAGATGTCTCCTCATTCTGCAACTCTAGCTGCGTCATTGAAGAATGGCAACCTTCCAGCTCCAATTTGAGTTCCTTTATAGCTGTATCTTTACTCTGTAACTCAGACCTGCATTCACTCAGGTCCACTGCCATTTTTTCCAACTGAGAGCTTAAAAGAGAGACATTGTCTTCTCTCTCATTGTCTCTCAGATCCATAGAAGTCTTCTCATTATCTAGGTTTAATCGAGCCTCTGAAATTCCTGACTTTAACGCCAACAACATGAGAGAAGTCTCCTCATTCTGCAACTCTAGCTGCAACATTGAAGAATAACAACCTTCCAGCTCCAATCCGAGTTCCTTTCTAGCTGTATCTTTACTCTGCAACTCAGACCTGCATTCATTCAGGTCCACTGCCATTTTTTCCAATTGAGAGCTTAAAAGAGAGACATTGTCTTCTCTCTCATTGTCTCTCAGATCCATAGAAGCCTTCTCATTAGCTAGGTTGAATCGAGCCTCTGAGATTCCTGACTTCAACGCCAACAACATGAGAGATGTCTCCTCATTCTGCAACTCTAGCTGCAACATTGAAGAACGGCAACCTTCCAGCTCCATTTTGAGTTCCTTTATAACTGTATCTTTGCTCTCTAACTCGGAGCTGCATTCATTTAGGTCTGCTGCCATTTTTTCCAATTGAGAGCTCCATTCAGCTTCTTTGGCTCTGAGATTTTTGGAACAGTCTCTGTGTATCTGCTCCAAACCTTTGAGCTTGTTTCGCAGCTTTGATAGTGATGAAGATGATCCCGCCTCCTGAATCTGAGCTTCCTGGAGTTCTTTGAGGGATAATCGCAACTCCTGGTTCTCTTGCTCAAGTTTACCAACTCGGTATTCTGTTTCTTTATGATGTGCCTCCTTTGTGCCCAGCAAATCCCTCAAAGCTGCAATATCTTTGTCTCTCTGACTGGTCAAGCATTCAACTTTCAAATTTGCTTCCTGACACTCCCCAAAAATATTCTCAAAGCATCTTTTGGATTCAGAAAGTTGAACTTCCAGTAATTTTCTCCGGCTCTCTTCATGAGCTAGAGCTTGGTTGCACATCTTTAACCTGCTTTGAAGACCTTCTGAAATTCTAGTTTGAGAATCTAAATTTGTCTGCAGTGTAGAAATCTCATCAATCAAAGTAGATTTCTCCAGCTCCCACTCTTTCTTACTTGTTCGAAACTGATCTCGAAGCTTTTCATGAGCTTCTTCTAGGTGTTTAAACTGTTCCTTCTTCCATTTGAGTTGCTCTTCAACCTTCCTGTTTTCCTCCTCTAATTTGAATAACATATCATCTCTCTGTCTCAGTTCTTTGGACCCTTTAGCTTTTTTCTCTGCTTCCAAACACTTCTTCTGCGAAACAGACACAAGCTGCTTAAGGCCTTCAATCTCCTCCTTAAATTCACGAGTATTCTGCTCTTGATCCATGTTTTTTGCATTTGCCTCATCTAAAGCCAATACCAAATCTCTATTTTCTTCTTCCCATTTTCGAAACTTCTCATCACAATCAAGGCGAAGCTTTTCATTTGCAGAACTAAGATGCTTGACAATAGCCTCTTTTTCCTTCAGTCTACACTTGAGATCTTCATACTTTTGCTTCACAACAGAGATTTCATATGCCTGCTCATCAAGTTCTTGAGCTTGCTTCTCAATTTTCGTACTTGCCTCTTGGATTTTGATAAGTTGCTCACTATGGGCTCTCTTTAGGCTATCGGACAGTTCCACTTTTATTCGGTATTCTGCCCTAAGCTTCTCAATCTCAACTTTAGCTTCATCTAATTCTTCATAGACTCTGTCCATTTTCTTTCCTTGTCAATATAAATATCAAATAGCACCTGTCACAAGTGAAGCACGGACTAAGATGACAGTTTTAAGTCAAAATTTGACTTGAAAAGTAAGTAAATCCAAAGTAACTTAGTGCCACCAAAGGTGACAATGTAACTCATATTTCTAACCACACTAAGACCTTTAAAACATAATTTTTCATAATAACCTTCTCAATCTTAATAATCAACATTTCTATAACAGGAAGACCCATATTGTGCTTCTTCTTTTTTTTCCATTATTCACTCATAAACTGCCTCTATTCTCCGACATAGTTTAGTGTTTTCCCCAAAAGATGGTCAATCACACAATGCAGCTCAAGTAACATAGGTTGGACATGAGAAATTACAAGCTCCTCAAAAATTTCAGAAAGTCATTAGTTTGAAATATCTACAGAAATTCAGCTATTTTTCTGAATAAGAGTTAACTGTTACAATAATTTATGAACTTCAGAAACAATTCGGCCATTCGGGTTAGAAACTCAAAACCATTGAAATCTGGGTAATAAGTTTTACTTTTTAAAAACAGACATAGCTGTTGCTTGCTCTAAACGTTTGATTTTGGAGACAATCAAGAACTGAAAAGCAAGGAAGCAAAGTTTTACTTTTTAAAAACGTTTGATTTCTGCATAGTCCAAGAACATAATAGTAGCAAGAGAAAAGTTCAAGGAAGGAAAACAAACACGAAACTCTTTTCATCCATAACCCATAAACTAGTTGCGACCCAAAAAAAAAAAATAAAAAAGAAAAGAAAAGAGATGCATATACTAGTTCTATGGAGAAGAAAAAAAGGGGGACTTATAATTGTTCATTTGAATTTTCTTTGCTTTTCCCCCTGGACACCGAAACAGAGGCTAACGAAAATATTGGCCAAGTACTTCTAAAGATGAAAAAAAACATAATTATTTATGCTAAAAACACCATAACATGCACAAGTTCTTGGACCCATGGTGACACTCCAAGTAATATAGAGACGAAATAATGGAACAAATCAAACTAACTGGGACAAATAAGAAAACCCCAAGAAGCTTGTAGAGGGAAAAGAGGAAAATCACCAGAAACTGATAATGGGAAGTAACTATCACTTCATGGGAAAGAAGAAAAATCAACATCAATGACAAATGCTCTGCTTAATTTCCAGATAACAAAGTGAAAAGAAATGCAAACTTGAAAACTCCAACCCTGTTACAGGACTCCAAGAATTGTGATCTTTTCCTACAATTTCTCAGCAACCAAACGAAAAATAAAAAGAAGAGAGAAGAAGTAAGTACCTGGTTGCATGTGAGATTAGGGATCGGCCACCAACGAGACTGACTTCGAACTTTTATGAAACTTCCGTTTGGATGAGTGGATGGTTATTTTGTTGAACAAAAAGAGACAGAGAGGGCAAAAGTGGTAGAAAAGTGAGGGGTTAGTTTGAGATAGCCGTTGTGAACGGAAGGCCTTTTTTATTTGAATTTCCTTGACGGAGGTTGACGGTGACTTGTCGTTTTGACGGCGTTAGTCTTGGATCCACTGCTCTTCTTTTTCTAAACGTTCGGAGAATTACTTTATTTTAGAACGGGGATACTAGCCGTTGAAGATGCAAAACTTGGGTTGGGCTGGAAGCAAGGTGGGCTGATTTGGTTAGTTGGGTTGGGCCTTGGTTTAGAGTTCACGAAACTTGGAAGTCCAGAAAATGTATTTTCAAGTGTAGAAATGGATGAAATCATCTTCAAAGTTCAAACAGCCAGGCAAAGATATGAGTAGAAGCCTAAAATGGCTTTCCTTTTTTAGCCTAAAGCCTTTTAATCTTATAACTTCTAATTCAAACCTCAGCCCTCGGAACTGCTGTTAAATAAAACGAGGCATGTTAAGAACATACGAGAAGGCATACCTTTAGGTCATGTTTGGTATGTAAGAATGAAATGGTTATTTTACATAATAAAAAAAGACATAAAATAAAATAAGAATTATAGATCAAAGGAATACTTGAAATTGTTTTTAATTAAATGTCCATTTTATAAAATAGGTATTCTCAATAATACCAAAGATGAATAAAGATTAAAAAAATTAGAATGGGCCTACGATGCCCATTCTACCATACCAAACAGGCCATTAGAGCTTCTCTAATGCTAAATGTAATTTCATCCATGCCAATTATATATTTTGACATTACTACAAAAATGCCAAATTTTGGCTACTTTGTTTTAATGCTAAAATATTATTTTTTAGCACAACACATGGCATTGTGAATCCCACCTTTCAAACAGTTGGAAGCTAGCAACCAAAATGAGTCAAGTATGGCTAGCATAGAAAAGTGAATCCAAAATGAGCTAAGAACTAGCACAAAAAAGTGAAATAGTTCAAGTATGAATCCTACTTTAGAGCTTCTCTATTTTGTAAACTCAATTGACGTAACATGGCAAAATGTAGACCCCACCTCTCATATAACTGTAATCTATTAAAATAACTCTAGCTACTTCCAATACTAAAAATGGCATTGGAAATGGTATGCCATAGAGCAATCTCTTTTACATTATTGTCAAATTTTAAAATTGGCATGACATTTGACACCGGCGTTAGAAAAGTTCTCTTAGTGTCAGTTCAAATTGAAAGACTTTTTGGAAATATAATCCTTTATTTTCAAGTTTAACTGTGTTTGGATAGTGATTTAGATATAATTTTTTAAAAATATTTTTAAAAATTTTATAATAAATTTTTTAAAAATTGTGAAATTGTATTTGGATATGATAATCTAAATTTTAAAAAATTAAAAAAAAAATAAAATGAATAACTTGTCAAACGTGTGCCTTTATGTTCTATTTTATTTGTCTTTAGACCATAGATGCTGTGATTTCACAATTTATAATAAATCTCAATAGAATTTATAAATATTAATGACACTCACATGAATGTATGGGTCAAATAAAATAATGTTTTCTTATGAACACAAAATGATTTATGACCATGGCAAGGCAATAGCCATGGAATTGGTTATAATTAGTGACCATAATAATGGGATCTATTTTTTTTTTTTTTTGGGTATGTAATAATGGATCATTTGCTTTTTTATTACTTAAAATTATCGAGACAGTGTCTTAAATTCTAATATATTATTAATGATGTGATTATTTATTTAATTTTTGGGCCGCTGAATATTTGTTTCTAAAGCGGCCCTCATTGTTCAGAATTAATAGCCCTTTATAGTTTATACTCATACGTGGCAAATGAAGACGGGACAGTGGGGGACTAGTTAATACAGAAGTCTCTAATTCCACAGATCCACCTACTCACAGGCCACATGAAATTAGGGTATGATTTGGAACACATCTGCTTTGGGACAAGCAACATTCGCATGCTTTGTTATATCGCACTTTGCAGTTTCTCCCACACACAAATAACACAATCATAGAGATATAAAGCAAAATAATAAACGAATATATATATACCAAGCATTTTCTAGCTTTATATGGAAATTGGAATGATTAAGTAGTCAACCATTATGAGCCGAACGTGGAATAATATATAAACCTATGCATACTGTCTCTGTATCTATATGTGTGTCTTTATATATATAGAGAGAGAGAGAGGAGGGGGGGGGGGGGGGGGATAGGTCACTATCATAGGCTGCTGGATTCATTATGGCTACCTACGAAGTTTACTTTGTTCAAAGATTAAAGATTAAGTAGGCGAACTGAAATTAATGAGACGTTGCGTATTCGAATTGAGGATTGATAACTCTTATTAAGGACAAGGTGAAGATTCATGGAACATGTGTTTCACCATCCATATATATTCAAGGACTTCCCACTTTGCTCTAATAATAAGAAAAGGAAATGCAACAAATTTTTATTATTTTTGTCTTTTGGTAGTCTAAGACACATGCAAGTGCCCATAGTGGAGGAAGAAAAGTTGACAAAGGCAACCTCATGGTCAGTGCAAGTGGGCAGTATATCTCTGCTTGATTGATTCACACCCTTTATATATTGCATGACAAGTGGCCATATTTGATCTTCACAACCTTAATTAACAATTTAAGGTTGTATTATTTGGGGGCTATAAATGGTGGGGTAGATTAGATATATAATTTAGAACTAATTAATTCTATATCATGCTAATGTGGGTGGTGATTGGGCCATCTTAAACCTGTGTTAAACTATTGCAGCTTAATTACTAGTGGGTTGATAACACATATTTGTCATTTTCCTAGCTCAAAACAAGAGAAGGCATAGTGCAAATGTGACTTATAGCCGCCAATGGGGCTAGGCATGAAATGTGAGGATGCAAATTGAGAAAAATATTCATTAGTACGAGTGTATTGTAATTTTATATGTATTGTATTTAATGTTGTATCATTATTTATTATATAGTCGGTTTTAAGTTTGATTAGAAGAGAAGGGTTACGTTACGAAACTGACAATCAATATAAGAATTATGCCAGAACTCATGTGAATATGAATTCAAAGGTTGGAGGTAATATATCTGGACTATGAACTGTCAAAGGTTAGTTCTAATGTATCCGGACTATGAACAAGAATTCAAAGGCTAGTTGTAATGTATTCGGGCTAATAAATACTTGACATGTGAATAAGAAAGTTGCATAATTTGTTTATCTAAGTGGTGCAAGTACTTACGCTTCATGCAATTGACGGAAGTTCGATTCTCACTTCTCACTTCTCACATTATTGTATAAAAAAATACTTATACAATTTATTCATGTATCAAATATTTATTAACACGAGTACATTAAGTGTAGACTAATAAATATTTTCTTAACAAATTGGGTCATTAAGATAGAGAAAGATTGTAAAGGGAGCCTTTTTCTCTTAGAACCTTTTAATTTAAGAAAAAAAGAATTAACAGTGATTCAATAAAATGCAAAGAGAACTAGTTTGATTTTTTCTTTTCTTTTCTTTCACTTTTATTTTAATTCCCATCGGAACTTCTTGCATGTATGATTTTTGCGTATAATTTAAGCACTTTTAATTGTAAGGCTGGAACAGACAGAATCCAGGATAACAAAGGACACATAAATAGATATGCCCTATTTAAAAGATGGTCCTGCAAAAAGCATACACTAATCTGACGAATTGAAAGAATATTATCTTTATTTTCACCATATAATTATCTTGTGAATGAGATCCTTCAGCCTTTTTTTTTTTTTTGTTTGGCCAATACAAATCTTCTTCATTTGTTTTTTACAATTTTAAAAATAATATTTATTGTCATTTATTCAAATAAAATTGAAGAACAAATTTTGAATACATACACCAACCTTATAACACATTATTTAAATCACGTAAAATACAATAGTAAAAATTCAAACTTGATACACCAAATACTTAGACCCATCCTAACAACTACTGCCCCACTACCGTAGGGTAACCCTTCAACCTTACAAGTTAAGGACAATGTTTGGATACTTTAATTATTGTTTTTTTTTCTTTCCCTAAAGGCCACTTTTGCAATTAAACAAATTTAAAAATTGAGAGGAAGTGACCTGCACTAATATTTATAGGATAGTTTGGCAATTAGCGAGGGTGAGGGTGATTGGAGGAAAGAGATTAATAACAATTCATTTTGTCAAACAAAGGAGTAAGAAAATGCGGCTGGAGACACTGGCAAAAAACAAAGTCAGTGTGTAATACAGATCGATCGATTCCCACAATCTTGAAAATCATGTTTGGCCGCTCAAATATCTTTTTCAGGCCCCATTAGTGGGCATCTGGCAGGAAAGATTTGTATTGATGTTCAAAACCACCACTGCCAAACATGTCCCACCAAACACTAAATTTAGTGCAGTAATATCATGAAAACAGTGATCTGTGGTCAGTGCCCAGTGGATCCTTTTCTCTTTTTTGTCTGCCTTCCAGGGAAATAAATGATGGAATAAATGGAAGGCGATCCCCGAGAAAATGCAGTTTCCGTGTATTTTCGGGTAGAGGAAATTCTGAGAAATTTCCATCCTCTCACTTTATTGCTGTGAAGTATATATCTATCCACTTCAAGTTTGCTCGAATTGTGGAAAAATGTGTAGTGAAATTCTGATTTAAGATATTGTTTAGATAATTATATTCTTGTGGTCAAGACATGCCTATATGCTAATTTCTAGAAGGGAGGTGGAGTGAGAGTGTGATGAATACATGATTAAAGACTGTTGACATATTATTTGATTAACAATCTTCCTCAAGAATTTTTAGTACAACTATCTACAAATTTTAAAAATTGGGAAAACTTCATATAAAGTAACAAAGGAAAGAGATAAGGTCAATATGAGATAGAGATGAAATGTTAGTAAGAGAAGACCTATAGTCACTTGTAAAGTTTGAGTTTAACGATACGTGATCAACCATGTAACATACATATCGATGCACACAAATTTTTAAATATTGTAACACTATATTTGGATGGAATGAATTGGAAATAAAGGAAAGTCAAAGAGAAAGAAGAAGAGCTTTATATCGTGTTTGTTTTAAAAATTAGGAAGGAAAGGGAGAGAAAACTTAATCCTCATTTGAACAATTTTGTTATCCTTCCAAAAGTGGGAGGAAAATGGAGAGAAATGAAATAAGGATTTAATGAATTTTTAATAATATCAATATTATCCTTAAAATTGTAAAAACTAAAATAAAAATGACACCTCTATCTTAGGACATCCAAAGGGTATAATAGTAAAATAATATAAAATTCTTTCCTCTCTTTTTTCTCCTTTATCATTTTCAAATAAGATGAAAGAATTATACTAGTCTTTCCTCTTCTTTCCTTTCATTAGTTATTCAAACATAAATGTGAGATTACTCTCTCCTGTCCTCTCATTTCCTTTCCCTCATAATTAATACTCTCCTCTCCTTTATTTTCCTTCTTACTTATCCAAACGAACTGTAAGTGTCTATAGAGTCATTCTTTTAATAAAGGGTATCACTTAGGTTAAATAGGTAAAGCTGTTTGTTTTTTGGGAAAAGAAAAGAAAAGGAAAGAAGAGAGATTACTATTTTTTTTTTCAAAAAAGAAAAAGAGAGATGAGATTTAAAGAAAAATTACCCAAAAAAAGTAAAAATATGAAATGTATTCATAAAACACAAGTCATCTTTGAATGGTATTATCAATGACATGAGTAACATATATGAGACTTTGTAGAATATTATTAAAAAGACACATTATCAGCAGAATGGTTCAATCATACTAAAAAAAAAAAAATTGCCACTTTCTCAGAGTCTCTAAAATATTCTAGAAGTGCTTGTGAATAAGTATTCCTATAATTTCTTATATGCTCTGTTCTGCCAGCCCAAATAAGTTATTGGACAAAGCTTCAGCCTTCAACCATACCTTAATCAAAATTTTAAAAACAAATTCTGAAAGCTATGTTTCATAAGTGATCCAGCCCTTGTCATAAAGCATTCAAAAATACGTGAAAGATTAAACTGAGTTTGATATCTCATTGAGAATATATGTTTTTATTTTTTTATTTTTGTCTTAAAACTAAATGACATAATACATATAATTTATCATTAATACTACATTGTTCAAATTTGAATATGAAAAGAACAACTTAAATGAGGTGTCAATTTTTTTTATAACTTATATCTATTTTGCTTTCTAAGGGATAATGTCATTCGGCTATTGTCTGTCTATATGACAGACACACACACACACACACATATATATATATATATATATCAAAACAAAAGTAGCATCTTTTTTTTTTGTAAGACTCTTATCATTTTTTAAAATAAAGTTTGACAAATAATTTTCGAGGAAATAATGGACCCGGAGCTTTAATTAAAAGTGGGTATATGTGTGTGTGTATATATATATATATATATATATGTGTGTGTGTGTGTATATGTAAAGTTTACGAAAATGTACATGTAAAGGATGCGATTTATGTGAAAAAAACCCTTTCCTTTACTACAATGGTCCCCAAGGAGCTTAAATATAAGGCGAGTTGAATTGGAAGGAATTGGGAAAGCGGGGGTGAGTGAAAAGGACTTTTAAAGGTAAGCTTTGTCAACATGTTTTGGATTCTAAAAACGACAGGCTGACCTCGTTTACACGTGGCATTTGATTGAACCGAAAACTCACGCAATGATTGGTTTCGGAGCCACCCACGTCAGCAAGTTCGTCCCATCGTGTGCACCTCTGGCCCACAATCAGACGTTCCAGATTTTTTAATCATTTAAATATTCTCATGTTTCTCAATTGTTGTTTAATGATTGGACAGCAGGGTATGATCGGACGACCACTACGGTTGCTTCGAATGTAGACCGTTCGATGTGCTCCGATACAGTCCAAATCAAAATATCAAAAGCTTATATATATCGACAAGGCGACAAGGCGACGGTCGATCACTTGATTTCTCAGATTTTGGGTAGAGAGAGAGAGGGTGTGGTGAAGAAAGGAAGTAGAGAGAGCGAGAGAGAGGAGTCAGAGTACTCATAGAACATGGAAACGTTGGATTGATAGCTAGGGTTTCGAACTCAAGTACCTGCAATTTCACCGTCGAAAACTTCTTTTTTCGGTTATATCGCCGTTTGATTTCGTGAATCTTTTGGTTTCCGGCGATAATTTTGGTTTTTTCGGTGATATGACCGTTTGATTTGGGGAGAACTTTTATTTTCCGGTGAGAATTTTGGTTTTTCCGGCGGTATCACTGTTTGATTTCCCAAAATCTTCCTTTTACCGACGAAAAGTTCCGTTTTCCCGGTGATATGAGGGACGAAATTACCGCTTGATCGCTGCGGTTTTGTCCCCAAGGTCGCTAATCAAGTCTTTTTCTTCAAATTTTTTAATTTGATTATTAAGTCAGATTTAGATTTGTCTGATTTTGAATTTGTAACATTGATTTTTTTTTAATCATTCGAGTGTGTTTTGGGGACTCTGGAGCGTTGAGTATCTTATCAGTGTGCGCGGTACTCTTAATTATGATAAGTTTTTGTGTTTAATTATGGCTTTGGAGTTAAGTGTTACTTGATTTTGGTGTGTTCACATAATTACTTGTTTGCGAAGTAGGCAGATTTTTTGTGGGTCTTAAAGGAAGACTGTGGAAGGAATACTCAGTTATTGGCTAGATTAATGTTTTGTTTGGATTGAATTCAAATCTTCTTCGATTTGGTTTAGTTGTATTAATCAGTTCCTAATTTTGTGGTTACTGCATCTGGCAGGAACCTGTTGCAATTCTTCCATTTTTTGCGTCCAATTCTTTTTCCTACAATTCCACCTTTGTATCGTGTTTTTGCTTTTTGACGACTTCCTGTTGGAAGAAATGGCTGTTTCTTTTACGCGTTTCTCGTGGTGGATGTGGGGTGGGAAAGATAAGGAGCCGGTTTCCAATGGTTCTTCCACAAATTCTTCTTCTGATTGGGGTTTTGGTTTGAGGGAACCCGATACTGTGAAATTTCCGTCAGTCAAGGGGGCCAAGATGCCCCCTTCAAGGAAGGTTAAGCGGAAATGGCGAAGCAGAGAAGAAAGGAGAATTGACAAGGAATATGATGTCGTATTGGTGCCATCAGACGGTGTTTGTTTGTCAGGGTCTGAATCCGATGACTCGGACTGGTCAATCGGGTGGCTGGAACCACACGCCCCTGATTTCCAGAGTGATGATGAGGCAGACGACAGTTTTGCAGTGTTGGTACCTTGTTATCGGTATGATTCCAAGGAGTTGGACGAGAGACTGAAGAATCCGTTCTTGAGTGCCATCAAGAATCTTCCTACTGATTACTCTGCAGGTAAGAGTTATTGTGTCCGCAAATCCTATATTTTTTATATTATTTTTCTCTTCTCATGTCTATGTAGTTTCTGATTTTTTTTTATTTAAAAAAAAGTTACATGGTTTCTGATTTCATATATGGTTTGATGTTATTGCTTGATTGAATGTGAAGAAGTAGAATTATCTTTTGCTGAAACTTTTGAAATACACCGTTCTAGCTATCTGTATGCCCCGAATTGCAGTAGTTTATTTATTTTTGATAATTCCCCTGAATTGCAGTTATTTGTCTCATGCATGCTTCCTAGGTCTTCTGTTCAAAACTTAAATGAAATCTTATATTGATGAGATTAATTATCATCTTATAGTTTTCTAAGGCTGTGGAGCGTGATATGCAACATAATGGCAGATAAGACATACTTGATACTTGTCACTTGCCATCTTCAGTGATATAACTAGGGGCATACTTGTTCTTGGCATAGATAGATAACTGAGAGGCTTCTTTTTAACTGTCAAGTGGCTGTTCTCTTGGGTTCCAGTCTTTGCTCAGTAGGAAATTCAATTCCCTTTTTGTTCCACAGTGAAGAGACATATATGAGCTGCTAAGCCATTTTAGTGACTTATTTTTGGATGATATGAATGGCATTGTCAGTCATTATGAACATTATTCTCATTTCGCGCATCCGACTGCTATTTTGTTAGTTTTGAATTTACTAAGAACTATCAATTGATGTTTAGGAGAATGAATGTAAAGAAAGCGTTTTAGTTTTCTCCCCTTGGGCATGAAGCTCTCCTACTGATGACTATCTGAACTCTGAGAGTAACCCAAAGTTTTAGCTGTTTGCCAAGATTAATAAACTATTTAAATACATCATTCAATTCAATCTTCCCCATCCGTTTAGCCTTTTAGGGGGATTTAGGCCAAATTCCTGTTACAATGACTGTGCTTTTTCGAAGTTAATTTGCGGGTCTTGATCAGAAACAACCCCTGCCCCACGATTAATTGATTGCTAATTTGGCTTGTCAGTTGCTCAATAGTCATTTTGGTTTGAAATTGTCTTTTGGTCTGAGAAATTAGTCTTGCTTCAAAGCTTTTTTGCAACTTGAATTGTATGGATGAGTTTTCATAGTTTTTCCATCTCTATTTCCCTGATTTGTCAACAATGCTAAGTTGTTTTTTACATTTTAGTTGGATATGCAGAAGAAGGCAAGAAGTACATGGAGTGGCTATCTTCTCTTCAGAATAGCTGAAGCCTACTGATTCATGGTGGTCCTGACTCTGTTATGGTATAGAGCAGAAATTTAGAGTGGGAAGAAATTACCAAAAAAAAAAAAAAAGAGAGAAAAAAGGTAAGAAAAGTTTAGGAACAGAGAATGTGTCAAGTTCAGCATCAACATCTTGGGTAGAAGGGCAGAGGATCAACATATGTCAAAGTTCAGGGTAATTTTATTCAATTGGGGAACAGATTGAGCATTTATGATTTAGCAATGAGGAGAAAGCAGAGACATTTTGTAGTTTTGTTATATTCTCCAGGTCATCAGGTGTTGGGATTATGTCGACTCTGGCAATTGGAAACTTGAAATATAATGCGGATTCTTTATTGTAAATAATCTTTGATGTGAATTTGCAAAACTTGTTTATACATTTGACTTGCTGCTGCTACTGTAAATATAAATATTTTGTTCTCAGAGTGGTGAAATCATGGGCCAGCTTGTTCAATTCTCAATATAAGCCATTTTTTTTTCTTACATGTCATCATTATATATATATATATATATATATTTATATATGTGTGTGTGTGTGTGTGTGTGTCTGTGTTTATTCATAGTTTTCCTTCTATTGGAAACAAGGGAAACACTTTCAAAATGTTAAGCCAAGTAGTACCAAGGATCTGTCTCTCATACTTTGAGCCAAGGGTCTTTGGAGTGGACCATGGGAGCATGTCTGCAATTGAGAGACCCTAAATTTCTTGCAATAGTTTGCTTTCTAGGTATTGTACCCAAAGATTTGGAGGATATTATTTTCAAAACACAAAGTACCAAAAAGTAAAGCATATTGTAGAAAACATGAATGTAGGTAGGTGATATGAATCCATTGACCGTATATGTTAGGGTCCATTGCTTTTAGTTGCTATAATGATTGGCCCTTGATAATTGTTACAGAAGTCCTTGAATTACAAAAAGTTTGAAACATTTTTCTGGTTGATTGAAATGTTTGTCCCTTTCTCACATTATTTCATCTGGGCTAGTGAGCCAGAAACTAGACCTTAATTGAAATAAAAAATGCATGCAGTCATTCACATGTTGCCCCGGCCATTAATGGGTAAGCAAGCTATTGGTAAAGGTGCAAGAGTATTTCCTTTTTTTTTTTTAACTACCAAAGAAAAAAGATAAAAGAATATTTCCTTTTAGCACTTTTGTTGCTTATTTTTTCTGCATAGAAGCAATGAGTATAACTGTCTCGTTCGAATTTACAAGTACTAAAGGTTTTCCCTCTTAACTAATTGGAGAATAGTCTTTGATAATCAACCAGTGATTCGGATTGCATATCATCCAAAATTTAGGAAAATGGCTGCGAAATTCTCAAATTTGAGACTAACTATCTTCAATATGAATTTTGCTATGGTTATTCGCGGAAGTGGATCTCCACGATATTATTGATGCATATAATACACTGCGACTATGTGTGTATTATATGGATCAATAAGATCGCACTGATCCCACCTCTGTCGTAGTCCAAAGCAATCCTCTTTCAATATATGTGAGTGTTTGGCTAGGACGTTTGCACTATTGAATATGAGATTTGGATATAATTATTTTTTATTTTTTATATTCTCATATAACCGATCTCAAATAATTGAGATAAAGTTTTATTAAGTTGAGTTGATGTATTGTTTATATGAAGGTTTTCAAAAATTATTTTTCTAAAAGTCATTTAATTTTTTTTTTAAACATATGCATACAGGATATTTATAATTAAAATTTTATTCATAAATTAATTATAAAATTTAATAACCGTAGTCACAATATTTTAGAATGTGATTGTGCATACATCATTCATAATATAAGCAGTCTTTCATTTTTGGAGTGACTTCGAAAAAAATTAATTCAATCACTACTACTAATATATTATAACAGTTTGTGTATTGATCTAAAAAGAAAATATTAAAAAATTTGGAACATATCAAAACAAAAATTGAACAATGAAAAAAAAGAAAAAAAAAAACTGATTTTTATACCTAGGATAACTCAGATACTACTACCCTTTAGCCTTGTTTGGACGACCAGATAAGAAGGTGAGATTGGATAGAATATAAAATCACGTGAAATATTGAATATTTCAATTTAATATTTAGAATTGATTCGGATAAAAGGCATGAATATGTTATTATATCACATTCTTATGTTTGGGTGCCTACTGAATATAGAATTCAATCTTAAAAAATTATTTTTGTGAAAATCATTATATGCCTACGAGATATCTAAAATTAACATTTTATTCACAAATCAATTGTAAAATCTAATAATCATAATCATAATATTTTAGAATATGATTGCACAAATATCATTCAAAATATAATAGTTTTTCACTTTCAAAGTGTCTCAAATAAAATTATGGTCTGTATAACTAGGAATTATCCAAATCAATGATTACATGTATGCATATATATATATATATATATAATTTTCCATTTATTGATATAAAAAATACATAAAAAAATCTGAAACATATCAAAAAAATTTGAACAACAAAAAAAAGAAAAAAGAAAAAAAATAATGATTTTTTTTAACTTGACTCTTCGACGTCTTCGTCTTTTTAAATTGCAGTGTTGTAATTTTTTTTGATGACGTGACATTAATTTTTTTTTTATTTTAGTGGGATGTGATAACTCTAATACTATTACTCACTTGGGATAAGTTATATCTTATTTAAGTGAGATATAAATGATTCACGGAATATAAATATTTAATTCAATCAAAATACTAAATATGGGATAGAATAATATTTATCATATTTAACCCTTTTTATTCTAATGGGATGGGATAACTCTAATACCATTACTCACTTAAGATAAATTATATCATACCTAGGTAAGATATAAGTGGTTCACGGAATATAAATATTTAATTCAATTAAAATATTAAATATGAGATAGAATAATATTTATCATACTCAACCCTATTAGTCCGCCATTCAAACATGATCTTTTGGTATAATTTATATCATATTCAAGTAAAATATAAATAATTCATGAAATATACTTACATAAAAACATGAAATAAGATCATATTTACCCGATCAATCCTTCTAATCTGGGTGTCGAAACCTGGCCGCTACTTTTGAAATGTGGGATCCAACCCGCTTTCAGTGCGAAAATAGCTCGTCACCCACCATAAATCCCATAATTAGGGGTGCCCCAATTCAGACATTTACTTCCTTCTGTTGCATGCCCTTTTCCGGATAATATCTTTCATTCTTCTGTCTTTTTTCCTCTTGGAGATTGTATTTCCTTCCCATATTTAAGCTGTTCTATCGTTGTTTAGATAAGAGAAGTTTCATGCTTGTTGTCTAGAGAGAGAGAGAGAGAGAGAGAGGAGAAGGGAGAATCGGAAGACCAGATTGGGGAGACGTTACATGTCTTCTCCATAAAAGTCTCTGCTCTCTTCTCCTGGAAATTAATTTTGTTTTTCCTATTTGTTAATACATTATATGAGTTTAGAGAGAGAAGAGTTGCATGTATATTGCTTAGAGAAAGAGAAAGAGAAAGTGGGAGGGTCAGAAGATCAAAGTGGAGAGATGTTGCAGAGAGCTGCAAGCAATGCATATTCATGGTGGTGGGCAAGCCATATCAGGACAAAGCAATCCAAATGGCTGGAACAAAGCCTTCAAGGTATTCTTCTTATCAAACAACCCATTGCGTTTATGGGTGATTTGATTTCATATTACATTATATATATATATATATATGTATATGGGGAAAGGAAAAGCTTAATGACTATGAATATAGCCATTTTCTTTTATAACCAGAGGTAACAATTTTCTTGTACCCTTGATCATACGTTGAAAAATCCAAGAATTTCAGATCAAATTATGTCTCCAAACCTGAATACAACACACACACACACACACATATATGTGTTGTACTAGCATTGACAAGTGACTAGTACGAGATTTATAAAAATAAATTTATAATTAATTTTTTTTTTTTTTTTTTTATATTTCAATTATGTTTTTAGCTCGTAAATTTAAATTGTATAAGGTAAGAAGGTATCACATATACAACCAATCACATTTTATCACATTAGTGTCATGATTTAAAATATGATTTGTGCTCTAAATTATAAATTTTTTTTATACATGTCAAAATTTTGATTCCTTTTAAAATTATTTCATTCCAAAATTTTAACTCAACCCATTTTTTATCTTAATTTTTTGTCAAATTCAACTAAATCTTTATTCATTATTTTTTTTTTATATTTTCATTTTAAAATTTTGGTTCAATTCAAAATTTCTATTAAAAGTTTCTAGCACTCTCCTAATAATTTTTTTTTGGATTGCTTCCATATGGGTAGTTTGTTAGATGAATTATATTAAATGAAGACAACTTTGACTTTTTTTGGATTACTTTATTAGAGAAAAAAGCCTAGAATGATGGATAAAATAGGAGAAAGCAAATTTAGATTGCTACCTAGGATTTTGAGCTGTTCATATATATATATATATATATATATATATATATAATGTCTTTGTTGCTCCCCAGGAAAACCTCCAGCCACAATAATTAGTCTCCTAGATATGTAAATTATCAAATTAAAACTTCCAGTACTTCCTCTCATACCAACTCAATAGCATATTTTTATACAGAATAAATTAATGCATTGTCCACTAATTTTTTTTAAAAAACATTTCAAAGATAAAGTGCCCAAAAAAAGTAGGAAAGAAAGAGTAAAAACACAAAATGTTCAACAATATCCTAGAAAATAGAAATGAGATATTAGAAAACAATCAATCAAAGCAATTTGAAGAAAAAAAAATTATTAAAACAAACTAGGATCATAGAGATCATATTAGGTCAAGAAAAATTGAATAATTAACTGTGCATTTGGATTGGAGTTGAAAGGAAAGAAAAGGGGAAGGAAAGAAAATTTATTTAATATTTGATAAAAAAAAAAAGAGAGAAAAAAAAAGAGGGAAAATGTAGGAAAAGAATTAATGATTACCCATCTTGCTACTATTTTTTTAAAACAAGTGGATTCATTTTTTAAAACAAATAATGTTGTAATAAAATCCTGTTGATAAAACCAGCCTGTTGGGCAAAAACATATATGAAATCAATCAGCTAGCCCTGGACAAGAAAGGCAATATAAACACAAATAACATTTCTACAAAAATCGATGTGGGACTCAAAGAGTTTTGAAACATTTCAGCTCAAATTATGTCAATCACCTTTCTACAATAGCAACTGATATAGAAATTTGTAATTTTTGTGAAATTCAGTACCTTCAGCTTCACACTTCACATGTTAGCACAACTAAAAGTGAGAAAGCCATTGAACTTAAAAATCATAGCATCTTCTTAATCAACTAGGTTTGGTATTCAATAGCTCCACTTTTGTACACAACACATCTTAACTCTTAACTAATTTTATGGAGTTGCAGATATGGAAGAGAAGGTACAGCATGCGCTTAAACTCATTGACGAGGATGGAGACTCCTTTGCCAAGAGAGCAGAAATGTACTACAAAAGGAGACCAGAGCTGATAAACTATGTGGAAGAATGTTACCGAGCTTACCGAGCCTTAGCTGGACGCTATGATCGCCTATCAACGGAGCTGCAAAATGCCAACACCACCATTGCTTCTGTTTTTCCTGAGCAAGTCCAATTTGTAATGGATGATGATGATGACTATGCTGCTCCTAGAATTCCAGAGCTTCCTTCACAAGTCTCAGCAACAAATGTAGCAAAAGTTCCAAATAGAGATCTAAAGCATCTTTTAACATCAGCCTCAAAGAAACTGAAAGCTCAGAAGTCATCCACCACAGAAAATACTAACAAAGCTGTTGTTAAATCTGGTTTGAGCAAATCCGAAGCACTTGAAGAGATTGACAAGCTTCAGAAAGATATTTTGGTCCTACAAACTGTGAAGGAGTTTGTGAAGAGCTCTTATGAAAGTGGGCTGGAAAAGTTCTGGGAAATAGAGAAGCAGATCACAGAAAAGCAAGAGAGAGTTTTCAGCTTGCAAGATGAATTTAGTATGGGCAAGGTCATTGAGGATGGCGAGGCTCGGACTTTGATGGCAGAAGCAGCTTCTGAAATCATGCGAAGAGACCTTGATTCATTTGCAGGAGAAACAAGAGAGATCAACCAAGGAAGCAAGAGCAGAGTACAAAAGGATTGAGGATGCCCAGGAGAAACTGGAGTCCCTCAAGAATGGGTTCCTTCCTGATCAAGAAAAGCCATGCAACAATGATGAATCCATGAAAGCAGAAGAGAAGTCACACTTCTTAAACCAAGAAGTGGGCAGTATGACGCAAGAGAGAGAAGAATTAGAGTCATTACGGGAGAAGATTAAGGAACACTTAGATGCAGGCTCCAAATCATCTCTCACTGTGACGGAACTCGCGGAGAAGATTGATGAGCTTGTGAATAAGGTGTTCAGCCTAGAGACTGCAGTTTCGTCACAGACTGCTCTAACGGACAGATTAAAATCAGAAACTGATGATCTTCAAGCACAAATTCGGGCCTTGGAAGATGATAAGGTAACTCTGATTGATGGCACAAACAATTTGAGCAACAGGCTGGGGGAAATGGAGACAAAGTTGCACGGAATTCAGAATCTAAACCAGAATGTTGAAAACCAAAGCAACAACCTCCAAACACATTTTACGGAAGCTCGTTGTAGTCTTGATCACCTGTCCAAGGAACTGGTTAGTGTGAAGCCTGATGAAGAGCTTGACGGATTAGAAGAAGAAGAGGGGTCCCTTATTGAAGTCAAATCGCAAGTAGTGCTGGAAAAGCAAGAAGATATGCCGAATCCTTCCAGAGATTTGAAGACAGAAGTTGTGGAGGATAAATATGAACAGGTTGTCAGTGCATCTGTTAAAAATCAAGGAGAAGAGAGAGAAATAAAAGCTAATGAGTCCCGGGCAGACAAAGTTGAAAAACATGATTTATCCCAGAAAGTGAATATTCTTCTCAACACAAAGCCAAAGGAAGTGGCAACAGTGAAAGAAGATGAGCTAAACTGGCGGCAGATGCTCCTGAATGGAGTAGAGGATAAAGAGAAGATTCTGTTGACAGAATATACTACAATTCTCCGGAATTATAAGGATGTTAAGAGGGAGCTCGGAGATGTAGAGAAGAAGTATCAGGACAGCATCTTTGAGATGCTGGTGCAGCTAAAAGAACAGAGGAATGCTATTGCCAAGAGGGACAGAAAGATCCAATCTTTACGTCAGAAACTGAACTTTCCGCAAGAAAGTTTTGATCAAAGTAAAGAGTTGAAAAATGCTCCCCAGTCACTCTCTGATTTGGTAAATGATCGAAGTGCTAAACCTGAAACTACTGACCTAAATTTAAATGAAATTTCTTCAACAAAGAATGAAGAATACATCAAACTGATGTTGATTGGTGAGCCTCGAACCATCTCACCAATTGAAGAAAAGCTCCGGATGAACATTGATGCAATCCTAGATGAGAACCTGGGTTTCTGGTTAAGATTCAGCTCTTCATTCCATCAGATTCAGAAATTTAAAACTGAAGTCCAAGATTTACAAAATGAAATTTTGAAACTCAAGGAAAAAGAAAAGACAAAGCAAGAAGGAAGTACCTATAAAAGATCTTAAATCCGATCTCCGGCCAATATACAAGCACCTGAGAGAAATACAGGCTCAACTAACTGTCTGGTTAGAGCAAAGTGCGTTGCTGAAAGATGAATTGCAACGTAGATTCTTGTCTTTGTGCAACATTCAAGAACAAATAACAAAAGCTTTGAAGGTGGGTGTGGAAGAAGAAGAAATGAACTTCACTAGTCATCAAGCAGCAAAGTTTCAAGGTGAGGTTCTGAACATGAAACAAGAGAACAACAAGGTTCGCAATGAATTGCAAGCAGGTTCAGATCATGTAACTGCACTCCAGCTTGAAATTGAGCAGACCCTAGCCAAGTTGGACGATGAATTTGGACTTTCTGGATCAAAGAATCAGATTGAACCACAATTGCCCCACTCGGTGAATCGGTCTCGAATTCCTTTACGGACATTTATATTCGGGGCTAAATTAAAGAAACAGAAGCAATCAATCTTTTCCTGTATGAATCTAACACTTCATAAAAAATACCAACACACGAGAGCTGGACTTCCAATGTAAATTTATTTTTTTCAATTCATTTTGTTTTCTTCGGGTTCTCATGGATGACATCTGGGTATGTTTGTTGTGACCTATACATGGTTTGAGTTTGCTAGGGGTAAAAAAAAAAGGAATGCCAGGAATCAATTGAGCAGGATTTTTGTTTATTTCTAATTGGGGAACTTGGAAGAAATCCTGGTCTGCCAACACATAGAGATGGAAACTTTTTCAGAGATTCTATAGGCAAAAAAAGATTGTTTCATATCTTTAGGTGCTACAATTAAAGAAGATTTGTGCATATAATACTTTTAATAACATGATATAGACAACCAAATTAATATAAAAAACACCTATACATTAATGGTGGGGACACCTCCAAATATGAGAAAGGTTGGATTCCAGCGTCCACAGTCAGGATCAACCGATCAAGTCATGGCTCTAACAGCATGTCAAATGAGACTTCAGATACCACCTTGGCTCCTCTTCCCCTGGCCATGTAAAGGCCAATGTGATGCATCAGTTCCTGCCACAAAAAATACAGAAGAATGATGATTGAGAAATGTATTTATAACAAATGTCTATTTTTTGTACATGCAATTATACAAGCAAGTCGTGTGTAGTATTTTTCTGGTCAAGAATGTAATTAGAAAGTTCAGTCTGTGTATGCATCAACTTTTTAATTAATATTTAGATACAGATTGTGTATCGGAACTGTAGTCACCATGAAGAATGCAAGAAAACAACAGCTATCGGTTCTTGTTGCAAAAATTTTAGCCTGGAATGCTCCATTTCACCAGAGAAAGTCAGCATTCAAACCTGTTTGGCGCAGTTTGTAAAACAGTTTTTTGTTCTTTGAGCTATACGGAATTGCATTTGCACCAAGATGATAATAATAAAATAATAATAACAACAACAAAAATAATAATATAAATTAACAATTAACAAAATAAAACACATACACAAGCAAACAATATTTAAGGTGGTTTGCCAAAGCCCTACCTGTGTCCATGGCTAAGAAAAGAAAAGAAATTATAACGGGTAGAATGCAATACACCAAAACAGTCACAAATGGTCTTGAAACAATTCATGTAAGTCCTATCTCTCTCAAGTCGACTCAGTGTGAATCAGGATTAATTACATAGGTATGTATGTAATGGAATCACATACCTAAGTTTCTTTTTGGATTAGGAATAGGAATTCCTAATGACCCAATTATTTTCACTCCTAAAAACAAATTCTATAAATAAATCTTGAAGGCAAATTTTAGAAAAACATCCAAAAGAGAAACAATATCAAAAATATTTTGAGTTTGATAATCTCAAAAATTGTTTGCAAAAAATTAAGTTAAAAAAGAACAGTTTTAAGTTTTCCTGTCAAAAGTATTGAAATGATTGAAAATACCATCTTCTCAAAATTTTCACTGTCGCCAAAGCTGTCTTAACGGAGTGGAAAGTGCTAGCATGGAATCTTAACGGGATGGGTGGGGTTAATGTTCAATTAAAAAGGAAAAAAAAATCACTGTTTTTATGGCAATAATGTTTCAAGTAACTTGTTTTTGAAATAGTGCCAACAACCCTTTAGTTTTATTACTGCATTATAAGTCCATCTAATGGCAGCTAAGATTTATCCTTCACGGCCGTCTTTTTCTTGTTATGCCAGCTTACACATGTATCAGCATTTTAAACACATTGTACATAATAATTTTCATTGCAAAACCGAAATGTGGCTCTATTGCCTATAACAATTATTATTTGATCCCACATTAAAAATAATCTCTCCACCCTCCACGCACATGAAGTATTCAAAATGAGCTTTCTTGTGCAATTTAAACTACACCAAGGAACTAATACGAAAAATACGCAGAAGGTTTTCTTCAGTTTCTCAGTTAGGTTGTAAAAATCGGTAAAATCCATGTAGGGAGCTTTTCACATCCAAAGGTTGAATAGAAGCAGCGTCTGATAAGTAGGAAGTGCCTGCTTTCTATGAAGTTGCCCAGTTAAATCAACAGCAAACCAAATACCAAGGTAAAATATCTTGAAAATTCCAGAATCTCAAAATCGAATGTCCCCTCAATTAGTATTTCAGTTGATAGCCCCCCACGGTCCCACCAAATTCAAACTTTTAATATAATAGCGCAAAAAAGCCAAAGTGATCAAACCGGACACAAGCTTATGATGTAGGGTTAAATATATATATATCAGATCAAAACGTATAGTTAAGAAAACAAAAGGGATATGATGAAAGTTTTTTAAACTTCATGCTTATTTGAAAATCAATTTAAATGACAACAAAGTCAAGAATGAAAGATTGAAATACAACGTGAAAATCAACAATTTACTAAGTTAAGACTTGAGAAATTAAAGTATATATTCAAGAAACTGTTGTAAGATTCGAAACATTTTTAGGATGTCTAGGAATTTCCTGAATTCTTTACATAGGTTTATAGATTTCTTAGAAGACTTAAATTTGTACAAAGGGAGTCAGTGTGTGATTCTTGTATACGTCACATGCACCCTCCCCCCCTCCCTGGAGACCGAGGCTTTCAACAAAAATAATTAAAATATGTATTCAACTGAAAAAAAAAAAGTTGCAGCATATGATATTTCAAGCACAATGTGAGTTATCAAAAAAATTATTTTAAGCACAAAAGGGGAGAAGAGGAGAAAAAATACAAATTAACTTTTAAAACCAACAGTAAGATTATAATAGATGACTAAATGAGATCCATTATATTTAACAATGTGAATGAGATAAAAAGAGGTAATAAAGCAAAACTGATGAATTAACTTCATGAAGAAGTGTAAACCGGGAAAGCAAATAAAGGTGTGAGTGTAGGTCAACTCACTGACAACTCAACAATACCAATCCTGATTTTCTATTTAACTTCTCATAGGATCATCTATTCTTTCAATATATAGGCCATAATATTTTTCTAATAGCTTTAATATAGGTCCTTTTTGGCCTTCTTCTTGCCCTTATAACAAATTCAACTAGAACTAAACACACTTCAGTACAGTTCAACAAATGGTCTTCATTCCACATAACCAAATCATCTTGATCCCTGACTTTATTATTTCTTGTTGGACCACTCAAACATCTCAAATCCTAATATTGGAGAATAATTTTACAGTATAAAGAATCGCCAACCAACCTTATACTACTATTTTATATAAGTTTCCCTTCACCAAGTAACTACTCCATAAAACAAGCCCTTATGCTAGTTAAGGCATGAGGGCTGTCATATATTGATCTCTATCTAAACATCAGGCGATAATGGAACCATTTGCATATTGAGTACAACTAATGAAGTGCATCAATTTCAGGTTTATCAGCATTAACTGAATGTAACCACATTGTCCAACCTAAAAACCCGAAGGATTGAACCACGGGATCAAATTAGGGAGGGCATAAGGTTAGCAGTAGCCAAATAATGTGAACATGAAAAGAAGGAAAATGAAAGGAAAAAAAAAACTATTCTAACACTTCTATTTTTCAATTCAAATCTTCAAGGAAATAATGCTTTAAAAGGACAATATTATCACAATGGATAGACAGTGCATAAAATTTTCATAAGAACGCATAACTTTCCAGAATAAATCAAATAGTATGTTCAAAAACAGGATTATTCTTTAAACAAAATTCAAATTAAAAATAGTAGGCAAAATTTCTGATGATGCATTTTATTTTTCCTCTATATATTTGACTCAGAAAATTTTAATCTCTTAGTTTCAAGGAATGGAACCAACAAAGAGTATCTTCAATTGATCCGCTAGCTTTACTTTAGAAAGCACTTTTTTCATTTATTTACATCAGAAAGTTTTCTATTCCCTATTTCCCTTCATAAAACAATTATGTTATCTCCACATCCGATACAAATCAAATGAGGCTATTAAGATAGCACCCGATGCACAAAGCATTTTATGACTAAATGCAATTGAAACATTTTTTATTTTTGATAAGTCATTTGAAACTTAAAATTTTTAAGAGCAATGATTGCTTATGTGAACTTTACGGTTTATTTATTTATTGATAGGTAAATGGCCCTTAGAGTGGGAGTTGAGCCTGGTATCTAGGGAAAATTCCCAAGCCTCTTCCCAACTCATCCAACCCCAAGAGTTAACTTTAAGATATTTTCTACCCATGCCCAGGTCAATTATAGGCTGTCATTCTGTTAAGCTAATATATTGACATGCATTTCCTGAAGCATTATGTTATATGATGCAATGTTTTGCACATTCTAGCTTTCCAAATCTTTGTCGTGAATTTCTCATAATTAATTTCAAACCCTTTCATCACAGCTTGCTGATTCAACTTAGCATTATTCACAGGTTCCTATGTACCAACAATCTGATAGGCCAGGTCAGAGAATTTATGCTCTGGCATTAATGTACCTGTGGATGCGCTGTAGCGCCTTTGATAGTTCTGGCAACATGAACAGGAAGATCGAAAGTAGCACAGCCACGGGAGTAGACAATCACATCCTCCAGAGGAATGAGGAAACCATAATTTCTTGCAGACAGTGCAGAACACACAAAATCTAGCACACATATATCTGGGCATATTCCAACTACCAGTATCTTCAAAAACAAAAAGTAGGGCATATTACAAAGATATCCATGCCACAGCCACTAATTAAGAGCAATAAAACTTATAATAACATACATTTATTCTTTCCAACACTCAGTAAAATAGCAAAAGTGGAGAGTCTCTCCAAGAGAGACACAAGATACTTACAACTTTGATCTGGTTGGTTTTCACCCACTCTACAAAATCATTGGAGCCATCTTTCTCAATTGAACCAAGAAACCCATCAATGCAAGCCTTGCACCTAATTGTTGCATTTGGTTCATTTTCCAACCACTGGAGAGCTGCACATCATATATAAGGCCACATGAGGGAACAAATCAACTCACTCGTAGATTATTCAGCTAATTCAGTTCTGATATAGGAACTAAGGCAGAAGAGATAACAGTACAAGGAACCAATTTCGATTCATTGGTTCCAGCTATACAGTGAGGAGGATATGGGTGCTCAGGGATATCAGGATGATGAGAATCAAGAAAAGCAAAAACAGGCCATTTCTTTTCACAGAACACCTTGGCTAGCCTCACCGTCTCATCAATCAATTCCAGAAATTTGTTTATCGGGCACTCTTGAGCCTGAAGAAACAACAATTTGATCACAAGTATCAAAATCAATATCACTATTTCTACATAATAATTTGATATTGAATCAATAATAGTAATCTGAACTAACCAAACAAATAGCAGGTTTAAGAAAACAAAGAAGAAAATGTTTTCAATGGAGAAAACCTTAACAATGGCCATTAAAGCAAAGCCAAAACATTAAAGATAGAACTAGAATAATCTTGCCGCCAAACTGAGACCAAAATTATAAGATGCAATAACAAAATTCAAAGGAAAGAAAACATTTTGGAACACAGAACAGAAGTATGACAATTGCCATTAAATTTTGAAATCTCATGCTTTAGCCTCCGTAGAAAAGCCAGATAATTGTATGCCATTTGCCATGAAATTTTAATTTCTATTATTTTCCTCAGTTTTCCAATCAATCTAAAGGAGAATTACTTGATAATAAAATTATTTACAGAGATAGGGAAAAAATAAGTTGCTGAAAATAATGCGGGAAAACCCTGAAGTAAAAAATCGAAACTAAATTACCCAAAACGAAAAGGAATGAAACATAAGAGGATGTGTGTGTATATAAGTATAGGGTGAGATTTAAGATTACCAAATTGCCAGCTCCGACGGTACGAAAGCCATTAACGATGTCGACGAGAACAAGACCCGTCATGACATCCCCAGACAAAACCAGAGACTTCTGCTCGCCGGAGAGCTCATTATTCAACAGATGAAGCGTCTGAGAAACCATTCTTTCTGATTAGAGAGAGTAGGATTGTGTCGGAGATAATTGGAGATAGAAAAGTTTATATGTATAAATGCATTGCATTGAAAGAAGAAATGTGTGTATTGTGTCTCTCTTTCTCTCTCTAGTTTCAGTTGGTTGGTTGGTTGGTTGGAGATGCTACCCAGTCAAAAACGCAGAAAGAAGCAAAGGTGTGGACTGAGTGATGTGATATCTAACTGAAGCGTAACGCTAGGGTCGATCTCTTGGCCGGTCGTGCTTTTGACCGAAATGCCACGTGTCCTGCACCAAAAGTTGACTTGGAAAGGACTCTTCTTCCAAACGTATCTTCTCCGTGAACTCATCCTCCATGATCGTCCGACAAACTACAGCTCCGGTCAACAGCCTCAGCGGCGCCACCGCCACCGCCACCACTACTCTTCTCCTCCTCCTCCTCCTCCTCAGAACCGTCGCAGTCGTTCCCAAGCCTGCAACATTATAGTGGAAGTAATCTCTCTCAAACACAATTTTATGCCTCCACCCCGCTCCTCAAAGCAGTCTAATCTTGAACTGCGCGGCTGATTGTGCTTCAAGTTCAATTTGCATTGTCTCTTCCGAGAGAATGGGGAAAAAGAAACTGCAAATTTGAAAGAATCTTCTTGTTCTTTTTGTTTCGGGCATCGTTAGATCAGACGGCCAACCTGCGGGCCTAATCGTGCTTGGAAACAGCCTCCGCACCGCATAGCACGGTCTGGACCCGTGCCGGACGAAGCTGGGCCGTCCCCACGAGGTTTCGGCCTGGCCTTAAAGTCTACTCTTTGTCATTTTGGACTGTTTTTTTCCTTGTAATACATTTAACTCTTAAGTTAAATAAAATTTACAAATATAATAACTAAAATATCTTATAAATGAGATATATAAAAATAAATATATAACTATTTCATCTCTCTAATAATTAATATAATAAATATTTTTTTTGAAAAAAATATTAATTATTATGTAATAGAATTATTAATTATACAATATAAAACCAAGTTGATTTCTTAAAAATTTATTAATTATTAAAAATTATTAACTTATTGAATATTAATTAAACCATTTCCAGTGTTTACTCAAATTCAAACTCAATTTTTACTTAAAATTTGAGTAAAAGTTAAATTTGAGTTCCATGCTCTCTAATAATCTAACTCAAATTAAATTTGAGTTATAAATTTGAGTTTACAACAAATCTAGGTTTGAGTTTGAGTAAAAACATGTTTAGGTATGAATTTGAGTCTAGAGTTGGAGAAGATTTTACTCAAACCAAAATTCAAATTTAAATTTGAGTTTATGTTTGAGTAACCATTGGAGATACCTTTATGAGAGAGTTAGTTGTATTAATTTTTTTTTTAAAATAAATAATATAATACTTATAATTTTTTTTGTTTTAAAGTGATAAATTGTCATAATTATAGTAAATATTTTATTTGCAACAAAAATATGACAACCAACTCTCTTTATTAATTCCATCCCTCTTAATTTAAGGAGAAGTTATTACATGAGGCCATCACATGCGTGTGACGGCCTCTATAATTTTACAAATATAATGAATCTCATGTAAACTCTACAAAATATTGAAATTATAGACACTGTTGCACCATGTGATATTGTGATGGACTCATAAAATAATTTTTTCAATTTAAAAGATTTTTATTTTATTTTTTTGCCAATGATACAAGTGAATGAGGAATCCTAAATTAGGTTTGAGCCAAAGGTGTAATACAAAAGAGATGAATCTTTTTCGATGTTGATAAGTTAAGTTGCTTGAAGCCTCTTTTTTTTTTTAGGATGTCCCCAAAAATCAATATAATTTATTTTGCAAACATTCTAAAATTACCCAAATAAAATTATTCTCCAAAACTTAAAAATTGAAATTTTTTCTACCAAATATGCTGGCAAAAAAAAAAAAAAAGAAATAATAATAGGTGAATAAAGAACAAGTGCGGTTTCAACTAGTAATATCATCTTGAATAATCTGAGCAACCTCCAAAGGGTAGGGTCCATGCAAAATAATTTTGCATTTGCAAAGTGCTCAAATGGAAGCCTGCCTGTCACTTGTCAGCAGCTACAGTTTTTACCAATCTATATATGAGATGTTTTGACCCACTGAACATTTTATCAACCTTTCTTGTAAAAAAAATACATTTTTAGTACAATTATTACACAATTATATACTTTATTTTCAGCTATATTTTAAAATATATAAGGCATATTTAAATTAAATTAAATTAAATTTTAGCCCGTTGATATGCTTTTCAAACTCATTTTTATTAGGAGTGGGTGTAACTGAGTTACCCAAAAAAACGCCTGACTTGAATTATAAATGAGCTTATAAAAGAGGAAAATGGATAAGCAGCAAGAATGCCAAATAATTAATCCCTCCTTTTATGTAAATGGTCTGAGTTTATGATATGAGACAACTCAGCTCAAATCTAGTGCTGTTAATTTCGACTTAAAGACTACAAAGTACTAGGCAACTCGTGAAACATGGCATAAACGGCTAACTACACTGACCTTTTGAGCCATTAATCAACTGAAAAATAATGAAGGTGCTTCATATTAAACCCAAAAGAACAAAATTAAAATAAAATTACAATGATACAATTTACAAATTAAATAGAGAAGATACAAGTTCAGAATGCTAACCATTTTCAATAACCCAGTCAGACATCTTGAACTTCGAAATTCTCTGAATGTATGATGAGGATTTAAAGATTGAAATATTGATACAGGGAAAAGAACAACTGTTCTGTAATTGTAAATGAAGTTACGCCAAGAATAGGCATTAGAGAACCCAAATGAAAAGAATTAGACGAAGCTATTTGAATACAGAGAGAGAGAGAGAGAGAGAGAGAGAGAGAGAGAGAGAGAGAGAGAGAGAGAGAGAGAGAGAGAACCATGTAGAGGAAATGAAGCTGTCAGCATTGCTAATCATTTTGATCGAACCTCATCATTCAATTTGTAGTTTCGAAGTTTGTTTTGACATTCATGTGTTCAAAAAACTCAATAGTTGACAAGTCTTCATTACGCACAACGGTCAAGTACTACTCAACCTAAGGCATCCGCAGCGGCAATGCAACAACAGTAATCAAATATGAAGCTCATTTTTGTCTCTATAAATCTATACTCGGGGTACTGTAAAATGCTAAAACTACATGTTTATATTACCAAGTCGTCAGGTTCACATTAGATGAAGAGACTCATGAGCACAAACTACATATTCAATAATTCGAGCATGGCAGTAACTTGACAAATGGTCATGTTTAAGAATGAAACTTTTTAAGTTATACAAAACATCAAGCAAGGATGGAACATCCTGCAAACCACAAATCTGATCTCAAAGTTTCGTCCATGGCAAATTAATGACAACTGAATTATAATAAGCCAGAGGCTTTCTCAAAAACATTCATCCCTATCAAATTATTTTTTTACTTGGATAAGCATTCATCACTTTAAATGATTTACCGTCTGCAAAAGGAAAATCATCAGGTTGAGCTCAACTTCTTCAGACTAATGAAGAAGTCACTGGATGAACATCCTCGGTTAACAACTTAGGTGGGTTTTAGAAACCCACATAGTATACAAGCTCTATTTACAATGCATCAACGAAACATGTATTTCAAAAACCCATATCACGAGCAACGGGTGTTGGAGTAAAAGGCTTACCTAGTACATAATTGTGAAACCTTGATTTTGTGTAGCAAGAGTTACAAAACTGGGCAAGCTAAATAAAGATTATATTTCATTTTTCCTTGTTGGCATCTTGTGGGAGCTGTAGACCCATTAGCCCTAGTAAATTGGATGCAGGACCAGGAAGTCCTTGTTGAGAAGAAAAGGAATCAAGAAAGCTCTTGACAAGGTTCACATCCACATCAACAGGAGTGAACTCCTCATCCATGTCTTCCATGGCATTTGATGTTCCCTGCATTTTTGAGTTTATTGATACACAATATGAGTGAGAGAACAAGGCTGAAAGAATCAAGAAAGAGCCATATAATCTAAAATATGAAGAAGCATTCTCATGGAAATATTAATGAATAAAGCGGACATCATTGATCATCTTACAGAATAGTGCACATTTTACCATAGGCTAGAATTATGCATGTTCATCTTTTTGTTGGTATAGTGTCATAGTCATAGAGCAGAGAGATGGAACAAGATTGATTTAGCCAAACTAAGTTTGGGAAAAGCTTAATTGAGTTAAATTTAATTTAGAATGAGAGAAAAAAAAATGAATTTTGCGGTTCTCTCTGAAATGAATGCCAAGGGAAAGAACTAACCTCATCTTTCTTCAAAGGTTGCTCTTTTGCACGGACAAAACTTTTGTTAAGTGTGGTGATTTTCAGCTCCTCATTCAGAGTAATCAGAATATGAGTGCATAAAAGTATCCTCTCCTTCATTATCCTCTGCAGGCTCTGCAATATCACTCCCATCTTCAGACTCATCTGTGGATATTAAAAAAAACAAAGGAATCATGAGAATCTAGAAGACAATATGAGAGAAAAACCAATTTTGCATATGTTCGTAACATGGTCATTTATTGTACCAAGTAAAATTAAACGACCTCCAAATGCGGAACTAAGGCACCAAGCATTATTTATTTGAATGGATTTCATCAGCTTATACACGCACAAATTTAAGCTATGAGATTTAATACTTGGAAAATTGTTAATAGAGCATCTGACGCATTTGTGTCCTTAATATGAAAGTCTTAAAGAACAAGAGGCCTACAACTTGATAATCTCACCCAGTTGAACTTTCCCAAATGTTTTGCCCAGACAGGGTGTAGTATCATCTTGTGCATAAAATTTATTTTTCAGAGCTATGGGCACAAGTTTTCTCTTCAGGTAGCCATAAATCTAGGTTAAGCTAACTAAAAGTAAACACCAAACACAGCCCAGAGTAGCAGCACGCTAAAAGATGAAGCTATTATTGATGTGCTTCAGCAGTGCAGATAATTCTGATATTCCAAGAGTTATATCAGAATTTTTTAAGGGGTGGCAATGCCCCCTTGGAGGCTCAAGGATAGATCTTTGTGTAGTCTTATCTGTTGGATTAAAGAAGAATATCCCATGTATCTAGGCAAACACATGGATTTTTGGGGGGTCTTAGGCTTTAATTTTTGTAACCGGTCCCCCTTTTTTTGTACTTTGGGTTTGCCCACCTCGGGCGCCCTTCTTAGTGATACTTTTACAGCTCAAAAAAAAAAGCAGCAATTCTAAATCAGCGTCAGCGATTAGATTGACGTTGGCTTGTAGCACACAAGAAGGCAATCAATGACCATCACTACTCTTTCTTGATCCTTGTTCAGTCATTGTATGGTGGAGCTCACAAGTTATTGTGAGCTCAAGTATTAATGTAGTAGCATCATCACTTTTTAAGGAAAAGCTTGTAGCACAGACAGCAATCTTTGACCACTTGCAATTATTACTCATGTGAGCTGCACCCTTATACAGTTATTGGGAGCTGTGAGATTTACCTAAAATCTATTAGTATTGGACAAACCTGTTATGATGA
The DNA here is from genome assembly GCA_008638375.1 of Nyssa sinensis. Classification (NCBI taxonomy): domain Eukaryota; kingdom Viridiplantae; phylum Streptophyta; class Magnoliopsida; order Cornales; family Nyssaceae; genus Nyssa; species Nyssa sinensis. The sequence continues at coordinate 9,360,898 of CM018043.1, read as the reverse complement.
GACCCTGAATTCCCTGAAAATTTGAAAGTGTGAGTGCTGAAGCGTTCTTAGGACAGGAGGTAACACACAAAATGACAAAGAAGGTGACTGGGAGGTCATGGTGGGATGAAACTCGAGGCTGTCTACTGAGAGAGGGAAATGATGCAGTCAGTACAGGCCTGAGAGCATGTATTTCATCACAAGCTCTGACGTGCAGCAGTTGTCATTTTGTAAATGATGAAATGAAAAGTGATTTCCACAGTACACGTGCATTTCTGGGGGATGCCATGATGCACCACCACCTTGTTACACATGGCTTAATGAGAACCACACTTCTCCGTTAAGGAACTGTGATTAACACATTTTCCTCCCTTCAAAGAGTGCAAAGATTATATTGTTTTCCAAATCACCAAATAATTCATCCTGCAGAAGTCTAAATATTATGTGAACATGTCCTAAATATATATATAGCCCAGCTCCCTAACCTAATGCAGCACCAGGTTCAGATATATATATATATATATATATATATATATATTGTGAGGGGGTGTTTAAAACCCGCAGAGGGAGGAAAGAATGGAAAACAAAGAACTGCTGGTAAAGTATTTTAAGAGTTGCACCAGAAAACCACACTAGATCTGAAAAATCTATTGGATTTCCAGGTTCATGTGCAGAAAGAGTCCAGGATACTTGAAAATAAAACACAAGGATAGTGAGTATTTGTAGTTCTAAAAGACAAGAAACAAACGTCCACATGTCCGTGACTGCAGTCCATAATAAGAGATATGGAGTGAAGACATAAAAAACACAAGTTCATCTACTACCAGAGAGAGAGAGAGAGAGAGAGAGACCATGTATGTAAACAGAACAAAAATTCAAACTACAATGATATCCACCTATTGAAATAAGATTTAGCTCATAAAAAATCCTAGTTCAGATTACCAAAATCCATGTCTGATGAGGACCCCCCTTCAATAGCATCATCGCTACCAGTGTCCTCAGAACCTTGACATCTCATTACTGATTCCATATCTTTCATGAAACGGTCCACATCAAGGTCCACAGGTTTTAGGTTCCTTCAGAAAAAAAAAAAAAAAGACAAACAAAATCTATCAACTGTTAAATTAAATACATACACAACAACAAGAAGCTTTAAATTAAAATAAGCATCAATACTTCAAAATGTGTTCACCTAATGTACTAATGGTCAATAAATCAGGCATTTCAATCAGCTGTGGTATGAGAGAAGTATTGAACACGGCCCAATGGATACAAATTTATTAGACTGAAAACTAGTTCATCAAACTGATAATACATACCAATTCCTCTTACAGCTACAAGTATCTAAGCTTAGTTATATGTACTAAAAGAAACAAATTTCTGACCTTAGAAGTGGAGAAGCCAACAAAACCATTGGCACAAGAAATTCCAATCAACAACCTCCTTCCCCCTTTCATAAATCCAAAAAAAAAATAAATCAGGGGGCTTCAGTGAAACAGATGAATCCACACAACTAGGACAAGTTGGTAACTAACATGTGTCCAGCACTCCTGCCCGGAAAACCAGTAAGACAAAAGACCATATCGTCAAATAAAACCAGAAAATGTTCTCAGTCGGTAAAACCATGTACCTAGTTCAGCCTACTTAATTTCCACACCATCTCAAAATAAGACATTAATCTTCTTTAGACATACCAATGATTATATCATTGGCCTTCCTCATACATATCCAAACCATCTGACTTGATACTTCCTTTTTAATCACCCAAACAAACCACTTCAGGACATAAGAACATGTTGACTGGTTTCGGGTTAAAATATGATCCTGGGATAATCTTGGGCTAGGTTTCTACAAATTGGGTAGACCTCAACCTAGCCTATTCCTAAAGGACAACTTCACTACAAGGAGGTGAAAATCTAATAAAGCTAAAAAAAAAAACACTCCACTTTCCACCTTAAAAAATACTTCAGAAGATAAGTAGCATCTCTGAATTTCAATGACATGAGAAAACTTGCACCAAAAGGTTACACTTTCTCAGCAGAAGGTAATCTCAAACTTTGCATGAGGGCAACACATGATTCACAATTATGGGCATCTACAAAGCACCAATAATTCTAAAAGGTCGTTGTATCGATATCGAATACCGATACTCTTCAAATACTCACAAATACGTGTCCGATACTTTCTAAATGTATCCATGATTTGAAAATTAGTATTTCAATTATAAAAACATATGAGATACTTCTCGGATAGTTTGATACTCACTTGACATGTATTGAGCACTAAGACATGACAATTCTAGCATAGAATGTGAATATGAGGAAAAATAAATAAGAGTTTCAAATACTTGAATTATTTCTTTAAAAAAATAAGAATTTAGATATAATGATGGTAAATCATGCTGAATTTGGTTCCAACACCATGACCATACAACATGAACCTCACTTTTTATTTATTCATGCACATATACAAATTTTGGTTTTAGAAAGCTTATAGAGTTAGTGTTTTAGGAGTTTGAAGAAAGGTTGTAGAGTTTGGGCTACAAAAATGGATGGAATTGACTTGATTCTTAAAGTGACAGGTTGCAGGATTTTCAGATTAAAGCAAGCTGAAACCTGTGGACAATAATTACTTTATGATTTTTAATGTTAAACAAGAGGCCAATGGGTAAAGTAATGGGATAGGACTGATTAGAGATTAATACGATAAGGTTTTAGTTTTCAAATACGAGCTGAATTTGGGTATAATAACTTAGAAAAAAAGGATAAGAAAAAGGAGTAGAGAAGACAAAGAAGAAGCTTATGCCTCAGCCTCGCAAGGGTTAAGAGTTAAGACACATCACACAAATACAACATCTAATTCTTTCTCATAACTCAACCTATTGAATAGAAAGATTATATGGCTATTTGTAGGGTTGCTAGAGCATTCCTATTTCAATTAAGAATTTGATTCATAAATAAGAAACTTTGACTCTTTGACTTCAAGGAATATTCTTTTTTTTTTTAATAGGTAAATCACACACACACACACACACACACACACTTACACTTTCCCCTTAAAGAGACTTGAACCCTCAACCTCCCATAGGGCCATATGGAGAGGTGGAGGAGATACCAACCAAACTAGAGCTTGTTAGTGACTTATAGGAACATTCTAAACCAACTAGGACTCCAAATAATACTCGAATCAGAAAACTTGACCCAAAATAAGACCCTATAGAACATAATAACACCATGTCTAGCAAATCTAGAAATAACCAAAATACCCTAACTCTTCAAACTTACTATATCTAGTAGCTTACCTATTTAAAATAAACGAAACAATGACTCAATAATAACCCAAAACGTAATTATCCAATGTCCAAATTGTGCTTCATGTGAAATTCCCTATTTGCCCATTTTCTTCTTAGTATGTGCTTTGCATCACCATGATCATGCTTTATTGGTGGGTTGTGGGCATAACAGTGTAACACTCAAAATATATATATCTTGTGTCATTGTGTGCAAGTATTGCAACATTTTTTTGATAGGTAAATCACACACACAGACTTTGCTACTTAAAGGGACTTGAACCCTCAACCTCCCATATGGGGAAGTAGTGGAGATACCAACCGAAGCTAGCTTGTTGGTGCAACATAATGCCATTTTACAAGCAAATATTTCAGAAAGACAAGTCATTTATGAGTGGAAACATTGTGGAAGAAGTTCCTAGACATCCATTTCTCTCAAAAGCATAGCATATCCATGTGTATTATTCAAAATACTCAACTAGATGCCTCTTATAAAATCAATAAGTTGGTCATTAGACACACCAGATTGTTATGTAAATAAAAAACAAAAACATATAGGATGACCACTACAAATAATTAGCACATAATAATAACAATTAATGACAATGCTGACAAACTACTAAGCCAAATGAGAATGAGATCTCGGTGAATATTCAGTTGATAATGAACATGTGGGTCTTCTCAACATTCTACATTGCATCTACACCCTAACATCATCAGCTTATCAAAAAATTAATATTTTAAGATACATCTGAACTCTGAAGTAAAGTAACCTTTGATCAATATCAAACAAATCAAAAATGAAGAGGAATAATGATTTCACCACATAAATAAGGAAATGATTAACTAATTACAAAGTTCACTGAATGGATTTGAAGGTATGCTAACCCATTGTCAGGAACCTCGGCTCCCTCATAGCTTGACATCTTATGAACAAATGCTTGCATGGATTTTGCTACGTCTCCAAGACCAAAATCATCTAAATTTGTGCCAGACGAAGGACCGACATCCTGCTGTTCTTTTGATTTCTCTTTCTTCTTATGTTTCAAATTATAAAGTTCCATCTCCTTCTGTCTCTCCAGAAGAGCGGCATTCAACTCATCCTCGCCATTGTAGAGCCATGAATCATCATCTGAAGGAGGAAGCTCCTGACCCCTAAAATCATCGGCCGAGTGGGGGAGACCAAGAATCTCATCTATGCGTCTCACAGGAACACTCATCATTTCACTGCAAAAAAAGTAGCATCTTAGTACTAGTAATAGTATCAATGATAAAAACGACGACAACAAATGGAAAAGTACTAGCAGTAACAGTAGCAACAGCAATAGTGAGAACAAGAACAACAAAAACTATTGCTGCATCAGGCACAGAAACACAGTATGGACCTGTTTGGGAAAGGCAAAAACTGGTTCTGTAGACTACAAATGAATTAGGTTTTAAAATTTTTAATGTTTAGTAAGTACCTTTTAATAGTATCAAGGTTTGTATTACTTCCTAAAGTATGCTTAAAACTTAAACAAAGTGATATTAGAAGGGAGTAGATTTTTCCAAAAACAAAATAACTTGATGGGAGTAGACCCAACCTGACCATTTTGAAGAATTGTCAAATGCCTCTAAAGCAGGAGAAGTATACTATTAACGTATTAAATCTCCGTTTCCTTCAAAGAAAAGAATTGTTTTCGTGCTAACGAACAGTCTGGGAATCATTTAGCTTGTCAGATGCATAACTATATTATATATAAAAACAAAAACAACATATTTAGAGCCAAATGAATTCAGAGAAAATAATGTCCCCAAATAATAGAAGGAAGCCGCCACCAGTGATCATCAAGAATTGCATAATAGTTATCAACAACAAACTATACTGGTGTCTGCCCAAGAGCAACAATAGCTAAGGGTTTCCAACTGGGATCTACAAAATGTATTTTCCCAAAGGCTAAAAAAAGGATCCATATAATTCTTAAAGGCATATTTAAAGCTATTCTAATCGCATGATTTCAATCTTAAAAGAACAAAAAAAATGAGGGCACAAATCTTTTTCTTTTTCCTTTCTGTTTTGATACTTAACAAGGGCATAAATCTTTATTATCATCCACTTGTCACCTTGCCCTTCTTCATCCAATATATCCATGTTATGTTTGTTTATTTATTCAAAAATGTCACATAATCGGGGAATTATATAGATTGTCATCGAGAACTATTGAGGCAAAGTTTAGAAGTTACAAGATACATGAAAATTTTTTTGGGCGGTTGAAGTGATATGAAGCAAATGAAGCCACGCCATTTTGTATAAAAGATTCTATTATTGATCTTCTAATTGTATAGCATTACTCTTATTTATTTCAATTGAAACTATTCAAAAATACAAAAATTATAAACAAACAGAATCTCAAATATATATTCAGCCATCAAAACACAGTATAACATCAAACAAGATTCAAATTGAGAAATACACGAACCTGGCTCTATAAAACAGAGAACTGTTTCTGTAGTACTCTTCCGCATTCTCCATCAACCGTCTATACTCTTTCGACCCTGGAAGTAGCCCCTCAAAGTACCCACTCTTCTCCAAGCTCTCCCTAAACGCCTCCCACGTACTCCCCTTCCCTTCCAACCCCTCCCGCCGCCGCAATTGATACATCATTTCAAATCCACAAGCAATCTTCATCCCCAACTCTGCCTCTACATAAGTGGTAGTATCACTCCTTGGCGGCATTGGATAACACTTGGGCGCCTGAAAATTCTGCTGCACCAACTGAGCGTACATTGCCCTCGACATCCTCACAGAGACTTGCACAAACTCTTCCCCACTCCCATTCCTCAAAAACCTCTCCATCTTTGCCGCGTACTTCATCGAATCGATATCGCGGTCATAAAACCCCTCCACTGCCAAAGAAATCAAGTGTGGCTCGTGCTTCAACACCTGCGCCACCGATATTGGAACCCTAACCATAACCCTATGCATATTTTTCTGCGCTCTATTGGGATAGTCTCCAATTCTATTCTTTATCGCCAATTGAACCGAGTCGGACGCCCTCGCTCTATCTCCACAACTCACCAAATACGACAACGAATCTAACAATGTCGGAGTCGAATGGAATCGACTTCTGTCGACGATGTGAAGCTCGCCGCGACGAATGAAAACGCGGTTGGTGCTGTTTTCGGGGTTAACCCAGCGGGGTAAGTAGAAGGCAGCCTCGATGAGGAGGAATTCGGCGTCAGTGTCCCAGACGCGGACACAGAGGTCAGGGAATTGGCGGGAGATTTCGAAGAGTAGGAAGACAACGAACCACTCATCTTCGAGGTTGTCGCCAAAGCGGAGTTTGCCGTGGAGGTGGGGGCATGTGGTGGTGAGCGGAGCTACAGGGGCAGGTGGTGATTGAGGAGAGAGAGAGAGTGAAGGGTTCGTGTTGCCATATGTAGTCGGTGGTGTAGGGAGAGAGAGTGTTGAGAATTTGGAGGTGGAGAGATTGGAGCTGAGAGGCGAGCTCGGTGGTGGTTTGGGAAGAAGAGGGGATGGCTGAAGTCGGGGAAGATGGAGTAGAACACGGTGTCGTCCGGAAGTCTAGAGTTCTTCTGGGAGAAGATTGAGGAGGGCTCCGTTTCTGCAGTTACTCCCTCCATGGCTAGTTTCTGCTGTTTTCGTGAATGTTCTCAAATTTATACAGAATCGAAACTTTGTGCCACAAAACGGTGCCTTTCGGGGGCAGGTGAATCCTTGTCAACCAATTACACATTTTGCTGATTTGTTTAAGTATTTTTTAATTCAAATGTAAGGAATAAATTTTTTTATTTCCAAACTGTAAATACATTTTTTTAATAAATATAATAATTATACTGACATATATAATTTATTCGATTTTTACTTTAAAATGAGCAAAAATATCTCTTATAATTTTGAAATAAAAATGTATCTAACACTGCTATAATAACAAAATAGTCATATTATTTCATGTTATAATAAATATATTTTATAATATCGACATTACTTTTAAAAAAATATGCCAAAATATGAATATATATATATATATGTATATAATCCTTTTTTTTTATTCAAAATGAGAGAAACTTCTTAATTCATCGAAGGTTTCATTTGTGGATAACTTAACATAAAAGCAGTTTAAAGTTTGTTGAAAATCGTCAAAGTGTGAATATTTGTTACTCAAATTAAAGCAAACATATTAGTTTGAAGTTACAATTGAAACACGTGTGTTTTGTTTTTATTAACATGACCCATTAATATATTTTTTGAACTTATAATTTTGAAATTTTTATAATTATAACTTTTGACATTCATTGATTTGTTGAAAGTTTGTGCATCGAAATTAAAAATTTTGAGTAATGTTTAGGAATTTTATAGTTTTTAAAGTTTATTTAGTCTTTAATTATATGGGATGCAATCAATAAGTATTCGTATATAAAATCAAGATATACTTGTGTATTGTACTCCACATATATTGTGTGTCTTGTTAATTTATGCTTTGTGGTCCCATGTAGTGGGAAAATGTTCACTTTAAAGGTTCATGCTGGTGGCCAATTTGCCAAAGCACCTTAAACTTTGGTAGCTCCTATAGCTAATGTGGATGTAGATCTGATGTCAAATTTTGAGATGTTAGACATAGTTAGACAACTTGGTCACCCAAAAACTTATAAAATATATCGCATGCTTCCAAATAGTGATTTGGTGGAGGATTGAAAGAACTTAATAGCGATGAGGATGTAGTTAATATGTTTGTCACACCCAGGAAAAAGAAGGTTATTCTAGTTTACATTGAAAACATAATGAGTGATTTAGAAGGTGAAGGTAGTGATTTGCAAGAATGGCATGCTACTGTGGAGCATGCATACAACTGGCAATGTGGATTATGGAAGTGGTGATGATAACATAAGACATCAAAATGAGGGTGATAATGGGAGTGAAAGTGATAATGACTTCGAGCACTTTGTAAATGAAGAAAAACTAAATGATGTTTTGTCAAGTGATCGATGAAAGCATGTTTGATGAGTTATTAGTTAAAAATGATGGTGTTGGTGCTAGTGATGGTAATGGATGAATAGATGGGTCCGAAAAGGGACACAAATGTTACAGTTGATGATGAATATGAAAAAGATGATGGTGACATTGATGGTCTCAAACTCCCTAAACATTTAGATGATGAGTTGGTCATTAAATATCCAGAGTTATTAGTATAGAGATATGGAAAATCCAAAGTTAGAAGTTAAGAATGATATTTCATGTGTTATATGATCATATATATATATATATATATATATATATATATATTTAATGTGTTCTCAATGAATTCGTATTTTATTTTTTTTAAAAATATTGTATTTGTGTTATGTGTTTGTGTATGTACTTCTTAGGAATTAGTGCCATGAATGAATATGCAGAATGAATTTTTTAACTCTAAACCTGAGACATAAGCTGGGTTTACCAAGTTGAAACATATCACACTGCATTTATGCGAATTAATTTGAAGCCTTCTACCCTGGGTGTTGTCAGTAGAGGAATTGGGGTGGAAGGTTTTTGTAGCCTACTGGCTGGACTTTGGGGCTCGGGGAGCGGCTCAATAACCATGACAGAAAATGTGCACACCATGAACACAACAAAGGCAGCAAGTTGAAGGGCCGTGTAACCTAGAGAAGTTTTCTTGATCCTTTTCTCATTCATAGCTATATTTTGGCATTTCTATTCCATTACTGAAATGTTTTTTTTCTTTTTTTTTTTTTGATAGAACAAGTATTCTTCTTTTTAATTGTCAAAACTTTTATGACGATAAGATATTTTTAGCCATTGTGTCGGGAGAATCAAGGTTATTGATGGAACAGTAACTGCTATTTTTATCGCTATATATGAGATAAGTTTTGAAAATGTTAAAATATAGGGTACATTTTATATTATAGGTATAGTAATTTCTTTTTGGAAAAAAATACTAAAAAGTCTATAAAATAAGTTTTTTTAATCCAAAAAATCTATGATACATTTTTTTTTTTTTATCTAAAAAGTCCAAAAAATAAATTTTTAATACAAAAAGGTCAAATTGTTAACTTTCATCTTAACACCGTTAAAAAATATTACTGAGTATATTAAAATGATCTTCAAGATACATTTTTAAAAAAATACTAAAAAATTTATAAAATAAAATTTTCAATCCAAAAAAATCATAATATTTTATAAAGTAAAAATTTATCTTTTAGGCATTTTAGATAAATAAAAAAATGTTATGTTTTTTTTTTTATATTAGAGAATTTGTTATATCTATTATTTAGTATTTTTTTAAATGTATCTTGAAAGTTATTTTGGTCTAATCAATAATATTTTTTAACGGCGTTAAGATGAAAGTTAACAATTAGACTTTTTTGAATCTTTTAGATAAAAAAAATATATCATAAACTTTTTAAATTGAAAAAATTATTTTAAGAAATTTTTAGTAGTTTTTCCTTCTTTTTATAGTTGTGTTGGGCTGAAAATAATATTTGTTTTGAATAATGAGTGGGGCTTTGATGCCTAATTTAATCTAACGATGATTAAAATGGTCACATATAATTTGGCAAAACTAAGAATCTTGCATATCACGGCTCGAAGTTGAGGATATATTCTTTTTCTTTAGGATAGTTACACTAATCTCTTCTAAGTTACTTAATAATCACAAAAACTTACTATGTATTTTCTAAAATTATATTGACTTTCCTTTTATTATATTGACAATATATAAATTCTCTTTCCCTATACAAAATCTAGGGGTGTCAATCTTTAACATGACATGACAACACGACTCGAACACGACACAAAGTTAACGGGTTTGGGTTTAGTATAAATGGGTTTAGGTCATAAACGGGTTGACACATATAACACGATTAATAAACAGGTTGTATTTGAGTTTTACTAGTGTCAACTTGTTTAACACAACTTAACACGTTTAATTATAAAATATATTATGAGTTAAGGTAATTCGTCTCACATCAAATATTTATCAAGGTTTTAAAATTTTTTATTTATAAAAGAGGTTTTTACTTTGATTTGGCTCATATCCAAAGTTATTAAATTTAAAAATTATCTATACATATTAAAAGATAGGTAAATTTTTTTATTTAAAAAATAAAAAAATTAAAATAAACGGGTTAAGTGTGTCAACACGTGTAACCTGTTTAATAAATGGGTTGAGTTTGGGTTTTAAAACTTGACACAATTAGTTAATAGTGTCGGGTTAAGGTTCACACATATTTTTGAATATATATGCCTTGACATGAATTGAACACGACACGATAACACGAATTGACACCTCTAACAAAATCTATCATTGACAATATTAGAATTTTCACTAATTCTTTTATATGACTAAAACACCTTCATATATTATATTGGCATCCCCTACCTTTTAAAAAATTATAAGA